>CM065052.1:239409074-239759074 GCA_032883995.1 Coronaproctus castanopsis | reverse complement strand
TATCTATGATTACTCCCAAATATTTATATTTCTGTACCATTTCTATTTTTCCACATTTTATGTTACTACATTTATCAGTTTCAATCATGTAATGCACACATTCGTTTGAGTGCATTATTATTTTTGTTTTATGTGGTTCAAATTCTGCCATTGGCTTCAATGTCATACCTTTTGTTTTAGTTGTGTTTATTGTCAAATTATTATCATGTGCCCATTTACTTACTTACGATAATACGAGTACTTACACTAGTTATTATACAGTAGCCTATGAAAATCGACCGGTTATTAAACTACCGAAAACTATTCGTATTTATAATTTAAAACTTGAATAATTTAAAAGTCGTACACGTAGAAGTATGAAGTTTTTCATCGTCGTGTAATACTCTTCATGTCTCCACTTAGTATAACACCGTCATAATCTCGCGTACCTGCGATGCGTGTAAAGAGCAACTTGAATGTTGTACGTAAAAAATATTAGGTTGGTCACACGGTGCGCAGCAACGAACAATTTACTACGACGATGAAACTTCGAAAGATAAAAAGCTTAAAGTTGTTAAGTTTCGAACAACGGCCAAGTGTTGATTTCTTCGACTCGAAAATAAAATTAAAATTAGTTTATTCGATTATATCGATTTTTTAAAGCGAGAAATGGAAAACTTTAAATAGTTTTTTTTTCTTTTATTTAAATTTGAAATTAAATAATTTTTTCCCATAAAAAGAAAGTAGGCAAACAATGGTGAAAATTTGAGTATTTAGCGGTTAGTCCGTAATTGCGCCGTCCGATATGACCATATTCCTTTATCTATCCACTCCCGGATGAAGGCTTTTTCCACAATTTTTTCCATCCATTCCCGTCTTGCGCTTTTCGCAACCATTGTTTGCCCGGCTATCTTTGACATATCGTCGGTCTATCTTGTTCGTTTTTTTTATTTCACCATCATACGACTCACTTTGACCATCTGTTGTCATATCTTCGGGATACGTGGCCAGCTCGATTCTACTTTATTTTAGCTATCCCCTTTAATACGTCGTTTAACTTCGTCTGTTCACTTATACGAACGTTTCTGATCCGATAATCTGCTATTCAGAATTATTCTCTTGTGGCAGTTTAGCCCATTCTTATCATTTGTATGTCTGTTTTTTGCATGGCAGTTTAGCCCATTCTTATCATTTGTATGTCTGTTTTTTGCACCATATTCAAGGATTGGTATTGATTGTATAATTTTATTTTCACATTAATCGGCGTTTGCTTACCCAAACGTGACTCGAAGGCAAAGATATTTTTCTCGTAATTTTCGTTTTCGCCGTCATCTTTTTATTTAAAATAAACAACGAAGAACGAGTCAAAATCACTAAAATTTTTTCTTTATGAAAAATCACGAAGCTAATTCTTTCGCATTTGAACTTATCGGTACTTATGTCATCTGCAAACCTGAGGTGGGGTTTATCACCGTCAATTTTGATAATGTTTCATTTAAATTCCGGTTTTTAAACACATTTTCTAATGCGGAAATAAACAAGTTCGGGTGAAATGATGTCATCTTGCCTAACTTGTCTTTTTATTGGGATCTTTTTCGATTTCTTTCATACATTTACTTGCATTGTAGCAGAGCTGTAGATGTTCTTAATCATGTTAATGTATTTGTCATTAATTCCAATGTAGTTTAAACACCGCTCACACCTTTACCGAATCGAACGATTTTTTATAGTCTATAAAGGCTATGCATTATTCTATATCGTTTTATATATATATATATATATATATATATGTGTGTGTGTGTGTATCTGGTGCTGACGTATGATGCGGAGACTTGGTTCCTCACTAGAACTATGCTAAGAAGATTTATTGTGGCACATCGAGTACGACAATGATTGAGGCCTCAAATGTATGGATCGAAAAATATATTTAAATTGTTTACAAATCAGAGCGGATACATAATAAAATGCGTATACCGAGCAGTCGTACGGCTCTCACTACGCGACTTGAATTTAGTGAACGTGTCTTAAAGTTAGCTTATTAAAATCGACGACTTTCCATGGGAAAAATGCAAATAAAAACTCTGCGTAGCGTACAACAGATTATGTTAAATATTAATACTGCGTTCCTGGCATTGAAATCACCAGCTTTGACAACTTTGTTTGCAGAACCCAATAGTAGTGAGATATCAGACTCAAAATGGAGGCAATTTGGTTGGGAATATACTGAGGGTTCATTATCAACTTGCAAGGCGACACCAATTAACTCAGTATCACGTGTGGCTAATGTAGGCAGAGCATGATGTATAAGATGGTTGTTTATTAGTAGACCTACACCCCCCCCCGTGTATAGTACGGTCTTTCCTACATACTACAACAGACAAAACTAACAGATGCTATAGTAGAAGTAGAACAGCTGAAGTGGAACCACCAGACAAGACATATAACTGGAAGAATAGACACTAAATCGACCAAACGGATTATTTAGTTGATCCTTAGAGAAGGGTGGAAAAGCATTATTAAGTCCTGTTCTAGTTGTGAAGACTACATACGTAAAATAGCTGGCATCGAATTGCTGAACAAGTATAACAACCGGATTGCACGGACGAATTGGAAGTCCATCAATGGATCGGAATAAGCAATTACTTTATATATATATATATATATATATATATATATATATATATATATATATATATATATATATATTTAGTTGTATACATATAGACGTATATAACGGCGAGATTTATCTTTATTTACTTTCACACTTTTTCCCGATAATTTCCAAATTCAAATGGTCTACACCTGACAACCGGACACATATCTTTGGCATACAACTTCCTACTTTAGCGAAACAGACCACCCGAATTCATAAATATCGCAGCGGCAGATATCCCACTACCATGGTCCGCTTTCATCTTCTTTCTGTACGATTCTGTCGAAATTCTCGTTCGGTTATCCCAAAGACTTAATCTCTTTCCTTAAACGTGCTAACCATGTTAAGCTTAAAAAATACATGTATTCTTTTAAAACGTTTAATTTTTATATTTTATTTACAATACGATCGAAATTGTAACAAAACGAATTAGAAAGAACCATATTTGAATTTCTTTACTTATGAATAATTAAAAGAGAATTGGGAATCGATAATTATGTATTTAAACGAACAAATCGTTTCGAGCTCTCAAGTCATTCTCGGGTTAATTAAAAAATAAATAAACAAAATTGTATACGAAAATATAAATCACTTAATTCTACTAATTATATGTAATATAATATAATATTTTATTTTTGAAAAATGTTACTATTATTATTATTATTATTACGCATAAAGTTGATAATGAGAAATAAACGAAATATATAAAGAAAACGATCATTAACTTGTTTTATTAGAGTATAATTATCATACCATATATATATATATATATACATATATATATATATATATATATATATATATACATATATATATATATATATATGTATGTATGCGTGTGTGTAACAAATCTCAACAACTTATTATACTTTCAGAGCTCCGACGTTAAAGTAAATGGTTTTATTTTTCTTTATATTATATCCCGAATGCGAATTATCACACAAATTGAAAAACTCCTTCACAAAATATTTTCCTTGATTATCGTAGCCCGAAATAATTATATATGTATATATATTTCTATACATCCAGTTAGTCTCTGACGTTGATAAAGTTTTCCTCATATATTATTAGGTTTAATTCTAAAACTAATTCGACAGTTATAAATGTACTACAAGAAAATTACTAACTCATATATTACACTTTTTACATATAATCAAATTAAATCAGTTCAGATAATCGATCAATTATTCTCTACCATATAACTTTTAAATTCTTTTGATTTTATTATTATTATTATATATATATATATATATATATATATATATATAAATATATATATATATAAAACCTGAATCAGCGGTGTTCTGAGTCAGGATCTTTTTTTGGCTTATGGAGATTTTTTAATTAACCTGTAGCTTTCTCACTTAAAGATGCAGAACAGATTTTTCTCGCTTATAAAAGTATAATAAAAAAAATGAAATAAAGTAAACAGTAACAGGTATTAGGAATAGATTTTTATTTAAATTTAACACTGGTACAGAAAAAAACCCGCGAATAATAAAGTGATAATAATAATAGTAATTATCATCATCGTGATTTCGGTCGAAATCCCGCGAATTAAATATAATTAAAAAATTATCGAATAGACACTTTAAAATCGCGAATAATTCAAGAAATTTATATGCGTCGTGAAGTCATAACCGGTTAAAAAAACACAGAGTTGTTAAAGGCTAATTGGTTATCTTAATTATAAAAGTGCAAACGTGAAAGACGTACAGAGGTTTCTGATTCTTACTTATAGAAATTTTCTAGATTCAACATGATAGCATGCCCACGGTAATCATCCTCGCGCCTCGTAAATTTCGCTCGCTAATCCGAATTTACGGGACCGCGATGAAAAACTTACCCTAAATTATAATCGGGATATTTCGTTAATGGTTAGGTCTGTCTCATACCGCGTATTGTAAAATTGTCTTAATATGTTTGTAACAAATTTAATGTTTGTATATACATATATATTATTTCGTGAAATCTTACCTTCTGTCCCTTAAACGTTTTTGTGTTCCAGTTCCACGGATGGTTTTATACAAAGACATCATTTTGCGGCCGTTAAAACGTCAGTTAATATTAAAAAAAAAAAATGTTAGTGTAAATTATTTAATATCGTCGGAAAATTACGTAAAATAAATCGCGATACGTACGAATTAATTGTATAAACCTCTCGTCTCGAATTATTCTACGATATTTCCCTATAATAATTACTTAAGCTTTAAATCGAATTAATAAATCGGAAATAAATTTAAAAAATTAATTTTAAAAAAATAAATAAATAACGAGAGAAATTCGAAATCGAACTACAACCGAAATGAACTTTACTATTTGATTATTAATCGTCGTCGTTTTTATTATTAATGCTAATATAATAATAATCACCGAACCGAACCGAACCAACAACGCGTTAACCTAAAGATTCCATTACGACGGCTAATTCGCGATGGCGATGATTTTCACCTGTTTCATCGACGGCACTTTTAACTGTCGTCATAGTACGAATCTACAAGACGGTAGTCAGCCGTCGTAACAGAGAAACTCAACCTGTATAAGACTCGTAACACGTGTGAAAGTGAGATGGAGGAAATATTACGCTCGTCTCAAACGATAGAACGTTCTATTGCTATCTTACCATTCTATTTCGCGATATTTTATGTAGGCGATACAAAACCAAAAATATTAATCATTTAAGAGCATTATAGATTTTTGATATAAAATTGCAATTTATATATATATATATATATATGAAGCGATTAAGGGACACTCCCGGATTATTAAGTTTTAAGTGTTCCACATACACCGTCAAAATGCCGGATCGGATAAAAACGTAACTAATTCGTATATGGTGTAATAATAACAGTCCATTTTGTTTTAGTTTAGATAATTTTTGAATAAGTAATTTTCGAAACGTTCACTTAAAAATTTTATTAGTCCGAAATCGAACAAATAGAAATTTTATCATCTAATTTTGACCCCATCAACATCGGGCATAGTCTACAGTATCGTATAAGGTACAACGCTCTGTTTGTGGAAAGGTTAACAGACTCTAACGAGAGATGTAAATATTCGTCGTAGCGGCGAGAATAGGGAAATTCAGAAATTTTCGGCTTTAAGGTTCATTTTGCTCCGGACGACTGTTACGATAATCGTTGACCCCCACTGCTTTTTGTGTTTCCTATGGCGCCGTTGTGCTTCGAACGACTACGGCTTCGATCGTTAACGACTATCGTACGGCTTGAACAGTCGTTCAACAGACTGGTGATTATAATCGTTAGTCGTTAACGATTATTTGTTTTGTGAACACGTGTTGCGCTGTTTATGTTACGGCTCCTTCATTTTCCGACGCAGACGATGATGTCCTTGTTGAGGATGTAGCAAATCATCCTTCGCTGTGGCAGCTGTCACATGTGTCATACAAAAATCAGAGGATCAAGGATAATATATGGACTGAAAAACCTAGTAAGTTATTGCCAAATTGCTCAACAGAAAGACGAAAGAATTCCGAGAATTGTTGATCATCTTCGCGCAGATGATTTTTTATCAACTTTTGATACAACCCTTCTTCAGTTTTCATTACGAATATAGGGTGCACTTTGTTCCTCTTCATGCCGTACATGTGGAGTAATAGTTCATCGTCTTCCATTTCCTCAATCAAAAGGTGTGCAATCATTTTTCTTTTACGTCGACTCAACACTAAACTCATTACTGACAATTACACAGGTACACAAATGACGACCGCGAGTGAGAAGCACCGAAAAATATGCGTACTGTGAAAAATCAACAGGTCGTACGGTACGACAAAACGTTCCGAGCAAAATGGTCACCATCGATTATCGTAACAGTCGTCCCGAGAAAAGCGTACCTTTAGATCGCTGTACATTCGAAGATAATTAGAAAAGATTGGGAATAGGAAGTAAAAACTATTTTTAGAAAACTCCCGACAACACGTCAGAATACGATAAAAATATAAAATACGGAATTTTCAAGGAAGAAGTAAAATAAAAAGCTCTAAATAATATCGAACGCTCTAATTTCGGCAAACGGCGCGATGTATACATAAAAATAAAAAAATTATTAGAAAAAATGTACGATTTTTAAAACTATTAATAAACTCTTAATATTGGTAACACCTACAAAGTATCCGATATTTGTTCTGCATAATTATTAGAAAAAATGTATTAGTTTCTGCGCATGATATCAGAAACATTGAAAATAGACAAATGTGTAGAATAAACAGCAGACACCCATGTTGAACAAAATTAAACACAATATTATAGTAGTAACAGAACCGAACTATCACAATAATAATAATTTCACGGGTTTAACGATCAACCTTAATGTTATTATATCAAAAAACTCTGTAATTAATAGTGACAAAAAAAATTACTACTGTAATTAAACGAATAACTGAACGTGTTTTAATTGGTAAAATACAAATATTAATAATATTTATTTTAAATTTAGATTTTTTTTTATATCGTTTCTATCGTAATATAATAATAATAATAATAATAATAATAAATTCGTAATTCAGATTTATTTATCGGAAAGCTTCGATCGAATCATCTAACTCAGTTCTATGCAGAAGACTCTTCACTTGATGCAATTCGAACTAACGTAGTTGAGAACATACAAGCGAATCGTCTGCGCAGAATATTGAGAAAAAATTTTAAGTCAGAAAGCGGATTCCCTAATTCACCAAAATAATAATTCAAAAGCTGAAAACTCACAACTGAAATCCAGGATGTCGAACTTGGAACGGTATAATAATAATAAAAATCTTAAATGAAAATTAGGCAATCAATCGATAAATATGAAATTTACACAATGGTCACCTTTAATACTATTAAGCGTCGTTTATTTGTTTCGAATTAATATATTTTTTAATCGATTACTATTTCAATACTACTATCGCATGCGCTTAACACGTACAATGTAAAATACGGCTATTTTGCAAAATTAATTATTAACTATTAATAATTTCTGTACAACACTTGTAACCTGCCGCCCATCACCCTGGGAAATTAAATTTTTATATTAATTAGTAGATACTCTACTTCATTTAATCAGTAAGTTAATATCGGGTACCTTTTCAGTGTGATATTTAATTGATATCAAAGATTATCGCCTACTAAAGATAATGAATAAAGTTTTTGGAAAATATGTCGCAGAATAAAAAGACCGATACAATCCCATTAGCCTCTAGGTGACAACTTAGGGAACTGTGCGAGAAGCAGACGTCTTCGCTAATTACCTTGCGAATATATGTGCAAATCTTGAAGACTATCCAAATCACATTAACTGTTCCGAACATAAAATGAGAGCATTCTCTCCTGGCGAAGTAGCTAAACATATCAAAACCCTTAACTCAAGAAAAGATCCAGGATCCGACATGGTAACAAAGATAATGCTTAAAGAATTGCCAAGGAAAGCTGTGATCTTCCTAACCACTATTTATAATGCTGTCCTCCAGATTGAAATATTTTACTACTCAATGGATTGCCCAGATCAATGATTTGCAAACCTGGGAAGGACGCCTCCAAGGCTGATTCATTCAGACCGATTTCTTTACTTCCAACTGCAGCCAAGCTACTAGAAAAGTTACTTTATTCTAGGCTAAGCGCAATAATTTCATCCAAAGGGATTATTCCAAATCATCAGTTCGGCTTCCAAAAGAATCACTTAACGTTATCCATAGGATGGTTAATATTATAGAAAAAGGGCTAGAACAAGAAAATTACAATGAGGCAGTATTCATAGACTGCATCAAAGTGTTTGATAAAATATGGCATGAAGGGCTCTTGCACAAGTTGAAACGCTTGTTACCGGCAGATTACTTCTTACTTCTAAAGTCATACTTTAGCAATTGACAGTCTCAAGTGAAAATAGATTAAGATACTTCAGAGGTGGTGTACCCAATTTCTGCTGCTGGACTGGGGAAGCGTCTTACGACCTCTGTTATATAACATTTGTACAGCAAATATCCCTAAACAAGAAGAAGTTGAATTAGTTATGTTTGCTAATGATACAGTACTCATATTTTCGGATATTGATTCTAACAAAGGTATTAAATAAAAACTTCAAGAAAACGTTAACAAAACTTACGTATGAGCTAAAACAAAAAACAACCCGATAAATCAGCGCGTGTTTCTTCTACAAATAAACAATCACTGACTTTATCGTTACAAGGTGAGCAAATACCAACATATCTGGAAGTCCACTTGGACAAAAAGCTGACTTAGAGAACTTATATATATAAAAAAAAAAAAAGATGTAATCTAAAACTCAGAAAGATGTACTGGCATCTAAGATACATATCCTTAGAGAACAGTATGCTCCTTTACAAAACTGTGTTAAGACCAGTTTTTACACATGCCACTAAATTCTGGGGATGTTTAAAGAAATCTAACTTCAACATACTACAAAGATTCCAGAATAAAATGTTACGTTTAATTTACGGTATGTTATTAACGACGCAATATATAAAGATTTCAAAATGAACACGGTTCGTGAGACGATCGGCAAATTTCGTCTATTCACGAAAATGAATTAATTTCAGAACTAGATCATGCTCCAGAGATAGAGAAGGCTGAAAAGGATCAAACCAGCGGATCTTACTCAAATAAATTAGAAATAAACTAATCATTGTATGAATTTAATAGGAAGTACACAGGATGTAACTTCCATACGTGAGAAATCATTGAACTCTCTTATCAGAAAGCCATATTAGGCTAGTTTCCAGTTAGCGGAAAAAATATTTAGTTGATTAAATATATATATATATATATATATATATATAATAAAAAATGTAACTTATATATATATATATATATATATATATATATATATATAAAAGTTGTGAAAAAAAGTGAAAGGGTGAATGTGTGTATATGTAGATAATTAGTTCTTTATTATTATTGTTATCAACTTTATTGGTACTTTATTAAACTTTAAAGAGTTTTCACGATACTAATTACTTACTTTATAAATATCTTATTTTACTAACGTAACGAACAAGTTAATTGGCCAAAAGTGTCCTCAATTTTCAATATCATATAGTTCGATATATATGCGCAGTCTCCGAACACCACTGGTATGCAGACTGTTTCCCTTAAATGTTTTTTTTCACTTACGTGCAATCTTTTAATAGTTAGTTTAAATGGAGGAAAAAATGTAATCTAGAAGCATATACAAGAGAAAAATTTAGGAAAAATAGATTCACGTAAACCAAAATCGACCATATATAAACAGAAGACTATTACAATGCAGATATTAAAATAGCAGAGGGCGGGACGATAGTGCGTACAGCGAAAATGGGAAATCATGAAAACAAGACGGAAATGAAAGTAAGTATTTTTGTGGAAAATAAAGTTACAACTCGCTAAGCGGGAAGGAAAATTTATACGAAAATATAAAAGTTAAACAGTGCACAAAGAATGCAGCCAAACAAAGAATACATCAGGAGTAGAGAAAATACAAAGGAAGGAAGAATGATTAAAAGAGGTAGTACGAAATATTGAAAAAATAATTATTATTATATAATGCAAATACAAACAACTAGGAAATCAATTAAACACAGAAATGAGACAGCAAAAAAATTAAATGCGTTTATTGAGAAACGTTTTAAATTAGTTCAAGGTGATATTAGTAAAAAAATCACTGTTAAATATAAACAAGATCATAAAAAAAGTAATAAATCTAGAAATATATGAAATTATAAATAAATACAGGCATCGGGGGGAACAAATTAGTGGATGTTGCAGCAATAGAGGCGACCAGATACATCCAGATTCGAAAACATACCAGCTCCATCGAACTCCTCAAAATTAATCACATCCCTCTTAAAGAAGACATGATCGAGAATGTGAAATGAAGTTGCTACTACCAATAAATTGCGTTCAATACTACCGAACACAGGAGTTTGGACTACTTCTATACTACCCTGCTTACGCATTGGCCACGCGAAATTCTTATTTACTAAATAATTCATATCCGCCTATCTGTAAAGTACGCTCTTATCCTTATACCGGTCTCAAATACACATTTCTAGCTCTCTGTTCGAAATCCTTCAGGACAATGAACAAAAAATCCAGTTCCTATTTCGATTTCTAATACTATCCTAAAAGATATCTAAGCTCCATTTACTCGTAGCTCTGATCAATGTTGCAGTACACATGGCACGTTAATGGATACAATACAATAAAATATAAATAAATACTTCGGTAAGGATCAAGAAACACTAAAACACAAATATAATAAATTGATATTAGAAAAAAAGAGGAAGAGATGAGGTAGAAGTAAATATGTACGTAACTAAAGCAAATGTGGAACAAGCGTACAATATAATAAAAACGTTTTCATGGAATAAGAATAAAATATATAAAAACGAACAAAATGTACATGACGAAGGAAATTATTAAGCTAATCCATCGGGCATTAATTAAAAGAAGATGAAATACAAAAAAGAGGTTAAAAATATCGAAAACAAGATCTATATACAAAAAAAAACGAAACACGGAAAATATTTAAAAATTATTAAACGACGTAATTGTAACAATATTAGAAAAATAGGCGACAAATAATCTAACAAAGTATTTACAAGAAAACAAGATGATAGATAGATCGCAATACGGGTTTCAGAAAGAAAACAAGACGATAGGCCGAAAAAATAAAAGACAGCTTTGAAGGCTGAAAGAAAGTGTGTCGATCTCTCTTACGAGAGCATTTGAAACGGTTGATTACAAAATACTCGTATAAACTTCAGAGATAATAACTAATATTTTAAAAAAGAAAATTTAAAAAATCGTTCAAAAGTTATTTAAGAGAGAGAAAAATAAGTGTAATGTTCAACGTGAGAAAGAGAATACGATATAGAGTAAGCGCGAGGTAGCATCTTGGCACGGATATGGTTTATTATATACACAAACAGTCTATACAAGAAATTAAGTTTGAGCGAGATAATCTCGTTCGCGGACGATGTAGCAATAGCGACGTCTCGTAAAATTATAGATAAAGATACAACAAGATGTAATAAAAATAGATAAGCTACCGCAGGTTAAAAACTTAACAATCAATTTTAAAAAGGCGAAAGCAATATGGGAAAAAAAACCGAATGTGTACAATTGATGAAGGAAAAACACGAGCGTGAAATGAAAAACTGCCGGAAAATACGAGATAATAACTCAGTATCAATATTTGGGTGTAATGACACAACCTTATTAGGTTCCGGCTTGTTAGTGATGTATCTGTTGTACTGTAGATGAGGTTGGCGATATTTAACATACTTTGTTTACCCTTCGTTCACTATGCTGCGTCGCAAGTTCGGCATTAACTGCGCTGATGTATTATTTCCTCTTAGTAGGGAAGCAAAAGACTTTCTCTTGCTAGCGGAACAGGTAATTGTGATTTAAATTTAAAATTTCCTGTTTGCAATTAACTCTTGAGTCAACGTCAGGACCAGTTTTTATTTATTTTTATTTTAATTAACTTTAATCTTTAACTTTATTCTAACTAGTGTTTAAGCATTTCATTTAATTTGTAAGTTTTCATTTATTCTGTTCAATTGTGTTGAAGTTTTTCTTATTTTTTTTTTCTCTTCAAAGGGATTATTTTGTTTTACATTGATAGTAGTAATGCCGATTTATAATGTACTTAATTTTATTTTCCGATTGGTATAAGACGATACTATTCTTTTATTTATTTATTTAACTTTTCTGTTTCATCTTGAAGCTAGTTAGTGGTGTAGTTACATTTATACGAATGTTTTGATGTTTAATTTTTCTTTCTTTATTATTGTTTACTATTACTATTTTAAGTTATTCTTTCTTTTTTTTTTTTTCGGCCCAGCTTGCGCCGTTCGGCCAGTTTGGAGACAATGGTTCGGAAACAATTAACTCGATACTCACAGGTAATGTGTGCACTTTTGTAAAATACTAGAGAACAGCTCTGATTTAGAAATTTCGGACAAACCCAAATTTGATGCTCAACACAGTTGTCAACATAGCACATGTCACATGTACCATCCGGAATTATGCCTAATTTAGCAAGATGGGAAGGAGAAAGATTATGCCCAGTACGTAGTCGAAATAAAGTTGATATATAATCCCTCGAAAGGTTCTGGTATAATTGAAACCATGGCTTGCTGGAAACCGTATGAACCAAAGCGAAGTACTTTTTCCCTTTATTCTGACTTTCGGCGGAGTAATACTGTTGAAAATCCATTAGTAAAAATTGTTTAATCTTTGGGGTAATATTTCAGTCCAATTCCACTTAATGTTCTCGCAATACTTGATAAATTATAACGCGTTAATTCATGAACTCTCGCTTCTCTTCATACGCGAATAAGTTATTGTTTTAAGTTTGACATAAACTCTTTAATTATTTGTAATTGATGAAAGAAGGTTCTCTGTAATCTCATCCCTTCTTCCATCGCAATAAATTGTATGGAGGATTCTGCATATCAATATATTAAAACTCCCTTTTGTTTTACAGAGGGAGGTGATTTTTAGTAGGTAAAAATCCCACACGCTAATTTTGGCTCCCTTTAAAAATTTTTTTTTTTTATTATATCAGTGTCTTTTGAAGATTTTCCATCTCCCGCTTTTCTTTTTTTTAAATAAAAAAAAAAACTTAATAGAAGTGGTTACAGTTTCCGTATTGTATTTTATTATAAATAATGATCCCTGTCAGGCATCCGTAATTCTGCGTTTAAATTGTCGATGAATCACACAAAAATTGAACAAAGTTGAGGCAAGTATTGCGCATCCCTCTTTTACATCCGTATTAATTTCGAATTCCATTGCGCGTCCAGTATCACATAAAATACTAATTGTTTGATTGTACAGAAGTTGTATTAATTGCAGCAAGGTTGGTAGACAATGAATTAATCACTATTTGAAAGGCACTCCACATTCCCCGGGCTGTCGTACCTCACCTTGGAACGATGTTTATACCGTCGACCCATTCCTTCCAAAGACCTAGACAGCTTTCCAACCGGATGATCTGGTGGCGCAATTGAGGAGTTACGGAGCTGTCAACAAGTATTTACTTACCATTATTTCAGGTCCGAAAACCGAGCTGGTAATTAACAACAATTGTCATTCAGTGAAACCCTCTCACTAATGACCACTGCTCCCAACAAGAAGCGTAAATACGACTTGTTAGGTACTGGATGATATCATCTCGGGTGACGAGTTCGCGGCCCTGTATTATACAGTGCAAATTTAATCTCCACTTTGCGATCCTATAGAGGAAGCACGGGTGACCTCGGCTGATTGACCAGGTAGATTTCTGATGGGAGAAATCTAGTCCAGCTCTCCGCCAGCACACAGTAATTTGATGATACCGACCGAAGGCAATTTCCTTGGTTGAATTTTCTCGGCAGCAAGTACGTTCAGGCATATCTGCTTTCCCTTTAAGGGGCATATACATCGTCTCCTCTCCTGTGCAGTCAGCCCAATTCGATAAAATCGAAGTGACCTGCTGATTCAGCGCTTCCAAATGCCTATGACTGTCGCCAGCAACGAGTACGGCAACATCATCGGTATACGCTATCACTTTTGTCCCCTCAGGCCAAATAGCCTTAAGAAGCGGATTTATAAAAACTCATCAAAGCACGGATCCTACAACGCTTCTTTGGGTCGAGGTCTTCTCTACTGATGTAGTAGCATCTTTAAGGACCGCAGTTCTTCATAGGAAGTAGTCTTCCAGAAGTTGTACTGAATAACTGGAGACCTTAGCTGCATATAACTCACCGAGGACTTTCTTTCGGCTCATGCGGTCAAAAGCGACCGTGATATCGAGGAAAATTCCCATTACGTATTTCTGTGAGCATGACTGCACCCAACTCAGCAATGACGTAATCGCAAACTCCGAAGAGACACCGTGAATATAGCCAAACTGAGCAGGCGACCGGCAAGAACGATCGACCAACTCTCGCTCAAAGGGAAGCCACAAATACCCGTTTAAGTGATTTACTAACACACGAAAGTAAGCTTATCGGCCTGTACGAAGAGGGGCAACGAAGGATCTTTTCCAGGCGACTTTAGTATAGGAACTATTATTGCCCGTTTCCAAACCATCGAACCACTCTCCGCAAACAGTCGGTGGCTTTCACTCAGACACATCCATAAAGTTGCTCTATTAAAGGTTTTTTTTTCTATTGACTGATTGCAAATGTGCCACCCCCTGGGGAGTTCTATGTCGCAAATACATGTGGGGACTTAAATCATCCTGCGTTATCGCAGGTGATCGTTCGCTATCTGAAAAGCTTGTTAAGGCTTAGTCCGTAGATACATCATACATTTCCGTTGTTTCTATACTTGTTTAACCTATTACATATCATATTGAGTTGAAAAAAAAAGTTAGAAGAATAGGGACAGTAAAAATAAACACAGTAGCTTTGGCGAGAACGCCCCCCATGATACCAATACAATCAAAGCAGGTGTTCCCGTAACAAAGCAAGCCAAGACGAGAAAAGCAGAATGACAAAAGAAAAAATGAAGACGCTTCCGCTATTTAGGGATGATACCTACCCTAACCTTTAGGTAAAAGTCGTTAACCGCAGACACTAAACGTTTTATTCGCAGCTAATCTATATATCTATACAACTTTCCTATATCCACCACCTGTGAATGCGCCTGCTCCGGTTAAAGTTCCGGCCCGAAAGGTATAAAGTATTTCCGACCTTAATATATACATATATATTTTATCAGTTTAATTTAAGATGGTTAAATGTTTAATTGTTCGTTGTAAGGTGTTTTTAACTTGACGAAAGCTATTTATGTAATAAATGAATACATTAAAAAAAAATTGCGGTATCATCCTAATCATTCAATTTGAATGTCCTTCGCGCTCTTTAGAAAAACAGCCCCTCAGCACCTCTCATCCTTAAAAATTGTTTTTATTCGCGATACAATTTAATTCTTTTCCTGCATAAATCCAGTCTCTAGTCATTAATCGGAACCTATTTTTTCTTTCGTGTCCCTAACCATAGTTACCGTACATAGCACGTAAATCTAATTTAATAACCGTAATTGACTGACAATTTCAAGTTCATCTAGAAATGGAAAGAATGAAGATAACTTCAGAATAATAAGGAAAAAATTAAAAAAACAGCAGGTTATAATTTATTTCTTATTTTTATACATAAATTACTTGCTTTGGTCTAGAGCAGTGGGGCTATGTTGTGATTATTATGGTGAAGATAGAATAAGTAAGAAAATATGAACCAACGCGAATTTCATAACGCAGGATAAAGAAAAAATTATGATCATCGATGAAATGAATAAATTATTAGGCGTCTCGCGCAAAATTCATATAAGCAGATTACAGAATGATGAGATGAATGTAATTACCGATAAACGATACATAAGCGGAGGGAGAGAAACTCGAATATTAGTAGAACGTAATAAAAACTGAATTCATAAAAAAAACCACTATAGTAGTGGACGACTAGAGCAGTATAACACACGCACATGCCTTACGTGTATACGTCAAGGAATAGGCGAACACATGGCCAACAAAGAAACTGATGTAAGATGTCAGGAAAAGGAAGTTTTGATTACCAATATATACGATGGCCTATGGTCTTCCTAGAGCAGGACCCAGAAGAAAAAGAAGATATATATGTATGTATGTTTACTTTTACGTATATATATATATATAATACATGTATACAATATGTACGTATGCATGCGCATCTAAAGATATTTACATAGGTGTATAAACAAGTGAACGTAAGGAAGTATGAACCTATAAAATGATAAAAATATTATTAAGAATTATAAAAGTAATTTAAATATTTTTAATAATAACGGGGTTTTTCAGCGATAATAATGATAATGCCAACTAGTGTTAACATCGGGAATGAAAATTGTAATGATAACGAGTATAATACTAATCAGATCGAAATAAATATAAAGCGTTTTATATACGCTGTTAATGAAATCGATTAAAATTGCCTCGCAATGAGCAATATTGCACGAACAATCTATCACCGTATGGTTTACCATCTCTCGCAATTGCTCCTCTCATAGCTGAAATCTACCCATATTTATACATATGTACGTTTCGGTAATTAACAATTGTATATATTTATAATTCATCTGCATAAGACACATACACTCGTACTATATATAATATATATATATATATATATATATATTGTACAAATTGAATACAGTACACATAATATTCGTAATTAGATGAAATGAATTTATACACGCGTTTATGTTAAGATACTATTCCGATTTTTAAAAAATTATACATTTATTTACCGATATGCGTTATGTCCGCTACAAATTACTTTAAACACCTCTTAGTTGTTCCGTATACCATGTGCAAGCTCATCATTTTTAATGTAAATGTATGGCATATATACGAGGCTGTTTCTTTTATTACATTATATAGGGGAGGGGGAATATTCTAATACTGACTGACTCCATGAGTGTTCTCTTACAACTGTCTAGATTCCCGGAATTTTATAAGTATATTAGAGCTATCAATAATACGACAGTGGGTTTGGCAACTTCGCAATCGTGAAACTAGGTAAAGTTTAAGTGGGTCCCTGCCAACTGTGGTGTCCATGGAAATGAGATAGCGGATGCGATTACTCGATCGGATCTAACTCCGGTCATTGAGAAGCACGTTAAACTACAATGGGGACAGTTAATACCAAAGCTTAAGGAAATGGTGTACGTTCTTTTCAATCATATTTCGAATTTCAAAGATTGTTAAAAGGCAAAAAATATGTCACTATTCAAAGGGCAATTCCAAAAGAGTTTGATTTAAATATGTGGGTTTCCTCTATAAAGATTTTGTCCCTGTGTTTTCGTCAGACTAAGAACTGGTCATAACTGTACACCTAGTAATCATGCCAAGTTGGGGATCATCAGAAGTGAAGTTTGTAAGATATGTAATATCGAAGATAGCATCGAACATCAAATCGGGTCATGCACCACTACAAAAATAGAGAATAGCTTTCTGTCTGAACTTCTATCGACCGGGAATACGCTGCTAATAGAACTTGAAGAGCTTGTTGTGGATCCTACCTCCATGGATACGTGTAGATATAATTTTATTAAGGCTAATAATATAAGTTTATAGTCTGAACCGTCCACTTAAATTGGTCAAAGGATGAAAACTGGGCTAAAAAAATTACTTTATTATTAATTATAAAAAAATTGTATATGCTGATGTCTACATCGCACATACGCCTAACACATCAGCAAAAGATCAGAACATAAATTGTTTAAAACACTAAATGCGAAAAATGCAAGTAAATTAAGTATAAAATAAAATATATAAACGTACCTGTAATTAAACCGTCATTAGATCTTCGGGGATATCATCGAAAAAAGAGAATAAAATTTAAACAGAATTAAATTTTAATATTCGAAATTTACTAACGTTTTATTGTAAAGAACGATTACGTATGTATCGAATTAATAAGTTAGATCTTTTCTCAAAAATGTTTTAAATCAGTTTTCATACAGCAACTCCTTTATAAATGTTTTGAATTCTAGTACTTACGGAAAATTAGTACCTTAGCAATTTCCTCGTTCGCACCGCATCTAATGCCACTACGAATGGTAACTACGGATTTAGCCTTATTTTTACAGACAAAATCTAATAATTGAGTTTCATAAATTTCACGAAGTTTCAGTATCCTATTTTCCTTCAATAAAATTCATTGTAGTTTCTAATACCAATGTTTGATGTTATTCGATCGGTTTAATGTGGCATTTAGAAGGACCAAGCCCAATGTATAAGTCCATATGGAAGAACTGATCCACACAATAATAAAGCGGAAATTGATGTTCTTCCGAAAAAACTTGTTTCATATAGTAAAATAGATTCATAATAATAATAATAATCAAATCAAATCAAATTTATTCATTCAAATCCACAAATGCGCATTTATTTGCGCGAGTAGTGGAAACTTAAATAGATATACAAATGGTTGGTTAGTATTACATAAATAGTTTGAACAATTGTTAACACTTATGATATGTAAGTGATAATAACAACCGCAATTGTTATGTATATACACCCACAAGACACTACACATACACGTACACACATATATACATACACACGTACACTTAATCACATTTATATTTTGTAACAGATATAATAAAAGTAAACACATTAGTAAATACACACTTATTTACAAAAATGAATAAATATATATAGAAAATGCATACAATACATGCACACAGGTACATATAAACTTATAAACGCAGAGTTATAATGGTTAATAGGCTAACTCAATAATAAATATACCCACATAAATACATAATTCCAATACACATATCAAAATCAAAGCACAAATCGATATACATGTGGACACACTAATGAAAACAATAATACAGACATACATATAATAAAATGACTCTTCTATACATAAAGACGTACGCAGATGCGAACAGTAATACGACATTGACACACCAGATGAAAATTAGTTGGATGAAAGATTACGCATATAATTCATCAAAAGTTTACGTCTTTTCTTGTAATTTTTTAAATTGTTAAGATTCAGTTTCACCATGTCCGGCAGCGAATTATATGAAGTTGCATAATTATATATAGCCTGTAATCTCGAATGATATTTTCGAAAATCAGGCACTGTAACAATTTTAAGCTCGATTTTAATAATAATAATAATAATAATAATAATGGCAGTGATAATTATAAATATGATAATAATAACAAAAATAATAATAAACGTAATACTAATTGTAACAATAATAAATAATAATAATTATAATAATTATAATAATCAAGTAATAAATATAATGACGTTAAAAAATTACTAAATAATAGGATCGTTAAATCGTGCCTCGTCCCAAGTATAATATAATTTCGTCTTTGCTTGTAGCTTAGCATAATAGAATTGCAACTGGTTTGTAAAGTATAGCGTGTGGTGAAAAATATTTTAAGGATGTGTAATAACGAGAAGGTACCTATTTAGAGGAATAAATTGGCGAAAAATAAATAAATGTTCTTCTGGTTTAAACAAACAAGATATATATATACATAGATACCAATATAATATATACATTCATATACACATACATACATATATACATGTATAATATTATATATATATATATATATATACATTTATAATAAGTAAAAAGTCGAAACGCAAAAATTCAACGAGTTTCCTGAGTTTAATTGACCCCGGCTAGACCGAATCATGCGCAGTATATTATCGCGATAATTTGACTCTTCCACTATAGTCTATTGTATCTCGGCAGCAGTTCCACAGTGACCCACCCAACGATCGTTTCAACTAATTGAAATATACGAGACACTATTCCTAACACGACGACTTTAACAATAAATATAGGTGTATGTCCGAAAAAAAATAGAAAGAATATCATAAAGAGAGGTTTATGGGAAAAAAAAGGAGACAGAATATATGAGAGAAAAGAAAACATGTGGATAAAGAAGAATAATATGCGTTATAATGTTTATGTATATATACGCATAATTCATTGTTTAAAATGTACTCATCTATTCCATTATTTCCGTCTTATAGAAAGTCATTTTCACGGTAAGCAAAATTAGTACTAACAGGATCAAAATCAAGAGTTAGGCTACAAAATCAAAATACATCAATTAAAAATTAATTAACAAACAGCGTTATTTAGAAAATTATTAGGCAATACATGCAGTTATTACCTACTTTAGTTTAGCGTATGTCTGTGAGCGTGGATTTTGAAGTCATCTTATAGGTATAATTTCAACCGTTTAAGCCATTCTTTGGCATTCTGGGTAAGACCCCTTAGCTCGTTCTAGTATACTTCCATCGCCCTCGTCGAATATTTTGTAACTATATAGTAGTCTCGGACTTTGCTTCGCAGTAGCATTTTTGGCTGTTGAAAAGACTTTTCCGTGGCCAGTCCTTATACGATTCAGTCGAATCAATATTTTTATGAGTATGCTGAAACGAAGTAGTCCGGTATTAGGGTGTTTAATAAGTTCGTTTTCATCAGGGTTACCCATGTCCCACTTCTCTTGCTATGAGTCTGTCGGATTAAAACGTTTACCGATGAGATTTTCTACCGTCGGTGGCTTCCTCGATTTCAGTCTTTGGAGGACGTTCAGATCTTGATTTTTTTTTATCATCATATTTTTCCTATTCTTTCATCGCTGCTTCTTTTTTCCTGATGTATGGAAGGATTATGTTGGTTCAGACTGGAAGCCGGACAGTTGGTGTTAATTGTTCCTGAGATATTCGCGGACAGTTATTAATATGGCAAATCAAATTAAATACATCATTTTAATATTCATACTTCTCGTACGTGTTATTGTAATTTTATTTTTATTATACGTTTTGAGGCAAGTTTGTTGTTATGTATTTTTTTCTTTTTCTTCTTTTGTATCATTAAGTTTTAGGTTTTTTTTTTTCTGTCACATGTGTTTTTAACTGTTTTCCAGTTTTTTAAATTTTTCCCCCGCTTGCCATTATTGCGGTCAAGATGAGGATCACGCCGGGACTCCATTCTACGTAATTAATTGCGAGTACACATTGTAATTTGATCGAGTACGCTTTTCTTTTCTTAGTTTCTTCTTCTTCTTCAATAGAGTTTTCGAGACTACCAATGAAAAAAAGTGTGAACGTATATCTAAGTATCAATTGTTCCGATAGAAAAAAACAATTTTACATTCTGTCTATTCCCTCTCAACATTTTTGTAATCTTATCTGTTCGACGCCGATAAGACGATAATTTTACTGCAACATTTTTTTCGCTACTTTCAGTTCTGTAGTAATTTTAAAAATATTACTTTCGAATTATAACCAACTTTACACTCGAGTCTAGAATATTAGCCCAGAATTCCGTCTACCGCGGCATTTGCGCGGCAATGTATACATCCGTATAAGCGTATTTTTCCGGGCCGAATTATAAATCATTTCGAATTTCAACTATTTCCGCCAAAGAGTCTGAAATCTTCCATATACTGCTGTTAATTTTCTTTCCGTCCTAAACGATAGAACGTTTAAGAAATGTCGAAATTTTTCAAGGCACTGCCGTACCATTAATGTATTATCAAAGTAGAGCGATATTAACCGATTGATTCGCATTCCTTCAGAACACATTCATCTTTTTTCTTAATAAATCAGTTTTGACGAGCTATGTCAAAAACAATACAAATACCGGGATTAACTAATTTCTATTTATTTATTTATAGACTATATTTCTAATCATTTATTAACGATTTATGATTTTCATTATCTACTTTAACTCTTTCAGTCGTGCGTTACCTTTTTTTTCCGCGCAAAATTATAAATTAACGTCTCGTAAGTGTAAAATAATATTAATCCTATTTTATGATAAGTACTTCCCCGTTTTCAAGATAGGTCAGGAAATATTACATCGTTCGAATTTTTCTTACTATTACAAAAATAGACAATTTTTATCCGATACTACCGTTTTCTTTCCTCTTTGATTACAATTGCAATTATATTCACCTTTCTCTTGCATACTGCATGAGCTCCTGGAGTGACAATGACTCCTTTATATTCTCGATTCAGTTTGTCCTACTCCTTCCTACTCAATTGTTAGAACACTTGTATCGCAGTCCTCTAACAATGTGTCCAAAATATCGATAATAGAGAAGAAAATATATTTTGGAACTAACGTTACGATTAAAAAAAATAATAATAATAATAATAGTCGGATTATCGAAAGACGGTGAACGAAAATGCGTGCCAAATTTCAATCGCAAGCGTAGACAGAGAGAAACATACATTTAATAAAGGGGTGTATAGATGGAGAATTGCCTAATAATTCAGGAGGTAAACAGCCAAATCAATGACACAGGTTACAATAAGAATTTCCATCACACACTGCGATATGTTGGTTAAACTATTCTCGCTTACTAATAAACAAGAACAACCGAATCCAGTAAGAAAATTGAACAACCCTATCGCGCGTTTGTTTATAATTCGCACGCACACAAATACAAACAACTAATAAATAAATATATATATATATACATTATACGTATTTAGTGCTGCACGAATAAGAGATAGTTTGGCTAACGCGGATCAATTTGTTCATTTTTTCATAACAGAGTAAACGTGTCCAGAATTTCGCAATACGCTACAGTATACAGCCTATAATGTTAATTTAACGTAAGTAGTGTAAATAAACGGTAACCTTTAAAAATGCGTTCACGCACCGTTCATATGTGTCCAATAAATATTATCACGACGTATATATATTGACAAGTAGCTGCGCTCGCATGCGTGTGCGCGTTTAACTGTGTCCTTATTTTTAACCAACAAATGGTGAAAATCCATTCTTCAGTTGAACGAATGGAGTTATACGATCAAGTACTGGACATGCATACGAATCTCGAACATCCAACTCGAAGAGAATTATATTATTCTAATCAAATCGTTCGTTGTCTTGCAAATTCGACAACTGAAAAGTAAACGAACGCATTTGAAATGGCGACATTATTATCGTTATTATTGCAATCGTGTTAACGACCTCGGTTGAAAAATTGGAATTTATCTTGTCTGGAGAATTGTCTGATTCGTAATGTCAGATTAAGTTCATATTTCCAGTGGAAGCACATACGAGGTAATAAAAGTGAAAAAATAATTGCGTGTAGGCATTTCCAGTTACGCCACAGCCTCTACTATTATCATCTACGAATAGCGTCTTAACTCCGTCACAGACGCCCGTAATATCTTCAATCAACAAAATTAATTACAAATGTCTCCCGGGACGAACCAAATTTGGAAATAAAATTTAAAAAACAAGAAAAAAAAAACTAGGATTAGATTTGCGACCGCAGCACCATTAAATGTTCCGTTCGAAAATTCGTATGTGTACAATTTTGAAAATGAAATATTTAAAATAAGGTGGAGATGAACAGTCGGAAATATTTATTGTCACCTACCACGTATTTCTGGACTTGAATTTATACGAGTGAAAATCGCCAAACCAAATTGCCGTATATATCTACCACGTAAGTCTACCACTTCTTACGGGACATTGTATTAATCATTTAGTGATTAACTAAATTTAATAATAATAATAATAATAATAATAATAATGGATGACGAATCTTATCTTTTACCGGTCCTTCGAATATTTCTTATAATAATAATATCGATCTACTCGACTTCGCCGAAAAGGCGGGTGGTCTTAATTTTTTAAGTGCTGTTAATAATTTTTTGAGATAAAACTTTGAATTTCATTTAGCTAATTCGGATCTTAATCTAGATATTGACCCTCTTACGACTGAGGATAAATATCATCCTACTACGTGAAAAATTAACTTAACTAGATGTACCGTTTTGAAGGTAAGCAATACAATAGGTAATAGAAAGTATAATTTTCGTCGTGTTAACTATATGCTAGATTAATAATGAAATATGTAAAATTGATAACAGATTAACGTCTGGCTGCTTCTATCGACAAATTTAGTCAGTACTAAATAGAGCTTTTACTAGAAGTAGGATGTTTAAATTAAATTATCCTCCTTAGTTTCTTGGAGAAATTGTAGAAAAACTTAATATATAGATAACTCAAATATAAAAATAAGTTGATATATAAACGAACCAGTTACCCCGATTATTTAGAATTTTGTCAGCTCCGAGCTGTTACTAAACGTTCGGTGACAAAGACTTATTATGATGATATAACTCGTGTTGAATATAATAATCAAACAAATAGTAATCAATTTTAGTCTAACATCAAGCATATATATACTAATGTCACACCAACGGTAATGACAGGTAACATGTGAAAATCTGGTAAGATAATATCCGACAGCTTTACACGAAAATTCTAGTAGTGCGGTAACGGGAAATTGTTCCCATAATAATGACGTTGAAACTAAACTTGGTAGCAGTCAATAAATATGGAGAAGCTGTATGCCGACTAAAACCAAAAGTTTATATGGGCCCTATGATTTGTTTCCTTTAAATCGTGTTTAAACAATTTCGAACGACCAATTGCTTTATTTAATCTAGTTATCAAAACAACCGCATGGCCCGTCATTTTTAAAACTGTAAGGACTATATTCGAATCTGGTAATAAATTGAAAGTTAACAACTGTCGTCCGATTACAATCCTCTCTTGTAATGTTATTTTTAGACTTTATTTTTGCAGCAGCATTTTTTATGTTTCCGACACGTTAATTTACCGTTGCAGCAAATGCTGAGCTTCCTATTTGTCAATCGAGTTGTAAGATGAAAGCATGAAGCTACAGTTTTAGATTCATTAAGTTAGAGCCGTCATTGTTTAAAGTATTGTGAAATCTTTCCAAGATCTTCTTGAAGCACTTCTTCCAGCTCTAGGACGTATCTACTTTGGGTTGTTAACGCAATGCCGTCAGAAAAAATTATGCGACGGTTTGTGGCAGGTCGTACGTGTATAAAGCACTGACCCCTGCGGTATTCCGTCGTTTAGTCGCCGTTGTTTAGTTTCTTTATTTTCAAGTCGCACGTTTAACAAGCGGTTTGTCAAGAGTTGAGAAGAGCACAAAATTTACGTAGTATGCCATGTCACCAAAACGTACTATAAGGTGATGATAAGTAGATCAGAACCACAGTCGTCATAAGTTTTTCGTGGAAGCCATTTTCAATAAGTATAATTAAAGACGCCACATGTTCTGAGCAACTTCGGTCTGATCGGAATCCGCCTTGATCCACTGGTATGTGTTCCCCGATAACAGTAGCTAGTCGGTTGTATCCGCTCGAACAATTTATAGCAAAAACTTAGTAAAGATATTAGCCTATAACTGTTCCTGACTTCAATATCGCGATTATTAAAGAAGTTCTAAATAGTTTTGGAACTTTCCCATTTGTCAATATTTCGTTGAAAATAGTTAATAGCCAGTTTTTCGCCTTCGGTCCGTTCACAAATTCGGGGGGAGATTCCATCTTTATCTGCAGCCTTCCTCGACTTTATAAATTTAATTCACGGTGTTAGTTCGTCAATAATAAATTATTTTGCGAGTTCAAAGCGTTCTTTAACAGCTCTCTTTAGTTAAGATAGCTCTTTATTGATTCGTATAATAAAAAGGTTATCATTAGAAGCGCGTGTAACGTATATCACATGATTTGACACCACGATTTTTTTGTTCATCGTTGCCTGTTTTTTCTTTCCTGAGAGTCTCCTCATGAACCGCCAAGCTTCATACTTGAATGCGTGAAATTCGTGTTATCCAGTTTTTCTTTACGAGCTTTGTGGTTTTGATATTATTGAATAATATTAGGATAAAAAATAATAAGTGTTTATATACATGATACATTATAGGATGTATCCTGCATAATTTTGCTTTAAATTTTATATTATCTCTACCTGCCCAAGAGTCATTGCCATTTGCTACCAACCTCGTTTTCATATTCATCAAGTAATATGACAAACATACATACATATATATATATATATTCAAACTTAAATTAACTCTTTTTAGGAACAAAAAAAGAGAAAAAAAGAAAGAAAAACAAAATTATTCCTAACAAATCAACTTAGAAAAAATTTTATAAATTTAATTTTTCTAGCCAGGCTAATAATTCTCGTCTCGAAGTAATATAATAACAAACTGTACGAATAGTTGCCGAGATTGTATTTGCGAGAACTTCGAAAAATGGATTAGTGTGTTCTCGGTAAGATGTTACCTTAGAATTTTTAACATGTTTAACATTGGGTAGTATTAGTCGGTCTTGACATTCCTACATTACGTGATAAAAACTAGTTTCAGCTATATAGGCGAAGATTTTTAAACTTATAACCAGGCTAAAAGTTCCTAATTGACGGGATAGTTCTAGAAAATGAATATAGTTATTTTTATTTTACTTTTCTCCGCTGGATTGTAGTCGGAATATTGAATATTTATATATATATATGTAAACTCCATAAGAACAGGAATTAATACAGAAGAACGAAAAGTATACGAATGAAATGAAGGAGTACAGTATGCTGAGATGTGTAAATTCTTGTATCATGCGACACATTTTCAATCTCCAAATGTATATATTCGCTAATATAGCGATAGACTACATCGATTGGTTTATTTTTTTAGCTATTTGAATATTTTAATTTTTTCATTTTTTATTTCGAAAAACCCGTTTGCGAAGGAACAAACGAATTAACTGAGTATAAAGGTTTATTTTCACATATATATATATATATATATATATATATATATATATATATATATATATATATATATATATATATATACATAGGTAAAGCGTCATGAATCACACACTACGCTATTAAAAGAAGGCCGTTATAACGAAATTATTTTACTTCTATTAGAAATACGTGTTTTGCTTCTTCAGACGACTTTCAATTGCCCCCTCCTTGCACACGCAAACGTACATACCGCTCGTAGTACACGAAATATGTCTGGATGGATGGCGGAGTATATTTGGAAGAATAAGAGGTGGAGTTGTTATGTAGCCCGATGGTACACTCGTTATTAGAGAATTTGGAATAACGGGTGGTGCCTCGGGGTTGTTGAATGTGTCGGGCTATCACGACCCAATAAACAAAATTAAAATGACTGGATCGTTGACCCCAGTTTTCGCCATTTTTCTAAATGCCGTTTTATTATCGGAATATACGTGCAAAATCTACGTCGGTTTCAAACTTACATACTGAAGATGCACACTTATATATATATATATATATATATATATATATATATATATAATATCACGTTGTAAAGACTGAGTACTGTGTATATTTTTATACACGATTCTCTTTCTAAGAACGGAACTGGTAGTCATCAAGACTCGTGCCCGGTATCATAGACTGCGGATGACAATTATCGGCATAATGGTTACCTTTAAGAAAAAGAAAGAGACCGAGAGTGAGAGGTTACTGAACTTTTTTTTCCACAACCGAATCTGACCGCAGCATCCTGTGGCACATTCTAAGATCGATGAAATCCATTATTATAAGATACGCCATTTAACCAAACTCCAGATATACTAATCTCGCTAATTCTTCTCTGTCTAATGCAACGGATGAAAAAAAAATACTGCGGCATTATACTAATAAAATACGACGAAGAGGACATTGATTAAATGAATCGAGAAACATTAAATGATTTTTTTCTCTAGTAATATTTTAATTCGGTATCCTATCATTTCATAATTTATCACATAGCGAACCAGAACATCCATTAAAATATTGAGTGAAGTAAATTTTTAAGAACAAAATTCGATGATCGCTACATTCTCTACGGTGTTATTACGTACGAAGAAATTTTCATAATGATCTCAATATATTTTTGAAAGATGATTCAAAATGTTATTCTAAAATAAGTCTGTACAATATATATGTATATACCTATTTTAGTAACAAGCCGTAAAAATATAAAATCTGCAAAAAGAATAATCGAATCTACCTTCCCCCTATATAACGTCATCGATGGCTCCCCCGAAATTGTTGTTTTACTATTCCTAATCCTAATTTACGTATACCTTGTAACGCCGTCGGGCTTATATCCAAATAGGGCGTAAGAAAACTTCGACTTTTACGTTTAACCCCTATGATGCGAAGTGAATTAGAGTATTAACAATCCTATCGTATGCATATACATACATGTGTAGGATGAAACTCAAACAATGGAAGAATTTTATTACATTCACCATTTAAACAGTCGACATGTTTGCATTAATATTGATTATCTCTCAACGTGGAGGTAACCTGAAGTTTTTATGGATACCTAGTCATTGTGGCATCTCCATGAACGATAGAGTTGACACTTTGGCGAAAAGTGCTATTAATTCTGGAGTTCGTTTTCCCATATATTCCCTCTAGCGACCTTTACGACATGATTAGGAGAACTTTTAAAACTGACTGGATTGAAAGTATACTTAATTCTTCAATCAAAGGTAAAACCTATAGTATAGTTCAAACTGAATTTCCCCAGGTCCCTTGGTTCAAACACCTTCCCCCTGGTAATCACTACTATCCGCAGATTTATCACTGTCATATATAGGCTACGTTCTGGTCATTCGAGAGTAGCGTTGTACTTCAATCGCGTAAATCCTTCTTATATGCATTGTATCAATCATAGTAGCGTCAGTTTTAGAGAAGATATAAACCATTTATTTTTCAGCTGTGGGTGGTTTGAACAGAGACGTACAGGTTTGCTTGAGAAGTTATTCTCCCTTAGTGTTTTTCCTCCTTACTGTATCCTATCCTTGATATGTTTGGATGTTCATGTTTTGATAGTTTTATTTAAATTCATTATTATAAATTATATTCCAATTTAAGTGTTGGTTTTTGTTTTGGGAGTAATTTTTCCTTTCCTCTTTTTATATGATACATTTTATTATGATTATCCTCTCCTGCTATATTCATATTTTATATTTATTTCTCTTCTTTTAGTTTAACCTAATTCATTGGTTATATTTATTTATGATTTATTTTTGTTCTTATACTCATATTTTATAATTATCTCTCTTACTTTAATTTAAGTTGATGCATTCGTTATATTTATTTGTGTCCTATTTTTGTTCTTTTGGTGGCCAAATGGTATGTATAGCCAGGCAAAAAAAAAAAAAATTATTTTATTATATTTATCTAAAAAAGTGAGAGAATTAAACTACCTGTTATATAGGATGATCCAGGAAGACTAATAACTCAAAAACTACTCGACCAAAATTTTTGAATGAAATTTTTTAATAAAATTTTATTTAAAAATACGAAAACGAGAGATTAGCTTACACACAACAATATCGTTTAGATGACAGTCATTTGCAATAATACATTCATTCAGTACAAAATTTTCGAAGACTTTCTCGAGCATGGCTGAATTTTTTAAATTTCCTCAGAAATCCGAGTTTTCATGTTTTCCAGATATCTCGTGGACGTGTTTCGTAAGTGCGGCTCTTAAGGTATCCCACAATAAAAATCGCCTAACTTTGAATTCTTTTCGAAACTCAATCTGCACTGTCGTGATCGATTCAGGCCGAAAATAACGTTCCACGCACACGTTCCTTATCGTTATAAGATACCATGTTAACCGAAATTAGAGAAAAACGAATCTCTCCGGTGTACACTAAACGTGGAGCACGCGGTTTGCGTGTAGTAGTGTTGTCGACTGCGCTATTTAAAAAGATAAAACCGTCCGTCTTTTCTGGGTCACTCTATATCAATTAAAGCTGTACTTTTCCTCCTGGACACTTAAGACAGATATGCTCTGAGAATACTACAATAGGGTAAAATACCAAAGTACTATATCAAATCTATGTAATAGTCGCGGAGACATGTGTTAATATAATAATTTTGAATGAAAGTACAAATATGGAAAAAACTTCTAGGATTTATATATTCTATATTTGTAATTTATTATCAAAAACTGTATAAAGCTGGTATATCATTAAATAGAGGAAAGAACAGGATGTGTGAAGAATATAAATTTCACCATTTTAATAAAACTAGAATAAGACTCCAAGCAATTATAATGTACCCCCTAGAGAATTGATGAAGATATTAAAGAACACGTCTAATATATAATATATATATTATGTCGTGTTATGAGCTAGGGTGTACCGTAGGAATTGATTATAAATATAAAATAAAAGGGAAAAAAATAAATAAAGTAAGCTTTAAACATAGTAAAAGTTATCGAAGATAATAGGCTCGTGCCCGACGTATTAATATCGATATAGATATCAGTGTCATCAAGCTATTCGATATAGTAGAGTCGGTATCGTAATGTAAGTCGAATTTTCGCTCCGGAGATAGTTAGTCGACCGAACTGCTCGTACGTAACGAGACCAAGTAGAAATCATATCGGAAGATAATTGTTTATTTTAACTGTAATAATAATATAAATGCATTCATCCGCGTTCTAGTCAGTATAAGAATAAGAAATTAATTTTGGAAATAATTAATGGATTACGAACAGTAAAATACTATATAATTACGGAGATACGACGACTGGATAATAATTGGATCCATCATCACGATCCCATAGCTGGCATCGATCACAACAGTGGTACCACCAGATCGTACTATTTCTATTTTCTTTTCTTTGTGTGTGAATAATTTATCTGTACATATTTTGTGAATTTGTGAGAATTATAGCCTGTGTTATTTTGTGATATATTTGGATATAAATAATTGTTTATGAATTGCTTTTGTGTCGTATAATGTACAATTATAATAATAATTAAAATAAAATCGTAGAGTAAAATTGTAACGAATACTAGTCATTCGATAACGATATCGTTAGTTGTTGGTTCCACGCCGAGAAATTGAGTTTCCGTCTAATCTTAATCACATTAAGTCAAAATTCAATAAGATACATTATAAAATAAGTTAGTAAATAAATTTGCACAGTATTCTGTACTACTGGCGACCCCGGAGATTTTCTATTTAACTCTATCTAAGGTTTTGCTAGAACACTATAAATTGGCTGACCACGACTACGGGATAGAGCGTACTGTCCTATCTAAGGGTAGAGGAACGCTATAAATAAATAAATATATATATATATATATATATATATATGAGGTAGCAAAATATATATTATTATTATTTACTATAATTCACATATCAACATACATTTATTTTGTACATGTGCCCATATACATATATAACCGAAAACGACCGACTCAAAAACCAACAACGAGATATTCTGCTAACAACTCTATACTTTCGTGCCCTACAAGAATATCTGAACCACACATCTTTAGTTACAGACGTATTACATAAATATTATATTCGCATACACTTCTTCGTCTTCTGAATGTCCTATATCCATCACTGGAAGTAGATATCACAATGCTCTCGCTTGAACGGCGTAGAACAACAAGTGCACAGAGTGGATTCTGGTGCGTTGCTTTACGTTGCCTAGCCATTCATATAACCGATATCCTTTTATCATTAATTATCCCTCGGAGTATAACTTGTAATAGATTATAGCGCTCTGGTCACATGTCAAAAGTACTTGACATTTCTTTTCCGTAATACGTTCCGGAGAACGCTTTTGAATTCGCCATTTCCAATATTTTTATATTTCACATTTTTCAGTCCACGTTATTCGCTGCATTCTTTTGTATATACACATATCAACACAATACTTACTTATATGCACGTAGTTAATTTTGCGTTGGCGCCAATATTGACGGTTGGGCATACCCGTTTTAACGTACACATTGACCAATCGCGTAAATTTATATAAATTATTATAATTAAATTACCGACTAGATGGTCGCATAAAATCGTCTCTACTTAAGTATATTTTGAAGCTGATGAATGCGCCTATTTAGAACAGTGTAACGTCTAACGAAAGTACTCCAGGGATAAACTGTAGAAATAACTACAAATTCTTTAAGCATACACGATTAATTTGTTAATATAATTTCCTTAAATTAATACTAAGTATATCGTTAACTTATTATACGCAAAACGTGGAATATTCAATATTTATAAGCAATTTCGAGAATATATCAAGTTCTTGACGAAATTAATATCATCATCATTTCAGCCGTCTTCCTTAACGTCGAACAGGCGTTCGACAAATTTCGAAAATGTGTGCATCCGGATTTATACGTATTCTTTAAATCATACTTAGCAGAAAAAACTTTTGTCGTTAGAATTAATGATTGCTTCTCGGAAGAGCGAAAAATTTTTTCATCGTGCCGTAGGGCAACCTACTCGGACCACTATTGTACTCGGCCTACACCAGTGATTTACCTCCACTTCAAACTTAACAAATGTGGCTACTATTGCTGACGATATTGCAAGGGAAGAAGTGAAACTTAAGATATTTTCCCAAAAAGGCACTTATTTAATAAACTCACGATTCCGCATAAATTTCACAAAGCTAAAGTAACGCACTGTCCACTATGCTTAACTTGACGTGGCGATCACTCGAGTGTTTTCGTTCTCAAATGTACGTCGCACACACAACCTTTGTGCAACGAAGATTTGAACGAAATGATGGATAACAGTGCGCGCATATCCAAGATAAAGAATACGAACGAGCAAAAAATATTATTTCATAATTTCTCTACGTGTTTGTACGTATGTATGTAAACTGAATATACACGTACATGAGTACAGCATGCGGGAAAGAGTGGAGGAGCTCGACTACACTGTGAGAATAGGCCTGTGTGTATATTGGCTCGCTCTCTCTCGTTTTATGGGTTAACTACCCATATACAACGCGCTAATGGAAGTTTCACTTCAAAATTCTCAACTTTGTACGATAATTTATAAAACGCCATACGTAAAACATTTTTTAGAAAAAAAAAAAAAAGTTAGAAATAAAGCGAACAATTTAAGTAGCTTGTTAAGTTTAACAATGCCCCGTACGATAATTAAGGAGTTATGCCGTGGTGTATTTAGTACAATAAAATACCGATAATATTTTACACCTACAACAGATTATACGTAACGAAAGCTGGTTTCGAAAAGAATATTCGCCTAACACTCACATACACATACGCACTAACAAACGCGCGCCCATACACATACACGCACACGTAGAAGGATTCAATTAGAAAAAGACAAAATTATGTAATACGATGATAAAAAAACGAATATAATCAGTAGGGTTTTTTTGTTATTACACACACACATAAGTTTTCAGAATGTAAGAATGACTATAAACGGCGGAGAATTTTTATCCGAACAATTCAATAAGTAGCGACGACGAATATAATTTAATGAATTTATAGCGAAATTATTCATTTTGTGAATATTACCCAAGTAAGAAAATAACAAAAACACGCAATTTTACCCCCTGAGGGAAGAAGACTGGTATATTAATCATAAATAATTATAAAGTTCATTGTTGGAATCGTATATATATATACGTCGAATTGGACGACAAATAAAAGATACGTATATAAAATTACACACACGCATATGTAAAACATATTCTTTTTTTTATTATACACGATAGCGAATAAAATATGAATTTTACCGTAGAACATAAAATATTTCGAATAATTTATTCGGACGACTATATTTCACATCTTATCGTATTCGAATTAATTCCTAAGAATATGTTGCGTACAAGTTTAAATTTATACATTTTTTTCTATTTAATTGTTCCTAGTCGTATTACTCAGACACGCTATTTGCTTATAAAACAATAAATATCGATTGTTTTTTTACTTTAATAAATCGAATTAATAGGATGAGGAATTATTAATAATAAAAACCCCAAAAAAAAACAAAAAAATCATATGGATATTTTAATCGCGGATGTATTTAAAAAAAGTTTGCTAGATACAACGATGGAAAAAGAAATTCCTTTTACCTGTAATTAATTTATACGTATATATTTATTTGTTTATTTATTTACAAAACAATACGATATATATTCTTATACTTCTTCGTAATCGTTAACTCAATTTGCCCGGTTTAAATTAACGCTTCGACATTAACGTGGACTCGGCATAGCGCAGATTAACAGTCGGATCACACGGCAAGATATCTGCTAGTTCATACGAATCCCAATGAAAAAAAATTATTTACCACTTTTTATTGCGCATTTTCCACCTGGTACAGTATTTAGGCAAGTTTTAAATACGAATATCATAATTGCCGCGTACAATGGGAAAAGTATAGAACTTCGAACAAAGTATTACAATGTTTCAAATGTCAATCTTTCGGCCACATTGCTTATTAACTGTTACAATATTCTAAGTGTAGCGGCTCACATGCAACTGATAATTGCTCTGTATCATATGTTAAGTGTATTAATTGCCAAGGTACGCATCAATCTAATAGTCGGGAGTGTCCAGTTTATCATACCATTTTCGATAATATTAATTTAACTAGATCTTTATTTAACAGCTCCGATAGCACTTTTATTAATAATAATAATAATAACAATAAGGGTAATCATAATAATAATAATAATAGCAATAATAACAATCGTACTATTAGTGATAATAATATTAGCAACGTTAGTAATAATCAAACCACTAACAGAACCTACGCACAAACTGCTAGAAATACTTGCCCTGACACTTTTACTGATCGTATGCCATCCCTTTTTGATTCAGAAAGTGTTTAAGTTATATCTGATATTATAAAATTATTTAAAGATTTAAATTTTAATAAAGTTTGCACATTTGTTAAATTGGCTCTAAGCCGACTCAAACAAGCAAATGATACATTTGACAAAATTGCTATAATAGCTGAAACTATTACTGAATATCTCAATTCAGACTAGCCCCTTAATTAATTTAAAATTTTTGGGATGGAATGCTAAATTCCATCAGAAATAAATTCTTAGAATTCGGGCAATTACTGTACGATAAAGATATTCATGTAGCGTGTGTAAGTGAAACAAAGATTGGCTCGACATACAAACTAAGATGCCCAGGGTACATTGGATATCGACTAGAATTTAAATGGTGGTGGGGTAGCCTTATTTATAAAGCAAAATATAGTTCACTCACCTGTAGTCATACCACCTCTAAATAAAATTGAAGCTACGGGCATTTCTCTTGAAATATCTAACAACAGTATTATCATCTATTCCGTTTACTGTCCCTCTAAGGTAAGTCGTAAAAATCTTTATTATGATATTTTCAACTTATTATCAACACATCACCGCGTTTTAATTGTAGCTGACTTTAATGCACGGCATAGAGCGTGGAACTGCTATTCCAATAATATGGCTTTGTATTTTAAATATGTCATATAAATTTAATTTTCAAATTTTAGCTCCTAGTGAACCTACCTTCTGTCCGGACAATCGAAATTTACATCCTAGTATCATTGATTTTGTATTAACAAAAACCGTTCAAATGATAACAAAGCCTATTTCTCTACCATTTTTAAGTTCTAATCATAATCCTATTTTCTTCAAGCTGTGTAAATCGGGTATTACTATCACATTGCCATCTGTTTTCCTCTTTAAAAATGCTAATTTGAACACATATCGAAATCATATTAATAATAACATAACATTAGGAGGTCCTTGTAAAAGAAATATGGAACTAGAGAATTAAGTGAATAGTTTTACTGACTTGGTTTTAAAAGCAGCTGAATTGGCCGTTCCTAAATCTGTCGTAACGTCAAATTATTACAAAATTTCTTCCTACTCTAACACTGATCAAGTTCAAAAATTATATTAGACATAGATATCAAAAACTTAAAAATGCTTCTACAAAGGCACTATTAAGCCGTTTAACCTGCTTGGTAAGAGTAAAGATAAATGAAGATCGAAATTCCAATTTTAATTATAAACTTCGTAATCTCACGGTTAAAGATAAAAGTTTATGGAAGGAAATAACAGTACTTACAAATACGCACACACATTTACCGCCAATCAGCTATAATGGTAGCACAGCCTATTTGGATATAAAAGTAACTTGTTTGCAATGATGTATTATGATATTCATACACAAAATTCGCATTTGACGTCGAACTATTGCAATAATAAAATTTTATCTTCCATTAAGAAGTACTTAAAAGATTCGCCTGAGAATTTTGCCCGCTGATTTAACAACGGTCAGCGAGGTACGTCATAAAGAAACTTAAAAACAAAAAATCAGTAGGTCAATATACCTACAATATTGATCAAAAACTTGCCACAAAAAGCGATTGTTCAGTTAACAATCGTAATAAATTCAATTTTATTACTTTCTTATTTTCCCGACTGCTGGAAAGTGTCGAAAGTTATTTCTATACCTAAATCAAGTAAGGACATTTCTGATCTCAGAAATCTGCGGCCCGTGTCATTATTTAGTAATTTTAGTAAAATAGCGGAAAAAATTATTTTGAGCAGACTAAAAAAATACATAGATGATAATGATATTTTTATAGAACAACAATTTGGATTTAGGAGTAATTTATCTACCGTCATGCAATTAGCAAGAATTAGTGAAACCATAACTGATGGGTATAATAAAAATATGCATACAGGATTACTGTTATTAGACATAGAGAAAGCCTTCGACACCACTTGGCAACTTGGTTTAACATACAAAATTATTCAACTTAAATATATAGGTGTAGCTTTATGATCAGTATGCGGGTTTTGTTAGTTCCTGTATTTTTTACTTTAGTTAAATGAGCAACTGGGCATACTTTTTAAACTAGTATACGTAGTAAGAACTGTGTATGCGTTATATTATTTACACATTTTTTTTGTAACATATATTTATTTTTTTGTAAATACACTTTTTATCAATCAATCAATCAATGTCAGTCCAATCTACAAGCTAATGCAATTCGTGTGATTTCCACCCGTAGTCGGTAGTAAAAAAACTAGTTTGTCGTTCCAACCAACGGTTTCCTTAGTATTTTCGTTGTCGCGTTACAGTTCACCTAAAGTGTAGCCGGTCACGAGTTCCTTTTACTTGTTCCTCAATTATCAATCATTACATGTAACGCTCGCGCTCTGTATAATATGGTTAAAGAACCCTAATATTCTCAATAACGCAACTTTCTTGCTTACGTAATATAGAAACGTTTGTTTATTTCGCTGTCTAAGAGTAACGCGCGCTTCGAAATCTGCATTTCGAAATTATCGATACGTTGCGTATGTTTAGCTTTCGATGCTCATGTCCCGGCCACAGGCGAAAGACCAAAAAAATTCTATAAACTTCCAGCATTCGGTGATGAATATGTCGTACCACATTCCGCTTAATAGGCTCGTGATATTTATTGAATTCGCGGTTCTACTTCGCTCACTGAAGCAGCTTTTATCTTCGATAGTAGATCCCAACAAATATACAAAGCACGTTACTGTTTCGTAATTTTCAGTTGTCTATTCAGTTCTTGATATTACGTTTTCTCGATCAACTACGATCAATTTGATTTTAAATCCACATTTAGCGCCTTATTCCTATACATTTTATTATAAATTTTAATTTAATGATAAGCTCTGCATTGTCGAAACAAGTGCTTTTTTCTTTTTCGAGTATGTTACATGCCAACGCGAAACAATTGTTGCATTGAGGCTGAAACTGGTGGTCATTTAGTTTAAAACCAACATACTGGCCTTTTGATTCCAGCAAGGTTCCAGATCTAATAGATTTTTACATAATCAAAAATGTCTCAGCAAATTATGTGGAAGTCAAGAAGTATGATCAACTTACATCTGACCATATACCTGTGTTGCTTTCACTTAGTAACACTATAATATGAAAGCACAAACGCCGGAGGTTGACTAATAAAAATACAAACTGGGATCAGTTTAGATCTGAACTGAATTCCCGTATAGATTTAAAAGTAAATCTCAAAACAAAACGGGAACTGGAACTGCAGTGTCAACGCTATGCGGATATAATCCGCGAATCAGCGATTGCAGCAACACGAGTCGTTAACAATACTACACAAGAAAAACGTTATCCACTGGAGGTCAGGCGGCTAATCAAAGAGCGAAGACAAGCAATACGTAAATGGCACAGAACAAGAAAACCTGAAGATAAAATTAGTAATCAGCTAAATTGCTTAATAAACAAATCAAGAAAAGAACGTTCGATAACTTTTTAGAAAATTTGAATCCATATTCCTCTGGCCTGCAACTCGCAAATTTAAGCGACCTCTGATCCAAATTCCGCCGCTAAAAGATGATCATCGAAGATTGATCCGTAGGGATGAAGAAAAGTCTGAGCTTTTTGCACAGCACTTAGACAGTGTGTTTCAGTCGTATGAAATCTCATCAAACATTGACACGAAAATGGAATGTCAATTTGGCCAACCAATTCGATATATTACACCAATGGAAATAGCTATTAAGATTGATAATATCAATCCAAAAAAAGCTCCTAGGATTGATGAAATCTCGCCATCAATAATACAGGAAATACGAAAAAAAGCGGTTGTATTAATTACATATCTTTTTAATGCCTATCTTCGACTTCAGTATATACCGACTCTTTTTAAAACGGCTCAAATCGTCATGCTGAAGAAACCTGAGAAATCAGCAGATGTGAAGTCTTATCGGCCAATATCACTGTTGCCAGTTCTATTAAAATTACTTGAAAAACTTATTTTTAAAATACTTAAGCCACTGGTGGAAGCCCAGTTACCTGACCATCAGTTTGGTTTTCGTAGCTATCATTCAACAATCCATCAAGTGCAAAAAAAGTACTGTGCCGCTGTATTCCTACATGTAGCACAAGCATTCGACCGAGTATGGCATAAAGGTGTGTTGCACAAATTAAGCACAATGCTGCCAGAAAACTTTTGCCAACTGCTGAAGCCATACTTAGAAAATACGCACATCCTTGTTTATACAGATGGATCGAAGTCGTCTCAGGGAACTGGTGCAGCAGTTTACATATCTGATCTCTGTTTCGCATTTACAGCTGAGTGTGTGGCAGTATTTCTTTCCTTGTCGTCCTTAATTGATGCGAATCTTCCAGGTAATTATCTCGTTGTCACCGACTCACAAAATATTTTAAAAGCTATTGGAAGCAAAGTGGAGGTATCAGATTCATTGATTTCATCCATCATATTAAAACTTAATCAGCTGGAAAACTTGAGTATATTTGTGTCTTTCTTGTGGGTACCGGAATATCGAAGAATCCCCGGCAATGAAATTGTAGATGCACTAGCTGAAGGATCAGTTTCAAGATGTCATACATTTTATACAGTCGGAACATAAAAAACTCTGGGAACAGACGTATATGAAGTGTGTACAGCGGTCGCCTCTTACTGCGTACTATCAGCTGCAGCCGTCTCTCCTTAGGTTCCCATGGTTCTACTTTTTTAAAAACATTAAAATTATCAGCAGATTGCGGTTTGGGCATTGCTTATTGCCGGACCGCCTGTTCCGTGTTCCTTATCCAGCTTAGAGAAAATCCGTATTGCGTCGTGCAGTCTGCAACCCTGATCACGTGTTCTTCGAATGCCCTTCTTTAACAGCATTACGCTCTGAACTGTATCTTAAATTACTGCACGCGTCTCGTAATGGTCCTCCTTATAACGTATTGTCCCTTCTGCATATTGAGAATCTACATTTGTTCCCGGACATAGCGATTTTTCTAGAGAAGTTGTCCGAGTTTATAAAAATATGAGTTAGTAATTATTACGGTATCACGTTGGGTAAGAAAGGCATCCCCATTTAAAAAAAAAAAAAGGTGCTTTTTTAGACTAATATATGAAGAAGCGAAATCAAATTTTTAACTTATACATATAGGTGTACCACAAGGAAGTGTCCTTGGTCCTGTATTGTATACACTATATACAGCTGACATCCAACCTCAGATGGGATTTTTACTGCTACTTATGTAGATGATACTGTCATCATGGTAACCAGAGACACGTCTGTTGGATAATTTTTCTAAAGTTAAACGTTTGCATTTTTAAAGTTATAATTTTCATCTTTATACTTTGATCTACATAAACTTTAGGAGCGCATGTTCTATATTTGCGACTTCTTGGTCAGCGTCGGTTACCCATGTTAGGGACGACTATATAACAGGAAAAAGAAAACTCCTGATCAAATCGCAAGGAAGGCAAAGAAAAACTATCCTACGTATTTCTCCGGTTTTAGAATTTAACAGGAAATGCAAAAACAATGATCCTGAGGTTGCTACGGCTTCCTAATGGTCTCATGGTACGCAGAATCCCACCATTCGCCTAGATGAGTAACCAAAAATAATCGAAGAAAACATATACGAGGACATTATATACAGGACAATGCTATGGCTAAGGTGAAAAAATGCGTCTGGACATCTGAGGTATATGTGAATATCAGTAAACAGCAACAGGAATATGCAACCAAAATTATAGTAATTTCTACTTCTTTATGTTATTTTAGGCCTAGGACCTCCTGGTCTTAAAAGACACACGTATACATAGTATTTGTGAGTGTGGTGTCTATTTAGTATATGCGTGTACACACCATTTTCCTACTTCCTTGAAAAATTTTAACCAACTTTTCACAGGACCGTAATAGATACTACTGCATTTTCGTAATACTGTTCAGGCAGGTATTTGACTCGCAGTTCGCAATAACAGCATGCTTTCGTTGTTCGTACGCTACGATAAGAAGATTGTATCGCGTTACGATATATAATACGCGGGTAGTCCAGTAAATAATAAAAAAGGGCACCACCACATATAATTAAATATACCTGCGTCAATTATTTCGACCAATTGGTCAAACTCGGATGATTCTTTCACAGTTTGCGTACACTTTCACTATATTATAACACTTATCACTATATATATATATATATATATATATATATATATATATATATATATATATATATATATATATAAATGAGTTTTTAAAATTTTAAACATTCCAACCATTGTTTACCAACCGAATATATATATACATACATATATATATATATATATATAATTCCGCACAAAACGACTATATCTTCTATCGAAATATGGAATACATAACGTAATAAGTACTATCCACTCTTGAATATATATATATATATATACATATATATAAATATATATATACATATATATAAATATATATATAAATATATATATAAACATATATATATAAAATATAAAATCGTGTAATTAGTCGAATGAGCGTGTAGAATTTACATTCGCAATTAGTATTCGCTTGTATGTAAAATTACCGCATTGTAGTTTCCTTTCCTTCATACAGGCGTTTAATTAAACGTAATATTTCATACTCTTGTAATAATACATCAAATAAATTAGTTAATGAAAACGAAATTAAAATGGATAATTTGAAAAACAAAAATCTTCAAATTTTTAAAGAATACTTTCATAACGGAATATATTTAATAAAAAGCCTACTATTTTCATTGGTTAGTATAATTTAACACACACATACACACAGTGCCAATTTAATATATACACGGTGCCAATTTGATACACCCTCAGTTTCAATTTAAATAGTGTCAACATCAATTTAATAAACACACACTGCAGTCAATGAAACTAGTGTTGACTTACAGCATCCTGCCTGTGGAACTAGTAAACTTCGTTTATTAAACAGGTTGCGGTATAAAACTATTTTTATTTTATTTCGCTTCATTTAGATATATATATATATATATATATATATATATATATATATATATATATATATATATATATATATATATAAACGCTACAAAAATGAGTTTTGATATTATCTTTTTCGGGTTACCCTTATACGAGTTTTAAAATGCGATTAATTAAAAGTTTAAATAATTAATAGTTTAATCATTTTCCTTCGGCTTTATCGATTTTCGATTAGGTATAAACCGCGAGTTCCGTTCGTTGCATAAATATTATTTGACAGATATCGAACTAATATAACAGTAAGAACAACAATGACGAATTTTAACCGGTCTCACCCATAAATACGCAACAACACCCGAAACAAAATAAGAAAAACTCAAATAATCATTTTTTAAACAAAACAATAATTTAATAATCTAATTATTTATTATTATAAATTAAACGATTTAGCTTATTATTTCACTGACATAATTTAAAAATAATAACAATCGACGCTACCATTATAGCGGAGAAAATTTGCTCTATTTCATATTTGTAAACTTACAGAGAAGTAACATTTAAAAAAAAAATTATTTAATTTAATAAAATCGTTATTTACGAAATATAACAAACGTCCGCGCATATCAATGAGTATATTTAGCTATTTAAAAGTTAATTTTCGACATTTCTCTAAAAATAAGGTATTTTTCGATGGTGGGGCGATCTATAATCCAGCCCTTATTTTTTATATTTTTACAAATAGTTATCAATAGTAGTATACTGGAAATTGTGTGCCATTATTAGCTTCCGGCATTCTGCTGTCGGTACATTTATCAATAATGCTAAATAACAATAATGGCGATTCCACATTTGGATTTATTCCTCTTTTCAGATTTGAATAATCATTGCGTGACTTTGTTTGGGAATAATAACCGTTTTCATATATTTCATAGCGTTATTAGCAATTTCTTTGCCAAACGGTTAAATATATATATATATATATATATATATATATATATATATATATATATATAAGTAACAATCGACCTCCTTATTAATAAACTTCGCCAAATCAAAAATTCCGTTTTACCTCGGAAGGCTTCGCTCCCGAACCGACATCCTTAGCTGATTGCGGCTGAATCATACAAGACTCACCCATTCACACCTGCTCAACAGAACTCCGGCTCCTCAGTGCCCCGTGTGTAGCTTTCCGTCTCCCACATCCTGATTAACTGTCCTTTTGTACTCCTCACTCAGATTGTCCCTCAACCTTCCCTCCTCGCTTCCTCTTCTCTTCAAAGATGAATATTCCTCTCTTACTAACCTAATCGTGTTCTTACGCGTGTCCCATCTCTACTTCTTGATTTGACTCGCTCTCCATCATGCCTTTAGTTTAGTTGCTGCAGACGGCACGTTAAATTAGATTAATAATAATATATGCGTATATATATATATATATATACACATATTTCATAATCGTACTATAAGTCGCACAATAAAATAATTTTATATAAATCCCTAATACGACAAGAGGTTACTTACACGTGCCCAGACATGGTCAAATATCTCTAACTCCGCGTGTAAACAACTTTAAATCATACAAAATAAATGACTCCGCGTTATACTAACGTTCCTATTTCAACATGATTTTATACATCATTGCCCTACCGCAAGGATCACATTTTCAAACTTTCCGAGAAATTTTTCATTAATTGTTTACCCCGTAATAATCCATATATAATATAACAATAAGAGATTACAATTCAAGGCGACTAAAAGTCCTGTACACTAAATATAAGCGTAGAAAGTTAAAACATAATCTTCTATAATCGATATTACTTATTCCGTATTATGTATGTCATCTATTTAACCTAAGCCGGTCACATACATTATTATGAATACACTTGCAGTCATCTCTATTTGTTTTTTGTTCATTTACTATTAATTTATTTAGTGATTTGTTGATTCATTTCATTTTTATATATTTATATATTCGATGTGTCCGAATTAAGACGTGCGTGCAACTTAATTAATTTCGTATATCGATTATTAAATACTCGCGTAATAGTATTATTATATACGCGTTTATTTATATTTGTATAAAAATATTTTTATTTGTTTATTATTTTATTTATTTGTTTATTTTTTATAAAATTGGGTTTAGGTATGAATACTAAACCATTATTAACACTATTTTCATATAAATATATCATATATAAGATAATACAAAGAAAAACATTTAGAAATTTATTTTTGTGTATATATATATATATATATATATATATATATATATATATATATATATGTATATATATATATGTATATATAGGTAGCCAGAGCTGCGAGGATATCGATGTTATTCAGGACCAATAAGTAGACAACCGTGAAGGGGGTAAATATTTAAATGTGAAATTTTATTAATAAAGACATCTCTACCTGCGCTACAAGTCACAAGCAAAAATCACATGATTAGCGTCAGCTATAGTTCCCGCATGAACAGGACAGTATATAGAGGGAGTAAGATTGATGGAGTACAAATGGCTAGGAAGTCAATTGTGGTTGGAATAAAGTCTGACGAAAATGGAAAAGAACAGCCGAGCTGGGAGTTCTTAGGAGGCGTAAGTTCAAGAATGGATCTGGTAGAGAGATTAGGTTGAATAGATTTATAAAAGTTCATCTTTTACAGAACATGGATTTCAATCGATGAAGAAGATCTGCACGAGCGGATATAACTAAACAGGAAGAAGAAATCCTCGGAATGAGAACACCTGTTATTCTTTTTCGTGATTTTTTAAGGTAATTTTTCCTCACCAGCTGTAACATTAATTTTCAAAATTTGTTTCTATGTAATATTTTTCGTAATTCTTCTCATTGCGGTAAGGTTGCAACCGGTGGCACGTTATTAATCATACACGTTTGTTGTCGTAAATGTAAATTTTTCCCGTAAATATACCGTTTTTATTCTTATTCTTAATTATGTAATTGATAAAATCTATGCTAGACTATTGAAATTATTTCCGACATTTAAGAAATGTTCTAAATACAATTTACAAAACGTTAATTATACAATTATATAACTCTCCTTTTCCGTATGGCGTGGGATTGCAACAGTTACGAATTATACAGAACGAATAGTTCGGAAGATTACTTAATTGTGATAAATGCATCGCCATACCCTTAGAGATTAAACACGTCCGATACAATATACAGAATATAAACAAAAAAGATTTTTTTTTTATTTTTATTTTTTTTTGGCCCAGCTTGCGCCATTTGGCCGGTTTAATCCTTTATCCAGTTAATCTATTTTAAATCTCGATGCCACTACGTTTGATAAAATTATATAAACTGACAGAGACAGAAGACAGTGGGTTGGAAACAATCAATTCAATACTCACGGGTAATGTGTGCCATTTTTGTACAACACTAAACAACATCTCATCTCTATGTTTTCGAAACTTCGGACAAATCCAAATTTGATGCTCGATACAATTGTCAACATGGCACACATCACATGTACCATCAGAAATTATGCACAATTTAGCTAGGTGTGAGGGGGAGAAATTATGACCAGTACGCAATCTAAATAAAGTTGATATATAATCCCTCGAAATGTTTTTATGTAATTGAAACCATGGTTTACTGGATGCATCAAGGCGAAGTATTTTTTCCCTTTATTTTGACTTTCGGCGATGTAGTACTGTTGGAAATCAATTAGTACAGATTGTTTAATCTTTGGTAAAATATCAGTCCAATTCCATTTAATATTCTCGTAAGGGACACTTGATAGATTATAACGCGTCAATTCATCGACCACCTCATTTCCAGTAATACCACAATGAGAAGGGACCCACTTAAACTTTACTCTAGATCCACGATTGTAAAGCTGAATAACCCGCGATGTCTGACATCAAATTCTAACTTTGATATTTTAGGTTCTGGGAACTTAGATAATTGTAATAAGACACTTGAGGAATCGGATATTATTAGAATATTCTTTTCCCTCATATCTTTGACTAGGAGCAAGGTTTTGTAAATGGCAAACAATTCTACAACAAATGAGGAGCCTGCAAAGGATAATCTGTATACTTTCGATATGCCTTTTTTCGGGTAATATAAAGCAGAGGTATAATTTTCCCGTATTTTATCGACCGACCCATCTGTAAAAATAATTTCATAGTGGCTGAATTTTTCATTGATTGCATAAATGCAGCGTTGTTAACTCCAGAAGGGATAGTTTTAGCAATATTATTATCAAAGGTAATTAAATCAACGTTTAGCAAGAAAAATAAATCCTGAAAGTAGAAACGGTAGAAGGGATAAGAAACATTTTGGATGATTTCAATTTTTTCCCATTTATTATGACTGCAGAGAAGAGGAGGTAGACTTTTATTTGACCAATATCTATTATGCCGCAGTCTCAGTAAACATCGAATTTGTTTATTAATCACATGGGTTTTTCTCTCTTTCACTTTGAGATAAAACTTGTTCGCTATATACTCCTGCCTAAGTTTTAATGGAGGTTCAGCCATCTCCGCATTTAAAGTCTGTAGGGGCGTGGAGGATATCGCTCCCAAACATAATCTAAGAGCCTTATTTTGAACAACTTGTAATTTTTTCACCTGTGTTTTGTTGAGATTTATGAAAGGCGCTATATAGTCCACATGGAATCTGATAAGGGATTGAGCCACTCTATTTGATATATATATATATATATATATATATATATATATATATATATATATATATATATATAATGTATGGACCTTCTATCGTAAAGATAATTAACGTTTTTGAGCTCAAAATCACTAGGGACTTCAATGGTGATAAAAAGTCTTCTAATAAACATATCAGCAATTCATCTTCCCCTGGACGAGTTACTTAGTCGATTCTTTATCAATCTGATAATAATTGTTAATGTATTCGTTTTAAACTCTATCATCGCTGATTATATTAATCTTATATTATTTCTAAAAGGGTCACTTTTTTTTTTGTATTTTTCCCTGCGAATTCATCACATCTATAACAAAACTTTATCTGATATACTGCTTAATAGAAATTCGTCAAATTATTAATGTAATATATTTTATTCTGTAAAACTTGTATAAAGTATACTTTTATGCGGTTATTCATTGTAATATGTGCGTGAAAAAATCATATGAATCTTTATAAATCGTAAATAAGAAATACCTTCTATGTAATAAACAGCTCTCCCGAAGAAACATTAAAACAATACGGTACAACTAATCATTTCTGAAACATTTATTTTGAGTTGCTGCGTAGTAGATCCGCTAATTTCACACAGTGACGAAAAATTTTTTGGCCGGAACTTAAATTTTGTTTTATAGAAATGCGGAGAAAGTTAATGAGTAAAAACACTGAGTTGTCTAGAGCTAATGACAGATTTCAAATTATGCCAGGAAAATGTTTCATCATTAATCACAAGTATACACAAATGTCATTTGTATTCTTGATGATAAAATTTAATGTAACTAAACGAAAACATACAACTAAATTATAAAATGTTGAATATATTAGTAGTGATTTTATAAATTATTAACCAAACAAAATATAACACATTTTAATCACTAGTAAGTTTTTTATTGCGCAAATCTTTTCGACAATTACGTCATTTTCAAGCGTAAACAATAAACATTACATATGAATTGCCAAAAATATTTATACAACGACAACTTAAAATTTGATATACACACTTCATTAGCCGGACGTAATTTAAATTTTAGATTTATTTACAATAAATGGACAGTACAACGCAGATATAACAAAATTAATAAATCGACAAATTTCGAAAAGTTGTAAAAATGATAAAAATACGCACATCAAAAATATATGTAAAGAAATCCAATCCCACGCGGAGAATGTGGAACCGAAGGATTTGTACAAAAAAAAAAAAGTAAAACTATTATCACGGGATTTTCAAACTAGGAATTGGATGATTGAAGATGAAAAAGGTATTATTAGAACAGAAAAGAAAGAAGTAGCGGAAGTATGGAGAAATTATTGCCGATCTTTATATCATCATGATGATGAATGAACACTGGCAATCTCACAACCGCTGACAGAATTAGAAATAGAGCAAGACATACTAAAAAGCGAAGTCACAGAAGCTATTAATTATTTAAAAAACAATAAAGCTGTGGGCGTTGATGGAATACCAGCAGAAGTCCTAAAAAATACTGGAGAAGTAGGCGTGCAGATGCTGCATTCTATATGCAACACCATATGGAAAACTACAGAATGGCCACATGAATGTTGTAAATCTATATATATATATATATATATATATATATATTATAAGAAAGGAAAGAGAACTAAATGTGATAATTATCGAACCATTTCTCTATTACCGCACGCTAGTAAAACAATCGTATCCGCGAAAAAATTTCCAAAGAACAAGCTGGATTCGTTAAAGGACGAAGTACACGGGAACAGATCCTAAATATGAGATAATTAATAGAAAAATCAAGAGAGTACAATGTGCCTATAGCGCTGTGTTTCATTGATTATCGAAAGGCTTTCGATAATGTAATCTGGAGCAAACTATGGGAATTATTGATGAAGATTGGAGCACACTGTACATATGATTAAAAAACTATATGAGCACAAACAGAATACTGTAAAGCTAGAACTCGGTATGCATTCAGAAGAGTTTACTGTAAAAAAAAAAAGGTGTAAAACAAGGATGTATACTTTCATCTAAGTTTAATTTATATGGAGAACATATAATGAGGAGTTTTAGAGGATTGGAATGAAGGTGTTTATATCGGAGAGCTCAACGTTTCAAATTTACGGTTTGCTGACGATATAGAATTGATAGCACCTAATATGGAAAAAATGTAACGATTATTGAAGAAATTAATAAGTAAATGCTATTGTCTACAAATAAATAATGGAAAAACTAAGTTAATGGTAATTGATCGGAAGAATACAATAAAGGAAAAACATAAAACCATTCCTGTTTATGAAACGGTAGAAAAGTTCGTTTATGTGGGATCCTTGTTGGGAAGTAAAGGCGGATCTGAATGTGCGATCAAGAGAAGAATTCAACTAGCACGAAGTGCGATGGTTAAACTAACACGGATATGGAAAGATTCCTCTGTTACGAAAAATACAAAAATTCAACTTGTACGCGCTGTGTTTTTTTCATGATTTCTGTTACGGTGCAGAAACGTGGACGATCAGAAAGTCCGACGCATAAATAGTTTCGAAATATGGTAGCTCCTTCGGATTTCGCGGATGGAAAAGCGTACTAATACGTCTATTTTGGAAGAAATTTGTCCAACCCGCAGATTAACAACGGAAGTTCTCGCACGTATTATGAGATTTTTGGTCACATCATACGAAAACATGACGGAATCGTAAGAACAATAGTTATCGGAAGAATGAATGGTGTGAGGCCAAAAGGCAGAGTACCAATTAAATGGATAGATGCAGTGACTGCTGCAGCTCGGATGTCATTTTCAAGATGTGTTCATGATGCCGAAGATCATCCACGATGGAGGCAGAAAATAATGAAGCTCTTGATAACGATACTCCTACGTGGAGTTACGACTAAATGATGATGACAATAAAGTTGATTTATAAAACAGATTTTGAAAAATAATTCTTCATCGAAATTGATGTATATTTCCAAACCTGGTTCAGGTTCTCGAAAAGTTTTGCGCAATAAAAAACTTACTAGTGATTAAAATGTGTTATATTTTGTTTTTGTTAATAATTTATAAAATCACTACTCTCCAATATATTCAACATTAATGGAACCTGAACCCGGTTTGGAGATATACATCAATTTTGATGAAGAATTATTTTTCAAAATCTGTTTTATAAATAAAATTTATTGTAAATAAATCTAAAATTGAAATTACGTCCGGCTAATGAAATATGTATATAAAATTTTAAGTTGTCGTTGTATAAATATTTTTCGTAATTCATATGTAATGTTTATTGTGTACGCTTGAAAATGACGTACGAAAAGCTTTGCGCAATAAAAAAACTTACTATTGATTAAAATGTGTTATATTTCGTTTGGTTAATAAATTATAAAAAACAAATATAAAACTACATACTTGCAAGAATATTCGTCCACATCGTCTTCATGATATACGATAAATACATAACGAACAGCATTAGAGCAACAAAATCCGTAGTATATCTAGCATCGTTATACAGTATAAGGGATTGAGAGCATTTAGGTATTGTACATCTCCTGAAATAAACTCTCAATTCCTCAACCGGTTTAATAAACGCTGTTTATCCGCGCACAGATGATGGAAATCGAATGCATTTTTCATTATTAGAAAAAGTAAAAAGTAATACAGCAAAATATAAAAGTCTACTTTTATAATAAATAAAAATAAAACAAAACTCAATAACGCGACAACAGAAAATAAGATCACGCGAACGGCAGTACAATGCACATACTACTCTCATAAATGAAAAAACAGAGTACCCGCCATTTTTCACCCTATTAAACTGAGTACCCGCCATTTTCCAAGGGTGGACTTAAATTACGAAAGATATTCAAATAATTTTAAAAATGTTGTAATTATTTGTAATAATTCTGAATGAAAGTATTCTGCAATTAATTTTAAAAACGAATAACTTAATATCGCTTGTGAAGTATTATGTTCTTATTAGTTTCATCTGATATACTTAAAAACCTAACATAACCTAAAAATTATGTCTAAATTAATTTTAAAAATGTTGTAATTAATTATAATGTCGTTTCACGCCCTGTTGAGCACGATCAAAGTGAAGTGTATGTTCTTATTCTTATTAGCTTAATATGTGATATACCTAAAAACCCAACTTAACCTAAAAATTATGTCTAAATTAATTTTAAAAATCTTGTAATTAATTATAATGTCGTTTCACGCCCCGTTGAGCACGATCAAAGTGAAGTGTATGTTCTTATTCTTATTAGCTTAATATGTGATATACCTAAAAACCCAACTTAACCTAAAAATTATATTTAAATTATTTTAAAATGTTTGTAATTAATTATAATAATTTTCAATTTAATTCATTATAAAATTTGTTGTAGCAGGTAATTAAAAAAAAAAATCAATTCATCATCGATTCTAGAATCAGTACATTCGGCATTATCATTTATTTTAAACATTAAAGTTCGAAAGAAGTGTAAGTTATTTTTTAAAAAAAAAAACATTTTTGTATTTTAATTTAATTATTTGCAGTCTAGTCATTTTAAATTAAATATCCGATAAATAGCGGGTTTAAAACGAGTTTTTTGTTTTGATTTTGTCGATACACGGTTCTACAATTAAATTTTTTCGAAAACTTGTGACCGCCGGGAGAAAAAAAATTTTCTTACTAGTCGTTTTTACGCGAATGAAATATGTGTACCAAAAATGACCAATTTTTAAGGTAGTTGTATAAACTGAGTTTTAGCAACGAAACAAAATCATAACACAGTTTAATCACTATAAAAGTTTTTTATTTTAAGTGACGTTTATTATGTATGCTCGATAATCAGGCAACTGTCCAAAAAAAGCTTTGCGCAAATGAAACATTTTTATAATGATTAAACTGTGTTATGATTTTTGTTTATAATATACGAAATCACTACTCTCCGGTATATCAACATTTTATGTTTAGAACGTTCATTAAATGTCAGAAACAATTTAAATAATCTAGAATAGACTTTATCAATTTCAGAATTAAGAATAAGAATGAAAACGGTAATTTACGCGAAAAATTTACATTTATGACAATAATAAAAGTGTAAGATTAAAGAAAAATTACGAAAAATATTACATAGAAAAAAATTACATTAAAAATCACGCAGAAGAATAACAACCGAATAAAAAGAATTTTATAAAAATCTAAATAAACGCGTGTGTAATAAGAATACTATTACGCGAGTAATTAGTAATAAAAAATGAATTAAGTTGCACGCCCGTCTTAATTCGGATACAAGGAATATATATAAATGAATAAATATGAAATGACCAAGAAATAACTAAATAAATAAATAAGCGGGTAAAAAAATAATAGAGACGACTGCAACGGTATTTGTAATTCGTTCAATTTACTCCCACTTTTAAATCGGCGGTGATTTTATTTTTTCTTCTAAAGTTTAAATTGTCGGTGAAATCTAAGCGATTTTTTGTTAATGTTTAATATATTCCACTCAATGGCGCCGTTACGGTTATATTTTCTCTCTCTGTTTTATCCATTCGCAACATTTTTAAATATATTAATTTTTTTTTAATAAATTTGTTTCTATTTTCCTCGTATCTCATTTATATATAAATTTCTATATACCACGTAGTTTAATTTCTCCGTTTTTCTGATGGTGTAAATTCATCTATTTTAGGTATCTGTAAAATCTCTTCCTTTTCTCGGAATGTGAGAGATATGATATTTCTTTTATCGTATTTTCATACCCGCTTCGCATCATTAACGTCCGGTCTTCCAATTTTACTTCGTTAAATTCTGAAATATTTTTATTAATCTTCTACTTATGAAACTGTAAAAATATGAATAAGTTTTGAGATAAAAAAATAAATTACGTTACACTTGGCTCGTTATTTATGGCTGATCGATGTGAAAGGCTAAACAAAACCGGTCATAATGTAATTTCATTTATTCGCTAACGTTTTATTTATAGAAAAAACACCTTGAAAAATAATAACAGCTGTGTGTAAATATTTTAACGTTAACCGGTTAGTTTTTTCGGCGTTAAGATAGTTAACATATTATTATTATATTATTGTTATTATAATATATATTAAAGAATACGTTTGTCTTGTTTAAATTCGTTTTTCCTAATTAAACGATATTTAACTAACGCGGCATTAAATGCGTACATTTTCGGATGCGTGTATAATTTTTTTAACGTTTACTTTTTATAATATTTAATACGAATGAACATTTCGCAATCCAAAAAAATGTAATCTTTTCAGACTCCAGAAGTTGTCTGTTTGCCCTAAAGCTTTCACATTGATTACAATCGTTATTCCTGCTCCCTTATAATACTGAAAATCCGCAATCATGTCGCTCTTCTACAGGGTGTCGATAAGCTTGTATGGATCCTTGGCAACTCTGCAATCGGAGGTAACTTTTTTTTTGCTGACTATTATGCTCACTCTTCTTTCTTTCGTGGATTGTTCATCGCTACCCCATTGTTAAAACTGCCCCTTGGAATGCGGTCTGGAATAACACTTACCGTGTCTGACATTATAAATTGATTCAAACTGATCTTCCGCGTTTACCCTGTTTTATAATATACAGATGCCACAGTTAACCAATTTCGCCCATTCGTAATAGCCATATGTAAACTACGATCGGAAAAAATCGTCCCCTTATTTAACTATTATAAATATACCTTATTATATCTGCCTACTGCACACACACCCTGCAGATACCAACCTTATTGTTGACGCAAATAACATATTTTTTTAATTATCTCTATTCCCGTAACACATTATACAATCAAATTAAATCCTTATCTATTCATTTCCTCCATAAACATGTCTTTCTGACTTGCTACTCGTAATGCCCGCATTTACATTAATGTATATAATAAGTTCATTCGTTATTGTAACTAAATCTTGTGGAAGCACAATTAAAAAAATTAATAAATAACTCAAAATAACGCTTCTTTCAGTCACACATTATCAATTTTTTACATGAAATTAGACATTTTGGTTTATGAAATAAAATTAAAGAATACGACTCAAGGAAGGGAAAAATATGAAGTAATATTTTATGTATTGCTTTTTACATCCGTTTAAAATTCTTAATGTGTTATATAAATCTTTTTATTCTACGTCAACCAAATAACCCTTAGTAGCATTAAAAGTTTACGAACCGTATAAAAGACACTGTGACCGAGAGGGTTAAACTGATGTGGTATATATGTTTTTGAATACGATTAAGTCATCCATTCGTAGTACTATTAGAATATTCGTAATAAACTGTTATTCCATGGAGCGATTGAATTTTAGATTAAATAGTAAATACGAACTGAAATTTTTTTTAAGGGGCATATAAAAATGTTTAGTAGGTTAGATATGACGACTATGCGCATGAATAATTTAAAAAAAAAATCGGTCCCCCCCCCGTCTTTGATAAAGATCGTGAGCAATTTCAAAACTCTCCGAATAAAATATCAAGAAAATTGTCTGTATCCGTAACGATATTTATTGATTTTCTACATTCACTTTGTAAATTATGTATATCGTATACACATAATTAAGCTAATATCGAAATACAACACGAATACTAATTTACAAGAGTATACTCTATTTCCTGTGCTCTATAAAAATAAATAATTAAATATATTTTAACTCCGGCCGGTATCTTTACTTCATAATGAAGAATCCGTAATTACGTGTTATTTAATGATAATTAGCTGTTACTGAATTATATAAATATATTTATTATTAGCGCATTTTCATTCGACGATTATTTACGGCGTCAAGATGTAATAATTATTATCACAAGTCTAAAGATCAAAAAACGTTAATTACGATTAAATAATAATATTTGAATGTTTATATGTAGCGCTATCTATCGCAATACTAGCGAAGCTATAGTAACTATACTTTATTTTCCCTTGAAAATTTGGTTTTTAGTCGTAATTAAATAAAATCAACATCGTGATTCTATTTTATATTATTAATAGTATATTATCATAATTATAAAGTACGAACAGTTTATTTATAATTAATTCGGATTTTTATTAAGTATTGGTCCATAGTGCTATGTCTCTCTCTATATTTCTGAGTTTAACTAATCTTCACACATTACTTTATTTTGGTTCGGAAATTTAGTTTTTAGATGTAATTAAATAAGATACAGAAACATCGTGTTTTAATTTTACCTCACATTGTAATATTAAAGTGAAACTTCCATTGGCGCGTGATATATATATGGTGAGTTAACACGTAAAACGATGCCAAAGGCTTATACATATAGACATATAGGCAGTCTTATTCTGACGGTGTAGGATGGCTCCTTCACTCTTTCCCACATGCTGTGCTCATATACGTGTATATTCAGTTTACCATACGTACAAACACGTATAGAAATTATGAAATAATATGTTCGTATTCTTTATCTTGGGTATGCGCGCACTGTTAACCATTATTTCGTTCAAATCTTCGCTGCACAAAGGATGTATGCGCGACGTAGATTTGAGTACGAAAACATTTGAGTCATCGCCACGTCTAGTTAAGCATAGTGTACAGCGCGTTTATTTTCTTTGTGAAATTTGTACGAAATCGTGAGTTTATTAAATAAGTGTCTTTTTGAGAAAACGTCTTCAAGTTTCACAGAGTCGCAGAGTTTTTTTATAAATAAATTTTATCGTTCAAAATCAACTCTCCTGTTTTATAAAAGCCATTTGAGAAAATGGTTAGGTATGCTATTATAAGATAGCTAACACGTGAAACTTGAGACGAGGAAATTAAAATGAACACATATTATACGAATAGAAAGTATATGTATATAACTGAAACCCTACCAGTTTTATAATTAGTACCAATAAATTAGCGTAAAATATCGTTAACGCTATTAAAAGTTTCGTATAAAAGTAAATTAAGAAAAAAAAAAACTATATGTAAGCCTTTGAGGATTTTCTCATGCATATTCAGTACAAGTATGGTAAATAAAGCGTTTAAGTAGATTATTCAGGCTGGTCAATTAACTGTGGCTGTAATAGAGAGTGAAAGACGCTAACAAATCTTACACCTTCGGCAATGAGCAATCTACTAGAAATGCAACCGACTGTCTTAAAGGCGAAAAAAATTTGTATGAAATATTAGAATTACGAAGTTCCATATTCTCTATCGTTAGCAATCGGCATAACGAAGATATCACAATATGCTTATCTCAATTCTTCATTCTGTGTATGTGTTAATACGTCAGTCACATATCTTAGCGTAATAATTTAAATCATCTTTAAAGAATTACATATACGGAATATTATATACATATATATATATATATATATATATATATATATATATATATATATATATATATATATATATATATATAATATATGTGTACATATGCATAACATCACAATCCAAACACGAATTAATTACACTAACCGGGCTTGACGTCATGCTGCGCGCAAAGTTATATTTTTATACGATATGTTTACTAAAATACATGCACACCCGCATAAAGTTGTTTCTAAAAATAAATAGTAAGATGATTAATTGAACGACGTACATTCTTATAGAGATTTGCAATTTCGTATTATTATTTCGTTTTGCCGTTTTCAATACGGGACATATCTTCTTGAAGTCTCCGTAATTATTTTCTATTTCATCTTCGCAAATATCGCATTTATTTAATGATTAGAATATAGCGAGCTCAGACTTTTTTCTTATACTTCTTTCTAAATTAAATTCGGTTAGTACGCGAGCCGTCTTTAAAAGAAACCCCCGCATTATTCATAGAAAGCAGAAGACTTCTCACGCTGAGACTAATATATTAATTTTTCGTAGTAAATACGCTCCAGTATAATGGAAATAATAGTAACATCCGATAAAAGTTGGGAAGAAATAAAGGCAAGACAAGAACGGAAAACAAGATGAGATTTTTTTAAATATTAATTTACATTCTATAAGGTAACTATATACATATATTCGCACGTACTTACATATACCTATTAGTAAATAAATTCCAAGAATTAATTATGCGAATCATCTTTAACTGAAAACTTCTTTCCTTCAATACAATGTGACAGCTGCGTAAAAGAGATATGAGAATAAAGAGAGAATAATGTAATAAAAAAATAAAATTGAAATCCCAGAAATAGATAACAACGTTTGAAAGAATTGAAATCAATACACACTACCGAGTGGGCTGGATGAACAAAACGTAATAACAGCAAAAACGAATTCCGTCATTAAAATTTACGGTTAGATGTCAGAGTAATTTTTCGAATATTCTGATAGTTTATAGTCATATAAATTATACTACAGAAAAGAATGAGATAAAATACGTCTTTACTCTCGGTCTACTTACTATTTTCATACTCACACTTACGTACAAGTTATACACGTACGTACGCATACATACAAGCACGTTTCATCTAACTCTAATATTTATCATGGTATGACAAAACATTTCCCAATGTATTGGCGTCTGCACTTCGCAAAATACAGACCTATGTAAATGGACAATACAGATTCATTAATTTTTTACCAACCAAGCAGCGCTTGTAAGCATTATTTTAAAAGAGATAACTATAAATCCATAATATCGGACGAAATTATAGTAAGAAAAAATCTTTTTAAAATTAGGGAATCAGATAGTAAACGAGCACCCCTACTTAAAATTTTTGAATAATTTGGCGACTCAGGAAACGCATGTATGACCCACTAACGTAAGCTTTTCTTGAAACTGGATATTTTGGACATTTTTCATGTGATATCTGATTTAATTAACGCGAAAAATGTAAAAGTGTTTGTTGAAATTTTAAATAATTTCTATAGCACGTGGTTTTTTTTTAAAATTGTCACGCTTTATAATTCCTTATATGAATACTTACGAACATTTGAATTGGACTTTATAAAATGTAATTTCAAAAAGAAGATAGACGCATGTTCAAGAAACTTTGAAGAAGTAAAAAAGACCGCAAAAGTTTTTATTGAAAAATTAAACGCCCATCAGGCAAACTTGGAAAATTTGGAAACTAATGAAAATAGAGATTGATTTTGTGGCAGAAATTAATTCCCCTACTCGAAAAATCCCCAAAAGAAAGGAATAGCAGCCGGATGAGTAAATTCCCAGCAAAAATAAACTGAATTCTCTGATGAATATAAAAACTATCGGTTCTACGTGTATACCACAATTATGGATTATGTTGTAACTAATCTGGATAAAACTAAAAAAAAAAATTAGCGAGATTAATGACAAAACGCTATCTGTTTATATTTTTAAAAAATTGAGCGACTTGTTATTAAAATTTGTCTGTGAAACATTTCTAGAGAATTTAAGGTCCAAATTACTCTATTTTGCCAGTGACCATCTGAAAAAATTTTGACAGATTGTATAGTCGCGGATTCCTTATTTTAACAAGAGATCATGACAATACAGAAGTAAATTTGGATGAATCTGGAAACGAAACTAAAGTTGATATCTGACGAAAAAGAGAATACCAACACGTCTTCCGCCATGGAGTAAATTCAAGCCAGAGATTTGCTGTGATCTTGCTACAGCCGATAATAAATGCAAACCAAACTATGTAATACACGCAACCTTACAACGGATGTTGCTCCGGGTACCTCAAGCCATTACATGCTACACATATGCATCAAAAACTCCGTTTCATGTAGGTGGTGCATATTCCATCCAAAACAAAATTCAGTCCTTCAATCTTCCGATAATGCTGTCAATCATTTCGGCTGAGCTAGTTGCGATTCTTCAATGTATACTCCAAATCGCTGATCTCCCACGGAACGATTATGTAATTTGCTCAGACTCGATGTCTGCACTAAAATATATAGAAGCCACATACTCTGAAGTATCATCTGTTGATCATATTCTTTTCTCGTTAGTGGAGCTGTATAAACGGAACACAAAGATCACATTTGCTTGGATTCCTAGCCATCGTAATATTTCATCACACGATGCCGTACACCGGGCGGCCCATTGGCCGTCGCAAATTCGCCTTCCAATACATACGGGTGCGGACTATGCTCTAGACTCACTCTAGACTCAGTCCAGAGAATACTGCGATCATGAAGTCGATCCTTCCATAGTCAGCCCAGTATTTTGGATTGTATCAAGAAGGATCTGACGGCATGGCCAAAACTCGTTGGAAAAATTTGTCTACCGAGATTGAAAACAGCAGTAAACAGAGTGTATCTTGGACATACACAAATCACCCACTCGTACCTGCTTGGTAACCAGCCACCACCTGTATGCGATAAATGTAAAGCACTGTTAACCGTCCATCATATACTGAAGACCTGCCGGAAATACGCTCAACATCGTACTAAGGAGATGAGCTCAGCTATACCGGACGTCTACAACCTAGAAATTCTCAAAGCCCTCCTAATCGAGACAAATATTATTAATAATATTTAATTATATGCATTTTAATTAATAATCATATACATCGAGTAATAGCCAGGAGGCATTAAATACTCGTAAAAAAAAGAAATTATAATGTAACCTATACTTTTTTTATTATTATTAGAGAAGTACCGCCTGATAGATACTGTGTATATAATACAGCCTTGTTGGAAACAAACAAATTTAAAACTTATTTCAAAGTTATGAAAATCGAATAAAATAACCAAAATATAACTAATAAATTACATTATCTAATTGAATTGAACAGTACAATTTTTGCCAAACCACCCGAATTTAACAAAAAGTGGAAATAATCAAATAACCATTTTTAATGAAATTCGGAACTTATCACCAATATCCCTAGGTAATAAATAACAGTAAGGTATAATACAGTAAATAAAAATATTTTTTTAAGTAAATTTTTTATCAAGTTCTTTATAATAAATAATTTCTATTTATACTATTTGTTTAAATCGAATTAAAATTAACTAAGTTGAAATTTTCAATAATGTAGCTTGAAAATTTATCTTGCATCAAAGTATTCAAGTTGTTAGCTTTGTGTGTTTTCAATATACTACAATATAACGTATTTGGTTATACAACCAAAAAACTACTTATATTACCATGTTCACAAAATATTTTATTATTATTATTATTATTAAAAAAAAAGAACAGAAACTAAGTGTTTGATTCAGTTTTTGAATTTGTTAACTATTAATTAAAATCATACAGGTTACCTTTAAATACATATTAAATTTTAAACGATATTAGTAGAGTGAAAGAGAAAGAGAGATGGTTAAAAAGTGGTAGAGAGAAAAGCAGAGTGGAGTGATAAAAAGGAATAGAAAATTTTTTTTTAATGTTTTATTTTATTCAAAATCTGATGAAGCGTAGCTACTTAGTGATATTTTTGGTGTTTATTGTCTGTCATGAAGGAAAGAAGCATCGAGTGGTTCTCACACGAAAGCCATGATCACTAAACTAGATCCAGTGATTTTTACTGCACTTTAATCTTCCCACGTCATTAGAAGTGATTATCATGTGTTTAGCGAAGCTGTTAAGATGACTTTCCAGTCTGCCTGCATGTCTGTACATACTGTTTGATAATATCAGATACGAGCGGAATATTTAGATCTTCAATGTAATGTCATTATTCAAGAACTTCATGGACACAAAGTAACTAGTTGATCAACAAATCGTGATTTGTCGTTCGTAGACAGTAATTGATAGGATTGCATACTTTTAGTAGTTTATTACAATCACCAAAATATTGATTAAACACACCTAAAATCAACTTTTAATTTCCGCGTACCTTTATCACATTTTCATTTACCTTACCTCTTTCAAAGTTTCATTCATCCTGCCACTTACAAGGTTTATGCAACAGTTATGAACTACACAGAACAAATGTTTCAGAAATGATTAATTGAACCGTATTGTTTGTTTTAATGGAAGAGCTGTGCATTTCATAGAAGGCATTTCTTATTTACGATTTATAACGATTCATATGATTTTTCATGTACATATTATAATGAATAATCACAAAAGTATACTGTATACAAGTTTTACAAAATAAAATATATTGTTATGTACTAGGGTACGTTTGTGAATGACAGAAAACCTCATTAACGATCCAAAAATAATAAAATTTAATATTTGAGACTCATTTCGAAAAATTAAAAAATTATTCTGAGATGTTATGTCGCACATTGATGTATGTTTAAGTATATAAATACATACGTTATGTTTTATAAAATTGTATTACGTAAAACGTATTAGTAGCGTTTTAATCTACACATAATCGTTGTATTCCAATTAGTAATTAAAGTAAACTGAAATCCAGAATATTTGGTTTAGAAAAGTAATTAACGCGATCAAACATGATTTTTCTTTTAACAATTTGTTGAGGACACCCAAGCTCAAATTTTCAGGAACATTTAAATTTAAGTCACAAAATGTGACTTTATTTAATCTTAATAATGTGGGTTATTTGAAGATAATTCCTTTTATTATATGTCGCGAAAATTAATACTTCATAAAGTACCAATAATAAATTAATTATGTGTAAGCAATTTTTTAAAAATTATATTCATAGACTTTTTAATTTTTACACGTTGCCTTGCACACATGCTGCCTGTAACCTGTAGATCAGCGTGTAAGTGTAAAGTTCATTTCATTGTTAACGTGGTCTCTAATTGTGGTGGAGTTTTTTTGTTTTATTTAATATAAGTTATATTTTTTATATTGCATTTGTAATATATTTTCTAAATATCAAAATGGTAAGTAAAAAATACCTACATTATATTAATGATTATCTATTGTATTATATAGCGTTAAACACATCTAAATTTAAAAACAACTTATTTCAAAAATTGGGAAATTTTTTGAATTAACTAGTTCATTATTTGATTGTAATCATGTTACCTATTGTACTTTTCAGTTTATTTTATAGTTAAAAATTCTTGTACCTTTCTCTGAAAGAATTATTCAATTTTGATCTTATAATTACACGATATTGGTTTGTACTTTGGTATCATATTTGTACACATCAAGTTGGAGATTTTCTTAGTATTTAAACTAAGAAAATTACGCTTGTTTTTATTTTTACCTATTATGTGGTTTTTTTATTATCAATAGAGCAATAAACAACAAAAAAGTTAAAATCAATAACATTTTTTCTTTATAAATAATCACATAACCTTTTAGCTGTTAGAGCATTATCAATTAAAATAGCAGTTTAAGATTAAAATTAACAAAAATCAGCACAATGAAAAACTATTAATAAAACAATCTGACAATTTTAAAAACTGACTTTCATCAAGACAAATTTTTAATGATTTTTTACATTTTTTTTTGTTATTTATTTTAATGAAATTCACCACATTCCACATTCTTCGAAGAACAGAGCAATGCTATAAATTAAATATAAATTCAGTGAACTGTAACCCTGTGGTTCAACGTCTTATAACTAGTTGCAATAATATTTAAAATGTATCGACTAAAAAGTACGAAATGTTTAATCACATTATAAATATTCAAATTTTTCGTTAATGTATCTGTTATAAAAAGTATAATACCATTTACTTTAATATATATATATTTTTTTTTTGTTTAGTCTTTGGTAATGCCAGAAAAATTTCAGCACATCTTACGTATATCTGGTACAAATATAGACGGTAAGAGAAAAATAATGTTTGCGATGACTGCTGTGAAAGGAATTGGGAGACGATTTTCTAATGTAGTTTTGAAAAATGCTGATATAGATTTGGATAAAAGAGCTGGGGAATGTACTGATGAAGAGGTAAGTGTACTTTAATGGTTCTAAATTTCTGTTTTAAGCACAGTGGACGGTTATCATTTGTGAAATTCAGTGATAATATCAATAACTGTGCTACATCGATTTGTCGGATATTATTCATGTGTCTTTAATAAAATACATAGTGTTTTATCCAACATACATGTTTTAAATGTAATGTATATATTTTATTTTTAAAAGATACCATATATATAATAATCGTCTTGAATCATCACATATTTATTTCGGTAACTACATTATTATATATAAGAGATAAAATTAGTTTTACGTTTTACTTGTGTAATTTTTTAATTTTCTTTATTTTTATATTTAATATATTCTTTTTTTTAATAAAATTTTTGAATATACAACTAATATTTCTTCAACGTGTAATTTATGTAGACTGTACTTAAATGAGTTAAATTGAACATCAAAATCTAAATCCCAATTAGGACAAATTTCTTTATTCTTGATATGTGTTGACTATGCCCGAAGTATCAAATTATGCGATCTTACAAGTATTAATTTTCGTACCGATTCATTACTGACTTAAGTTCTGACTCAAAACATTTATTTTTTATTTTATAAAGGTATCAACGAAATGAATCATGAACATTAAATTAATGAGCACTTATATAAATATTTAGTCTTGCAAGAAAGGAAATTATGTCCGGTCAGATTTATAAATACAAAAATTATCAATCGTATTTGTATGTATGCACGTTAAACGGTCAGACTATTTATATTATAGTTTAGATTGGTAGCTTGTGCTACATGAATAAACTTTATATTATTTATTTATCCTGTATGTGATAAATGGAATAATAAGTAAAGTTTACATTCAAGACAAATGCAATTATAAATGTTCAACATTATATTAAAATATTTTTAAATTTGATATTTTTTTATTGTAATTATATGTATTATTAAATAATTTTTGGATCTGTTTTACGATTTAGGTTGAAAAAATTATTACTGTTATGTCACATCCAAGAGATTATAAAATTCCAGATTGGTTTTTGAACAGGCAAAAGGATATTGTGGATGGGAAATATTCACAAGTACATTTTTAATTTATTATTACATTTATAATAAATATTTAATTGTTACATTTTGTTCTAATCAATTATGAGCAAGGTTTCTTTTACACTTTTATTCCAGTTTTTCGTTTTTTTTTCATCATTCGCTATTTTTCTTTGTTCATAATAGAAAACACTGAAAGTGTAATAAAAATAAAATTGAGTTATAAGATATTTATATGATGAAAAATTAAATTATTATGTATTACACAAATTTATTTTATTTTAATAATATGTAGATAGTCTATTATAAAGTGAAAAATGATTGCATTTATATAAAATTATTGTTTTCTAATATGAAGTGTGTTTAGAAATCATGACTAATTTTAATCGCACTAATTTAAGCTTTTGAACGTGATTTTATTTAAAGAAAAATAATACGATTTTTATCGAAAAAACTGTTGTAGAATGTAGTTTAAGTTCATTCTGGGTGATATTTTTGGATATAGTGATTTCCGTTTTAAAAAGTTTTTTAAATAGGTCATAATATATTAATAGGAATTTCTTTAATAAATTAGTGAATAGTTGTCTGTAAAGTTAAAAAGTTTCATGCGTTGTGTTAATGTTTTTTCATAAAACGATTTTTATGTAGTATAGCTTTTCTTTTTAACGATGGTGTATTGTTTATATTTTAATAGCTGACTTCAAGTAATTTAGACAGTAAACTACGTGAAGACTTAGAAAGGTTGAAAAAGATACGTGTCCATCGTGGTTTACGACATTGGTGGGGGTACGTAAAATAAATTCCATTTTGTAGAGGATCTAAGATAAAATTTGTGAATATATATGTTCGTACATACGCATTTATTAATTGAAATATTCATTGTTGATATTGTTACAACTATTTTATTAATTTACTGTAGATTACGCGTACGTGGTCAGCACACCAAAACGACTGGTCGTAGAGGACGAACTGTTGGTGTTTCAAAGAAGAAGTAATAACATCTATATGTGGTTTCGTTTGTTTTCTATAATTCATTAAATAATACTTTGATACATGTGTTTCTTTTTCATATCTTTAAATTCTTTTTATTGATTTTTTAAATTTTTATTTATATAAAAAAATGTAATGAGAAATTCAGTCCACACAATTGAAATTATTTCGAAATAATGGGGAATTAGGTTATTCGATATAATAGTAAATGAATAGTTACATAGAATTATCCTTAAAATTAGAAGAACCATGGTTCTTTTGAAATTGACGACTCAGAATTTTGTATTTCTGTTTGAAGGTGTTTTATTTTATTAGAATTTATAAATTCAAAAATGCTGAACTCGAATTTTAAATTCGGATATTAAAATCTATCTTTTTACTTACATAGAAAATGGAAACAAATTTTATTTTCACTCATTAATTGTTTAAAGATGGAATGAGTAAATTTTTTTATTTATAAATTGATCTACACAAAAATTTATTTTGCTAGTAATTTAAACTTGTATACAACTAAAACCTCTAATTTCATATTAGCACCAAATTTTTGTACAGTTGCTAATGAATTATCTAATTTTTTATTACTTGATAACAGAATATTTTATTTCATAACCAATTATGAACCATGGATTAACAGAACAAATTATATGTGGTACATTATGTTAATTCCTTGGTTCTCTCGTATTAAATTTGGTAGGACAGACTTTAGCGTTGGTATGTAACTGTCTTAAAAGAATGGATATTCTGAAAATAAACCACTCTCCAGTGTGCACCTTGAGCAAGTGTAGGAGAGTTCCCATCTCACCCTCCTTCCTTTCTTTTTTCTATTCTCTCCTTACCATTTTTTCTGGACAGTTCCTATTCCTGCCTGCAGTTTATCGCCCTGACTTACACCAGTCCAATTGTCCTGGTTTCATCCTTGCCATTGGGTCAACTGGTGTAGTTGGATGAGCGACATGGTTGTCGTTAGCGCACCGGCTTCCATACGTAAAATATGCGCAGTTATATCTTTTCTTCTTTTTCTTGTGTTATCCAATATTAAAGAGATATTAGAAAATACACTCATACTTGCCAACGAGTGATTAGAATTATATATATATATCGCTGCAACATTATGTTTAAAAACTTTAAAAGAGCTGTTCCAGTGTTTTATATAAGAATGTGCAATTATGGAGGTGAACATAGGCACTGCTGACCTGTCCTCAGCCAGGATCCTTTGAAGACCCTTTTCGATCGAAGAATAATTTATGACTTTATCCCAAAACCATAAACAATCTAGAAGACCCACTAACCTTTCGACAGTTACCGACGGCTGTATAGAAACTTCTATCTTTTCTTACTTTATATCTCTCTCATTTATCCCTAATATTTGAGTGTGCACACGTGTGCGTACAAAAAATAAGTATTAACAAATGTTGTGAAACTTCTCTCTCAATCATTCATAACAACTTATACTGCTACTACAGCGCCTGACTGTACTAGTGTGATTCTTTGTAACACGATATTTGTGAACATAAGGAAGCGGTGCTTGTTTTATATATACGTATAAATATGTATTTTTATTTAGATACGAAAATATTCAATAAAAAGTGTATATATAAGTTACATGTAGGTATAATACACACACACACACACACATATATATATATATATATATATATATATATATATATATATATATATATATATATTACGACGACCGTCTGTTCTATACTCAACATGAAATAAAAACATCAATAAATTTAAAAATAAAACATATATATTTGAATATTCATTATTTATACTGATAATCATAAAAATAAAAATATCGCTGTCCTCCTATTTCTTGCTCGTCTGAAAAAATATCTGAGAAAAATCGCTCGAAACAAATGTTATATAAGTTAGCAATGTATACGGCAATTACTGCAGATCATAAGCCAGGTTAGTTTTTTCATTACTTTCGCCGTCGATATTAATAATTATTAAGATAGAATAATTTCGGAACAACCGAGTACAAAAAGAAAAAAAAACGATTTATTAATAAAAGTAGAACAATATATTAATAAACCCGACATTACATTTCAAGCAACATGCCGTACCCGTCATACTCAGGTTTATTAATGATATATTGGTTTACATTTATTAATAAGTGGTTTTTTTTTCTTTTTCTACTCGTTTGTTCCGAAATTAATGTATCTAATTCTGTTGACTAATTTACGTTAATGAAAGATAAAATTATACTATTTATTTTTTTTTAGTTTGATTTTTAATTAACTAATTCATGTAAAAGACAAAGTATAATTTCTATATGTTCACACCGGTCGTGTGTGTATAGAAACTTCCTTCTTTTTCTTACTTTATATTTCTCTAATTTATCCATAATATTTGAGTGCCTACACGTGTAGGTAAAAAAATAAGTATTAACCAATGTTGTACGGAATACTGTTCCTTCAACCCTCCTTCACATTTGAAACTTCCGTCTCAATCAGTTACGCTCCTACCTACGAAAAACATGTTGCAATGTGATTTCTCTGTGACATCATACGAAATTCATGTAACATGGTGTTAGTTTTATATACATTTATATGTATATTTTGTATTTAAATACAAAAATATTGAATAAAAAATGTATTTTATGTATATATATATATATATACTAGCTGACCCGGCGAACTTCGTATCGCCCCACAATCAATAAATGTATAAATTTATTAGCTGAAACACGGTTTTTTCGTTTCTTCCGATAGATCTGTGAATCATAATTATTAACAAAAATCAGTTTTATTTTCATTGTAGTGCTTTGTGATATACGATGTTTTTCGTTTGATTACCTGGCGCATAGACAAACAAATCTGATGGTTTTCCAACACGGGAACAGGCAACATACAATTGACCATGTGAGAAACATGGGTTTTCCAAATTAATACCACAAACACTTAATGATTGCCCCTGGGACTTGTTTATGGTCATAGCAAAAGCAAGCCGCACTGGAAACTGCAGTCGTTTAAACTCAAATGGCACATCAGTCGGAATCATTGGGATGCGCGGTATGAGAACATCTTCTCCTTTATACTTTCCCTTTAGTATAGTTGCTTCTATCACGTTGTTTAGTAATTTTTTTATCGCTAAACGTGTGCCGTTGCAAAGACGCGGTTGGTTGATATTTCGCAATATTATAACTACCGATCCAACCTTTAATTGAAGATTGTGAGGTGGTAATCCTGGCAAATCCAGCGAGTTTAAAAATTTCGGTGGATAGTTGATTACATCATCTTGGTTAGCTGAATCAACTGATTTATATATCCTCGATTCGCCTGTAATTTGTTCTTGAATTTTGAAATTTAATTCATTTACATCTATGTTTTTTGCAGCCAATATAGCTCGTTCGCTCAACCAATCATGGTTTCTGTAATTTTCAGCAACATCTGGAAACACCTTTTGAATAAGTTCATCTTTTGATCGAGTTAATTGACAAAAACTTTCAGGAAAGTTAATGCAGCCAGTCAACATGTCTCTAGGAAATTTGCCATTACCAATGTCAATGAGTTGTTTAGAGAATATGTTTCCAGATTGGTCATTTTGCAATTCGACACGCATATTCTTGCTTAAATGAAGTACTTTGACATGTTTCCACAAATTGGAGGACTTTAGACATGCATTGAGTTCATCAGCTGGCGTTGATCGTGGAATCACTGGCAATGTTTGACGAAAATCACCTGCTAATAAAATCATGACATCACCAAATCGGTTATGATTGTTCCTAGATCTTTTAAGGTTCTGTCTAAAGCCTCCAAAGATTTTTTATGTGCCATCGTGCATTCATCCCAAACAATCAATTTACATTGCTGCAAAACCTTTGCCATTGCGGCCAAATTGGTCCAGGCGTGTTTTTCGTTACGATCGATAGGTGTCGAGCTACCCTGAATCGTTTTTTTAAATTTCGACGATTATATATATATAAAATTAACATTGGCCCGTGCTAAATGCATTGTAGTATCGGCCGGCCAAAAATCGCCGGCAGAATTTTTAAAAATCGAAAATGAAATTTTCAACTCGCGATTTCTCGATACCGGTTAATTTTTAAAACATTTATCTAATAACATAGATTATAGATCTCCATGTCTACTTTCTTTTAAGACCAACCCAAACCCTTTAGCTACCATAGAGGCTTCAAAAAGGGCCCAAAACCCTTTAAGCCCGATTTTCTCGGCGATTATTCGATATAAAAATACGGCAATGCCATCGTTAGACGCGTCTTTTAATGATTAATAACTTTCATTAAAACACTATTTCCAAAATTTCGAATCGTTCGCGAATTATTGCGAAAAAATCGAAATTTCGAAAAAAAAACCTTTTGAAATTTTCGGATCGGGTTTGAAATTTTTTTTCGCAGCTTTTTCATTTCATCCGATAGATCTTATATAGTAACGACTATTTGTAAAGTCGGAATCGTTTAAAAATATTTACGTCGCTCGCTATGCCTTGCCAAAGGTGGCAGGTCATCGATTTTCAAAAATTCGTAGCTCAACACCTATCGATCGTAACGAAAAACGGTTTTCTGTTTCGTATCGGTCGTTTTAATATCTACCAAATCGATTCTATCAAAATTTAAGTAAGTTGATCTATTATTATTATTATTATTAAGGTTTATCTGTACTTAATTATAAACAAACAAAATAAAACAATCACTAAGTTTTTTTTTTTTTTTTTTTAATCGCGAAGCTTTTCGACAGTTACGTCATTTTCAAGCGCGAACTAAAATTATTACATCTTTTTTTATATATGAAAAACCAGAAATGTTTATATAACGACAACTTAAAATTTGATATACATATTGTTTTATAAATGAAATTTATTGTAAATTAACCTATAATTGAAATTATGTTTGGCTAGTGAAATATGTATATCAAATTTTAAGTTGTCGTTATATAAACATTTCTGGTTTTTCATATATAAAAAAAGATGTAATAATTTTAGTTCGCGCTTGAAAATGACGTAACTGTCGAAAAGCTTCGCGATTAAAAAAAAACAAAAAAAAACTTACTGATTGTGTTTTATTTTGTTTGTTTATAATTAATTAGAAAATCACTACTCTCCAATATATTCAACTTTTTATCTGTACTTGTTTGTAACATTTTTTTAATATTTACTCTCTCTCTCTCTCTCTCTCTATATATATATATATATATATATATATATATATATTAAATTCAGTTGACATTTATTCTATTCCCTTTCTTTATTATATTTGTTATTCTATTTATTATTATTATTGTTATCCTTTGAATATGAACGGACTGTTCTCGGAGAAATTATGGTTGATTTTTCTTTCTAGCTGCCTATGTGGAATAAGTTTTTTTTCAACACTTTCTAGTATAAGTCAGTTATATATTTCCCTTCCTTTCTCACTCCAGGAGGTCGATACTTATATATTAATGTACTATACACATATAAAAAGGGATGCCTTCGAAAAAAAAATAGCGGATAGGAACCTTTTTTATTAACCATTTAATCGTTATTTCGACATTTATGAGATAAGCATTGAAAGGGGTTCCAGAGATGGATCAAGGATTGTCTACGCCCTTATTTAAATATGGACTATTCGAGGTATTCATTTCGTTTGAAAAATTTATACAACATACAATTTGAACATGTTTTTAAAAACGTTTGTCTACAACCTGTAGTTAAAATGAAATTATTTTCAGTTTTTTCAAACGTATTTTTATTATAAAGTGAAGCTCGTGACTATCCATTATTTTGGTTAATATCGTAATTTATCATGAATAACGTAAAATAAAATTCATGTTGGTTGTTTAAAAATTGGCATACTAGAAGTTACCCCACGGCTTCGCTTATGTATTTTTTTTAAAAATATTGCTGTCTTTGGTCACGCCCCTAATGCAACAAAACATCGATAAATTTAACGATTTGACAGATAAATCGCAGTCTCCTGCTTAAAACTTTAAATTATTGTAATTGCTGTCCTATTTGTGATATTAATGTGAAACAAAGCTTAGAACGAATCCGGTAATATAGGTTATAAGCCGTGAGAATTTCATCATTATTGTTTAATAGTTTTCGTGTTAAATCAGAAAACCAAAAATTAAACAATAGGTTTTCTGTTTATGTGATAAAAATAGCCCAATGAGGTGATTATAATGAAAATGTTGCTAAATCACAGACACACTACAGTTTTATATATTGATATATATTAATAAAACATAACTACTGAGTTAGTTTAAAATAACTCATAAAATTATGCAAGTTTAATTATTGTAATGAATTTTAGAATTAGAATAAAATATATGTACATTCATAAGATTGCAACAGATTTCAGGCTGAGAATTACAGTTTTGGCTTTCGTGTAAATGTATCTAGTTTATATTATATTTAAATTTTGTCCTGCTTACGTTCGATATATCTGTAGATTGTGATTGTGTAAATTTATATTATAATTATAAAATGTTTACATGTATTATCTGTATGAATGTTTAGAGATATTTATTTAAATGACGATTCTATTTTCACCATATATAAGTCAACTTTCAAAAGCTGTACACGGCGTAATAGTAAATTCTGCTACACGATAACTGATGTAAAACACTGCTCTCCGAATATATAAACATTTAATATCACTAGCTTACCCAAATATAATGAATTTTTAATTTTTCGCAGATTATGATACAATATTAATTGAAACATGACTGCAACGATGATGCAATTCCTCGTTACTATATCCTGTTTAAGCTTCGAAGGCAGAGAACAGAGAGATCTGATGGAGTTCTAGCTTAAAAGTTTACAGTGCCAATTATACATCTGCAGTTGTGTATAGGAAATATGACAAATATAATATTAATTGTAAAAATCTAAAATCATAATTTAACGCTGGTAATAATTTAATGATTATTGTGGGAAACATGAATATTAACTTGCCGAATAACAATAAAAGTAGTAACTACAATAATCTTATATCATCGCGAGGTTTTACAAGCCTTATGAATTCAAGTACTTTTGTAATACGAGACGGACTACGTGCTTGGACCTTTCTTTACTCAATAAATCTCTCAATTGCCAGAAGGATATGAGCGAAAACCCCCTGTCTTTTACCACTGATTCAATCAGTCTTTTATACTGACGCATCCTCATTTAATTTGTTGGTTGTACTGTCGTCATGAACAGTGTCGTCGTTATGAGTTATTCGCTTCCTCAGCCATTTTCCATCCTTTCAGTCAAACTTTATGCGATTTACCTCGCCATGGATTTCATAATAAGCTCTAACATCCAACAGCAATCAGTTGTACATTCCAACTCCTTATGTGGTGTATATTTTCTACAGAAAATTCTATTAAATGTTAACTTTACTTTTTGTAAACAGAAAATATTTAAATGTGCAAATATATTATTGTTCCTTATTCATTATAAAATGTCGCTAATGTAATAATGTTACAAAGGCAAGACAAGTTTCCTCATAATACCTCCTGTTGATCAATTTCACTGCTCTCACTCCTTGTCAAAGTGCTTGAAAAACTGAAGAAGAAATTACAAAAATTCATTGATGAAAAAGAAATAACACTCAATTTGGACATTCAAGAGTACAAGTGCACCGATTAGTTACCAAAGTTGAAGAGACGTTTGATAAGAACAGAATTACCTCAGCTATCTTCCTCAATGTACAGCAAGCTTTTGATAACGTTTAATATCCGGGAATACTATACAAGTGTAAAAAATTACTAAGGGGATGCCACTACAATATTATATACCTAGAACATAGATACTTTCGAGTAGTAGTAAATGGAAAAGAATTATCAATGTACAAGATTGAGGCGGATGTCCCTCAAGGGAGTATACTTAGTAAACTCTTATTTGATGTTTACTTGCAATAGCGCTAGCAACATTCACTAATGGTAACATGCGACAGTCCAAAAGCCAAATAAAAGCTGCGCTAAATAAAATCACCGAATGGTCAAATATCTAGAAAATTGAAAACAATGAAAATAAAAAAGTAACCACGACATTAAAAAAAAAAATACATCACAAATATCGCATATCGGTAAACAATAAACTAATGCAAAGTAAATTATCTGTCAAATATTTGTGAGTAACCTTGGGGTCAAATGTAACTAAGGAAATACGGCTATCTGTGAAGTCACATAGAGTAGTTAAAAAGGGGTATGAAAATGCTATCGCAGTAAAAATACGAGGAGATTAAAGTGAGGAAACGTGATTGATCTGTGTAGTTACTGTCACTACCTCAACATGAACGTATCCAGTTTCATGATCATGAACAGATTAAAATGTCTGGCAGGGTAGACGAACACATGACCACATTGGTCAATTTTAGCTAGATGAGAAGGTAACAAAAAATTCACGTGGAGTGAAGTCGCTGTGTAAATGGTGAAATCCTTCTAACACGAACTTTGAAAATTTTATTTATATCTATATAATATTAGGTCTCTCAACAAAAAATTCAATACGTTTTAATTACTCAGATACTATTCAAATTTTCATAGCATATTATTAACATTTTAAAAAGTTGGTTTTTCTAATTATGTAGTGTTTCTCTATTTTAAGTAAGCTTTAGTTTTCAACTACATATGAAAGTAGTGTTTATCAAGCAATTAACTTTTATTTATAATACATAACTGTGATCTGAAGTTCTCAAATTATTAAATTTTAAATGAATTAAATAAACATCTGTTTTGGTTTGGCGTCATATTATAAATCGATATTTTATCGATATAGCCATACTACAGAATTTTCAAATAAACAAAACTTCAACCTTGTTTTTATCTTATCTAATGTTCTATTTTATTTCATCTGTTTTAAATTAGGTTTAAAATGAAGACTGTTTAAATTTTATCTATCATATTTCAGCGTGTAAGTAACAAGGATTATAAACATAACAAATATGACAAAATTGATAAAGTATGGTTGGTGCCAAGTTAAATTTAATCATATATTTTGTAACCGTTTACTTCGATCATTTGTAAGTGTAACTTATTTTAATTCTTTTTGGCTATAATCTGGTTACATTAAATTTTTGTGGGCTGTTAAGAAATTACGGTACGCATGTTTTTTGAGTCTAAAGAGGTATGTTACTTTTTATCGGAATTAACATAAATTATAAGTTAGTAATGTTGTTTTGACTTTCGTCGCTGTTTTCCACTATCGTTTTTATACTGTTAATACGCTTTTTTATATTTATATTTATTAAGTTTTATAGCGTTAATGTAAAGCTTAAACGAATATTTTTCGTGCTAATCAAAATAGCACTGTGCGTAACATTAGCAAACTGCATAGCCGTAGCCTTCGATTTGTTACCATATTTTATAAAGAATATTGATATATTAATCTGGTTATAATATAATAATGAGATTCGTAAAAAAAAAAACTATTCCTGACGTATAATGAATTTTAGTGTCGTAAAAATGTTATGGTTCAGTATGTTAGTTTAAATAAATTATGAACTATGAAATTTGACACTGCCACCTCTTAGTTGAATAACTATATAATTAATAAATGTAATATATACGTATAAGTATTAATAAAGTCAACTTTTGTAATACCGATTCCACTTCTTCAATTATTTTAGATAGTGATCATGTTTATTACCTTTCTATTGTTTATTATGGATTAAATGATACAGTATCATTTTTATAAATTGAGCCAGTTAAACTTAAGTGTAAATATATGTAAAAATCAATTTTTTCTTTTTGTGTGTATAGTATAAAAATACATTCAGTTTATTTTTTTTAATAGACTAATTTTATCTATACGTATTTTATTGGTATATATTGATATAAATAAATTGTGTATTTATTTTCATTTTGTGATCCACGTGTGTAAGTTTTTTGTTATTTTTAAAAATATTTTTAACTTTTTTTATCTAAAGTTAGTCGCCAAATATACACATTTTTTATAATTTTATAATAGAAACAGGACATCGTTTATTTAAGGTTAACATGATATTCTAGATATCTAACTCTATGTATTGTTAAAAATTGAAGTTTTAGTTCGTGTTTTTCTCTGTTTGTTATCGTCATATATAACTCATTTAAATATAAGCAACTTTTAACCACGCATATGTTTTACTCATTTTAATAAGATTCAATTTTGTATTTTTTCCCTACTAATCCTTTCGATTTATTTATAATGACATTTTGTCATGCTAAAAATTAGTATTTTCAAATAATTTCTGGTCGATTATGCTGATAATATCTTGAAATTTTACTTTAATCGTGTGCCATTGCACCTGTTTATTATTTCAATCGATATTCATAACAATATAAGTACATAATTCACAAAAAAGAAAAAAAAAATGTATTTTATCAAATTACAACGTGTACACACAAATATTTACATAGTAGAGTTCCGGCATGAGCCTCACCTCGACCGCAGTATTAAAATTAAAATAACAACACTATAGTTTAAACGTAAGTATGATAAGCGGGGGAAAATTTATAAAACCCGCAAACAAATAAAAAAAAAAAAATTACATATATATATACATAAATATACATACAAATATATACGTACATGCATACACATATAACTTAAAACGATACAAAGGTAAAAATTGTAATAACACACATAAAAGTTAAAACAAAAAAAAAATAAATAAAAAATTAAAAATAAAAAAAAAAAAAAAATTATATATACATATATATATACAGCGGAGAAAAGAAAAAATACAAAACAAAATAAACTCTTTTCGAATCGCATGAAAGATAAAGCGTACAGAGGTATAAATAAGTGTTAAAATAACTTAACTATATAATTACGAATAATAACGATTGAACATATTACAAATATATTAATTTACAACAAATTATGTTTAATACGATGATGTTTGTACCTGGTATACATGAACATAAGCTGTCTGGAATCATAGTTGCCAATAGTCGTTATTAGTTCATTGCTATGTACACTGCAGTTTTGAAAAAATTTGTACGCTAATTTAAATATATGTTCTTTAATATATGGAATATTTAACATGTGGTGCATATCTGATATTCTCGTATAACGAGATGCATTTAAAATGCATCTTAAACATTGATTTTGTACAAGTTGCAGTTTCTTAAAATTAGAATTAGATACAGAGCACCAAACCGGACAAGAATGAGTCATTGTTGGACGAATAATAGTTTTATATAAAATTAACTTATTATCAATATTCAGGTGAGATTTACCTTTAAAAAGCGGATAAATTGAACATATAGTTTTATTCGCTTTTGTAATAGCAGCATTAATGTGTTTAGTAAATGTCAATTTTTTATCGAAAATTACGCCTAAGTAACGAACATGATCAGACCACTCGATAAGATCGCCATTAATATTAATTTTTTCGGGTAACAAAGGTCGTCTTCGAGTAAAAAGTATCGATTCTGTTTTTAAAGGATTGATGACAATTTTCCATTTAGTAAAATATTTCAAAACTCGTGAAGATCCTTGTTGTAATCTATTACTAATTGCGCGTGGTATAAAGGAACTACAGAATAAAGCTCTATCATCAGCATAAAGGGCAACTTCGATGTTGTTTAATTTGGGAAAATCGTAAAAATAAAGCGAAAATAGAAACGGTCCTAAGACGCTACCCTGAGGTACACCAGCTAAACAAGTCTTGCTGGAAGAACGCGCTTCATTAATTTCAACATAAAATATCCTGTTACTTAGGTAGCTTTGTACAAGTTTAACCAAATACAATGGAAAATTACAGACAATCATTTTGTATATAATGCCATTGTGCCAAGTAGTATCGAATGCTTTAGCGATGTCAAACATAACCAATCCAGTATGCTTATTACGGTTGAAATAAGATTTCTGTAGCAAGGTACTCGTTTTAGACAGATAAAACATTACTTGATATTCAAAATTAAATATTATGAGATTAAGTCTGATATTTTATAACAGCTATTAAATTTTAAAAGCAATAATTGTGTGGTACGCCCGTATAATAACATAACAATAAATTTTAATATTATTCATCCCGCATGGCTAAACATTTTCTAGTATCTATATTAAAATATGAAATTTTAGTTTAATTTCATTCACTGTGGAAAAGTTTATGTATTTGTTTTCCATAGTGACAATTTTATTATAGGAAACTTATTAGTAATGCATTAAAATAGTAGTAAATAATTCGTTCTATTTATGTGAAAATATATTTGTTTGTTTTGATGATTCGAATTTTATGTTAACTCTTATGCTTTACTCTGTTTTGATGGTTTTCTTTTACACAGTTCTTCATAGATGATAATAATTTCAACAAAATTCGTGTAAATTTATTAAATATTTCGAAAACGTTTATTATACACAAGTATTTGAAATAAAATAAATATTAATTTTACAAACATATAATCAAATTTCAATAAACAGAAAAATTGTACTTTCTGTCGAATTGTTATGAGATAAAAACGTATATTCCATTCCTATGAAGAAAAAAAAAGTATGTTGAACTAAAAATATACCTAACTTTCATTTAATTTTGTTATGTATTAGAAAAAAGAAATTTTATCGCTTTTTTTATTTTTTATTATTTGACCTTGTTCAGGAACTATGTAAATATTTCAATATTTATCGTTGGTATTTTAAATACTCCCGGAAACACGTCTAATTCGTATAATTTATTGTATCTTACATTTCGTTGGATTCTTAATTTTGGATTTCTTGCGTACCAATTTTCATTATTGTAATTCGATTCAAAACTTTGCTAGTTATATATCTTCGATCTTTTTTTAGATACTTCCACTTACCTGGTTATACAAATTACTAAATATTCTTGTTGTACGCTGACTTCTTAGTTTGGTTATTGTTGTAAATCGTGTTTTTTCAAAGAGCTGACACACTGGGAGGTATTTTCATATAGTGACCTGTGTCTTTGTTGATTTACATGGAATATTTACTTAATATAATTAGAATCAACTGCAAAAGTTCTAAGAAATGATATATGTCTTAGTTTTTCAACGGATTTAGTATAAAAGCTAAACTACATATGGTCGACATTTAATAGAAAATATTTATATAGACATTAAATTGCAAATATTTTTAAACGTTTAGAAAAAAAAATGGCTTAACGAACAAAAATCTTACAAATTAAAAAATTATTGATAAAATTTACTATTTTAATTAATTTTACGGACATTTGCGCACATTTTTCATTGTGTTTAAAAAATAACCTATATTAACGTACATATATCCCAACTTATTTTTTCATTCATGTGGAATTATTCTTCGTAATAATCAATGATAAAAGTATAAGAAAAAATTGAGCTGTACATTTGTTTTCTATCGACAGCACCTTTTCGCTTGTTTAAAAATTAATCGAGAATTTTATGATTTCATAGATGTAACATAAAGTTAATCTTTTAAATCTGTATCATATATATATATATATATATATATATATTAAATTATACTCGTTACAATCTTAACTTGACGTTAAAAAATGACTTCTTGTTGCTTGGAGAAATTTTGATGGCATCGTTCTCAAATATCACATAAAGATCAAGATTGCCATTGTTGTTAAGTGCAGGTTAATAATATACATCGAATCTTGTAATTTGAAACTATAACAGTATAATGTTATAAATTACTTTTTTTTTATTTTCTAAATATACAGTATTGACAAACCTACCGTTTTTCGGATGTTCCTATCGCAATATCGTTATTTCTAAAATATTCCATTAATCTATCGTTTTTTCCAGTATTTAAGTTAATTCATTAATTTAAATTTTTTCTATAGTTTTAATATCTGAAATGCCCATTAATCATAATTCTTTCAACATCCATTTATGAAATATCACGTGTATGTTATTGTACTAATTGTAGTGGGAATAAAGAATTATGGGAAAGAGCTGCATCAGGATCAAAGTCGGGTACTTAAAGGTTATACGCGTTAATCAGCGTCCGGTATAACAAAAAAGTATAAAGAGCAAGATCATATTTATCTATTGGAGCTGAGTGACACAAAGTGAATTGAATTTTTCTTATTTTATGCTTACAGTGACGTATTTGTTAATTTGTTGTTAGGGAAAGTAAACAATCTATTTTGAGTGTACAATTTGGAATGATTCTAGAAACATCGTTCTAGTCAAAGACACGACTTCGAACAATAAGCCGATACGGCTGATGCGTTTTTATCCTAAGGTTTATTTTCATTTTGATGCGGATTTCTTACGCCAAATGCTCATCCTATCGCATATCTAAATATAGGTATATTTGACTCGTCTTAAGCAAGTACTTGATAACCTTGATAAAGTTTACATTAACGTTCTGTACGTATTTTCTTAACCAGTATGTGTTTTATTTGTTCACTAAAAAAAACTGCTTGAAAGCAAACTTATATGTCGATTTTCTTTTCTTCGATTAAATTTCAATGATATTTTTTCTTACTCTTAACTAATCTTCGCTTCGTTTTCTTAAGTAGTTGCCTTAAATTTGTCCATAGTTAAGCTCCATTTAACCTCTTTTTACAAAGTTGGTAAACTATTATTATGTCTTTGTTTATATTTTCATATAATAAAAAGATAATAATGCCTTAGCAGCTTTGAGGAAGCAAAGGTTGAGTAAAGCTTAACTTTGGACAAGTTTGTTCAGATCTAAAGTCTCCAGTGTAGATCGTATGTGAATTTTGTAAATAAAAAGTAGCATAAAATACTATACCTTTTTTAAAAAAAAAAAATATATATATATAGTATCGCAAAATTATATACTATTTTTTATTTATTTTTCTTATAACAGAAATTCATGATTTTGTAATATTGTTTAAAAAAAGTGTATTTTATCTATTCTTCTCTTTAAAAATATGTATCACTAATAGAATATATAGTTATACTTTACAAAAAAATTATATTTATTTGCGCATATGGATTATATACATAAGCGATAGTTTCACATTTTAATTTTAAATATTTCATTAGTTACGATATAAACCAAATTCGATGATTTTTAAAATAAATATTAATTTTCAAATATCGTAATTTTGCACCGTAAATTCGCTATTGCGTGTATTATAAAGCATAGAATTGTTATATATATATATATATATATATATATATATATATATATATATATATGTGTGTGTGTGTGCATGTGTATGTATTTATTATTAAATTATAGTAATATTTCCGACTGAAATGTAATTTTCTTTTTCGCGCTTGTTACTTACAGTGTGAACAATTTTGGTTTTTACATACTCATCATTCTAAATATTTTCGTACTTTAACAAAAATCGAAGCTAAGTAGATGTTAAATAGAATTATATAAGTTTCATGATTTGGAGAATTTTTAAGAAGAAATATGTATTCTGTAGAATTGTTGAGTAGTGAAGAATAAAGCATTGCGCGTAACGAACAGGTGAGCTTATAATAGGATAACGAATTAGATATACATGAATATCAGAACTTTGTTTCTAATTTGGATATGAAGAAAATAATAGTTTGTAGATTTTAAATTTTTTTCCGGCGATTATTTTGCAACGCTAATTTTGAGACTAAAGTTTTACAGTAAAACTCTCACGTTCTATTAACCTAGGTTCCTAGCTTCGCGTTCTTAAATTAAAGAAATGCTAAGGGCAAACCAGTAGTGTAATAGTAGTTTAGCCGTACTTGATACCTTTTCTCGTTCACAATAAGGAAAATGATTTAGATTATTTCAAACAGCAACGCGGAAAATATAAACGTCGTGTAAAACCTGTTTTGCCGCGAATATCGACGACGTATAAAATAACATATTGTTAATGTGAAATCCCGTTTTTTTTTTTGTTTTTTTTTTTCGTTAATTACGTCATTACGCTGCGCTGTTGTTTCGAATGGAAGGTAAAACATGATAAAAGCGGGAGATCGACTGGTAGCTTTCGTAATTCGTTTTAATAAACGTGGACCGTTTTAGTTAAAACGCGTTCCATGTTTCGGATTAACGTTTGTTTATTAATTTAAATTAAAGGAGAGTTATGGATTTTCTGTTCAGCTGCGATCGTTTACAATATTCTTTTGCAATTCAAGGTTTATGGTATACGTCGTCGTTTAAACCAATATTAATCGAAATGTTTTCTTGGCGCGCTAACTGGATTCTTTAATCGAACGAAAAAGCTAGTTATTTATCATCGTTGGAAAAATTCAGACGAAATAATCATATCTTGGAAGTATTTTGCGCAAAGAATAAAGCCGATTGTTTCGAAAATATGGTATTTCTATTGGAGGAAATATTCAAACTGAAGGAACTTCTGTTGGAAAAATCAAATATAATTTTAAAACAGGTACGCGTGTTAATAAATTTCAATTATAACGAGTAAAATGACTTTATTATACGACGACACTGTAATGCGTGAATTTAGTTATCGAGAAAACGTAAATATTTAATTTTAAAAATTGGTGTGGCTCGTGACTTTTTATTCGTAGTGTCAATTATTCCTTCAAACGAACCAAACTATAATTCTCTCGATTTTGTACATATAATATAAATACAGTTTCCTGTGACGTTTGATTATATATTTCAGAATTTCACAGTGATGATTTTCAAGTTTTCTTAAGCCTTTCTTGGTTGTACTTATACAACACCGATTTTCGCAATTGTTTCGGCAAATGTCAAAAAACGACCATCTTTAACGAGTTATGAAGTTAAACATCCGCAGAAACCTTTTTTAAAGGTTCCATAGAAAGAAAATGACGAAGTGTTGATATGACTAGAATAATGGAAAAATAATGAAATACGTAAAAATGCAGAAAAAGAAGTAAATAATCAACGGTTAATAAAACTAGATCTTAACGAAAAATTTCAATTTATAAATCATCCGGGTAATGTGTGCCATCCTCGTTTTTCCTTTAATTCTACTTTTAACTAGCCGGAACAAACCTCCGATTCTAACCTAACCGAATCGTAATCTAACCTAGCTGGGTATTTTGTTATTCTAGTTTTTTCCTTTAGCCTACACTATATTATTAGTTTAAAGTTTTTAAAATAAAACAATAACTGTAATAACCCAAACGACACTACCGCTATAACGGGGAAATTCGACCTATTTCATCTTTATAAACATACTTATAAAGTAAAATTTTAAAATTATCCGCATTTTTTTATATTTTTTATCATGCTTAGGGGAGCAAAATATATCGATTTATCCAGGCTCCGATCGATTCTGAGTTCTACAAGTATTCTAGGAAAGTGGTCCCTTTTCCTTTATACGTGCAGTGGATATGGTGAATTTACGTTGGATAAAACTTGGAGACAAGCAGTTAGTTTTGATTTGACCTACCGAGTAATTATGCGCACAGCTGTGTTGATCTAAGTGTTCTACATTCTGCATATGGCCGCTATTAATTTATGAGATGGAGTTGCGTATTCTTTTTCCAAATTGTATGGGTGTGTAAAATACCCGATGTACCCCATAAATTTAAATCTCTTTCGATAACGTTAATCAAAAACTAATAATTGATTTAACATATATATGTGTGTTTTAATATAGATATAATATATACATATGTGTGTGATTTTTTCGGTTAATTTTGTTTTTATTTCATTATAAAATAACAAATCTAAACCTAATAAAAGTATTACTTAAATTTATGAACGCCGTTTTAAGTGGTTTTAAAATTAACGCTTCTAGTAATTTTTTGACTGTATTTTATCATTATTATTATTATTATTTTTTAAATAAATTTTGCACACAATCTGTCCAACTGAAGACAATAAGTGGCAGTGTTAATGATTCAATTTACACATAAATTAATGGAATGCTTCCCAATGGTTGTCATTCCTTGTTTTGATACAATATTCGTTAGTCTACTACATTCGATCGTTTCAGTCGCCTGAACCGGGTACTGTTCTTGATAAGCCCATGCGCCAACTGGTTATACAGTGATTTTGTAGTCTTTCTGTATATCGTGCTGTGACTGCTTCGATTTCTTCTTTAACCGTCGATACTTTCAGATCTTTATGTATTTCGTCATTGCGCACGTACCATGGTGCGCCGACTATCGAATTTGTTGATCTATGACGTATCCGATTTGTGATAGAACAACAAAGTTAATGGAAGTGAATCTTTTATCTTTTGAATGAAGGAAAAAATTAATAGTCGCCATAGCCTTTGCGTCTTCAGTTTGTTTAACACCGATCAACTTCATTATTTTCGCGACTAGCTAGAAGTATTTTGATCGATTTTGTAAATGTTGAGATATTACCTTGCTAAGAACGAATTTACGTTTATAATAACGTTAGTCATTTTTATTTTACTTTATCGCGTTGTATTTAAAAATTTCTGTAACTTATTTCAAATTCGGAAATTTGTTTCGTTTGTTAAATCATATGTTAAATTATTTTTTAAATTTAATACACATCCTATTTTCTAGAATAGCTTCAACATGACAGCTACATTGTAAATTTCTCTTAAATTAAATTTAGTTTATATAGTGTTTCTGTGTTATAATTATATAGATGTTTTTCGTACATGTTTTATTACTTTTGTGTTTTTAGTATGATAACAAAGTACTTGGCACCCGTATAAAATTTTTGAATATAATTTAAAAATCTGTTATACCGAATGTCTTATCAGAACATTACGATGCATTTATTATAAGCATGAATGCGGATATGCAATAATAAGTATCAAGAATAATCACCTTGCAAATAATTAAATTTATGAATTATTTTTTTATGGTAACCGCTTCGCTTGCTTGCACGTAAATTGGACTTCGTATTATCTACTTTTATTTATTTTACTCTTATTTATGTAATAATTCCGCGCGTTACATTAATGGTGTTTGAAAATATTTTATTCTTCATTTTCACGTTCTTATTATAATAAAATCATTCTCTTTTTATTATGTTATCAGTTTTTATTGTCACCGCCTATCCTCGTTTTACTTTTAAAATGCGGTCATTGAAATCATTATTTTACTACATTATTACATCACTTTAATTCATGATGTAATTTTTGTGTGGAGATATATCATTTAAGGAGTTTATGTATGATCGTTTGTGACAAAAAATTTCTATACGATTGTAATTTTTTTCCCGAATATATAACTTCGGTATAAAAATAATGTTTTTAACAAATTAACAGTAAAATATTTATTTTTACCATCTTTCTCGGATTACTTTTACATTTTTTTTTTTATTCGCGTTAATAGATGTTAGAAATAGTTTTTTGACGAGAAAAAAATATATAACTATAACCGCAGCTTATACGAAGATTTTGCTTTTTACTTATTCCTTCTTCGGTTTTATAATTAATGAAATTGCGGTTTTAATTAATACTTAATTTTAAGTTTTCTACAAATTTATGAACTGCATAAATATGCATAATTTTATACATTACAAATATACTAAATAAGTAGCGCTCTTGAAGATGAAATCATTTTCACAAACATACATTTATGAAAATTGTTTATACGTTTAATAGTTTCGTAAATTAAATAATATAAAAGTTGTAAATAGATTTTTTTTTTTTTAGTATTTTTATTCATTTTTTAGTGCTTGCTATATTCATTAAATAGTAGTAACTGTTTTATTATTTGTGCGTTTATTAACTTTTGATTATATTAAGAAACACATTCATAAAGAAGCCGTATACATTAGATCATTATTCTGAATGCATATATCGAACATGTTTTTCAAATCAACATTAAAACATACGCTTCTTTCATCGATCTTTGTTTAGTTGATGATACTGTATGGGTTTGCACATAGCCTTCGCATTTTTTAGGAATGCACAGACCTGTGTTTTTTCTGGATTTGTATTTAAGCTGTTATCATAATAACTATCTAGCTTTAGTAGACTTCGAAATATAACTACCAAGGTATAATCTTTTGTCATATTGTAAACTTTTTTTTTAAGAGGAGAGTTTGGTTAACAGTATCGTAGGCAGCAGAAAGATCGACTAATACTGCTCCAGTGATCTTCTGGTGATAGCTTTCTCTATGTGCTGCGTTAGGTTTACCACTTGAGTTGAGCACGATTTCCTTTTTCTAAAGCCAGCTTGTTACGGAATTAGTTTGGCGTCAATCAATCTGTGCAATATTAATCGTTAAAATAACTTCAGCGTTTGTGATAATAAAGCGAACGGTCTATAATTCGCTGCAATCTTGGCATCTTTCCCAGATTTTAGTATGGCTATGACATGTGCTTTATTCCAGAGACTTTTTTTGTATTAAAATTTTTCCTGCAATCGTATAATAAGGCGTCAATTTAAATAATATTTTATAAGATTATACTTTGTATTAAGCTTTTCTGGAAAGAATCGTTGATATATTCGTACAGAAAACTCTATTGAATGGTATAACTTTCCTTTTTTGTAAACAGAAAATATTTAAATGTGCAAATATATTATTGTTCTTCTTTGGTACTTGGCCGGATCTAACAACCTCATTGAACATTTTTGTTAACCATTGTAATGATTGTGATCCCAGATGTTTCAGCTGTTCTGCAAATATTCCATCTACACCGGCTGCTTTTCTATTTTTAATGTTTTTTATTACTGTGTCTATTTCCTCAACTATAAGTCTCAAAGTGGCTGGTTTCTTCTTCTTTTCTCCTTATTATTTTGTTTTCCTTTAGTCTGTTTAATGATTTACCATTCTTTACTAATTGGTTGATTATCTGATTAACATTACATTAGAATGAGTTATATCTTCAACTTACTTAGAATTCACCCGGCTTTATTACTATTCTGCTTCATACCAACTTCTTCAACTAGTTCAGCCCATCGTTTACATCTGTTGTTTATGAGTATTTCTATAAATTCATCACCAGTCTTGATGGTTTTTATTGGCGAAAGGGTAATCATCGTACTGCTGTAAATATTTACAGAATTTTGCTTTTACATCATCGTCTAGTCCTGGCATGTACTGCTGTCGACAGCCGCGAGGAATGGTCCTTTTTGAAATTTCTTGGATAGCTGTAACAAATTTTGTATACTGTTTTGGATGAGGATCGAATTTGAGTATATCTGTTTCCATGCCACTGCAGAAATCGCTCCATCTAGCTTTTCTAAAATTAAATCTTCGTTGCATGGCAACAGTAGCAGGTTTACATATATATATATAGGCCGATGTTGAGTCTTTTATATAGCATCTAATATTGATTTTTCACTCATGTTGCAAATGTTGCTGGACACGCATATTTAATTGGGATTATATACCCTTCTCCATCGCCGCCTCTGGAAAGAAATGAGGCAGTTTTGCATTCAGTGCCCATTAGTTGTTCACCATTCGAATCTATTTCTTGATATCCCGACAATATGCTGTGACTATTAAAATCTCCAAGAATTATTGCTGTGTTTTTATTTGGAAGATTACGTGTTGGTACGATATTGAAGTTGTTCCCAGGTAGATTATATACCGGTGACACGGTGCAATGCACTAATTCAACAGTAATCATTTCGATGTTATTATTCCGCGCTTTATCTGCAGATACTATGTTAATTCCAGTTTTTACATATATAGCGCTACCACGTTTTGGATGTGTTATCGCTGCAGCTAGGCTTAATCTCTTGAATACAAAAGGGTTTCTTTTCGCTATCTAGATGAATCTCCTGTATACACATTACATCAAAACTTCGAGTTCTACATATCTCCTCAAGGATTTCCGCTTTCTGATTTGTTACACCTTCAATATTGATCGATATTATTGTCAAACTAAATATAATGTGGCGTAATCATAACCTTGAACATAACTTGCATCCCAAATATCTTGGAGTATCTTTATACCGCAGTTTGACATATAACAAGCAATGTCATAACTTGAAAATTAAAGTTATAACGCGTAATAATATTCTACACAAGCTAGTGGCTTCAAAGTGGGGTGCGATATCAGGGATACTTTGGTCATCGGCCTTAGCACTGTGTTTCTCAGCAGGAGTTTATGCATGTGCAAGCTGGGTACGGTCAGTTCATGCCAAAAAGGTGTATATGACATTAAACGATACATGTAGAATAATAACTGGATGCCTCAAATCAACAAATGTAGAAAAAGTATATTTTGCTTGTGCCATCGCTTCGCCATGTTGCTATGGAAATAGAAAAATTAAAAGCAACAAATGATCCGCATCATCCATTGTATGCCTGTGAGGCTTCGTCTCGAAGACTAAAATCGCGGAGAGATTTCCTGAACAGCATAACAGCTATTAGTAGTACGCCAGAGAAGGTTCGACTGTCGAAATGGAAGTAATCGATTACAACTGGCATAGAACCATCGGAAGATATAAAAATAGGACAGAAATTAAACTGGTGCCAAGAACGGCTTCACACAATGCGAAATGGATGCAGTAATACTAAGAGAAACTTGGCAAAATGGGGACTCGTAAATAGTAGTCCCTGCGAGTGTAAAGATCAAAACCATCTATTTCGATGTCCAAGAAACGGAGTTTGATCTATGGACTGAAAATTAATGGAAGGATCGTTATTGGAAGGGAAAAATATAAAATTGCGTCATGGACACGAAGAAGAAGACTGTATGGGTACAAGATTACTCGTAAAACAATCTCCTGTAAGACTATATTGATCGACCAAAGTTTGGACAATTGAAAATTTACAGTTCGTATAAGTGTGTCAAGAAAAGTCGAATATGAATACTAAATAACAACTTTTCACAGAGATTTGTACTTTCTGAAATATTGTTTAATCTATGTATTTACTAACAATAACGCTGCAGAAAATCCAGCGGTAGCAAATTACAATAATAAAAATCACAAGAACTAGTCACTGGAACACTGAGTAAGAAAAAATTATTGTGCTATGTTCCCACCATGCAACCAAACGATAGACAATTAATTGAACAATCTGGAGAACTGCCACGATAACTTTGTTACATCCGTATCCTTGATATTTCTAGGTGATCACGTAGCCTCAACTTAGTTAAAGTGTACAGAAAAATGACGAAATCCAGGTGCACCGACTCGAAAAAAAAAAAACGAGACAAAAGAATATTTTTTTATATTTCATAGACATAACTCATTAATAAAATTGTTTTCTTACATTTAAAAGTCATATATACATAAAATATTGATATATCGCAGAGTAGTGATTTTATGAATTATAAACAAAACAAAATCATAACACAGTTGAATCACTATAAAATTTTTCTATCGTAAAGCTTTTCGACAGTTACGCCATTATCAAATATACCCAATAAATCTTACATATAAATTACCTGAAATGAATCAGTCTTTTTTTTTTTTTTCGTTTTAATCTCCTCGGGCTTATTGATTGTTCCAGTAATTTCGCTGCGAGGGAATTGCCATGTACCTCTAGTCTCGACATATGTTTCCTGACTGAATGTTGTATTTCTTCAGTCACATATTTGATTCCGAGATCCTTATGTAGTGTCTGGTTAGATATATACCATGGTGCCCCTATCAACGAACGAAGTAATTTGTTCTGGAAGCACTGAATCTTATTCACATTACTTTGTACGCACATCCCCAAAGTTCAGCTGTGTACATCTATATTGGCTTTAACACCATTTTATAAAGTAATATTTTGTTAGCAACTTTTAATTGCGAGTGTGGTCCGAGCAACCAATGAAGCTGTCTTGTTTTATGATTTAGCTCCACTATTTTCGCTTTGATATGATTAAACCATGTAAGAGTTTCATATAAGTGTACTCCAAGATATCTGATGGATTTTCCTTTGTTGTTCTCGTTTGCCATTTACAGATAAGTGATAATTATGACGCATTATTTTTCGTTTTGTAAAAATGATGTGGTTACTTTTGTTTTCCCAGTTATGTGACCATTCGGTAATTTTATTCAGCGCAGTTTGTAGACTTTTTGTTGTCTTTTCTGGACTGGCATGTGTTGTCATGAGCGCCATATCATCAGCAAAAGTTGCAAATAATGTATCTTCAGTTTGTGGCATATCATACGTAAACAGCAGGTATAGAAGAGGACCAAGTATACCTCCCTGAGGGACGCCCGCTTCAATTTTGTAAATGGATGATTCATTTCCATTAACCACGACTTGGAAGTATTTATCTTCTAAGTAAGATTTAATAATATTGTAGTACCGACTTGGTAGTATCTTGTTACACTTGTACAATACTCCCGGGTGCCAGACTTTGTCAAAAGCTTGCTGTACATCGAGGAAGGTAGCAGAAATGACTCTTCTTTTCAAATGTTTCTTCAATTTTATTGACTAAAATGTACTTGCTGTACTGTTGAATGTGTAGTTCTGAAGCCAAATTGATGATCTGAAATAAGTTGCTTCTCACCAATGAATTTTTTCTCAAGCACCTTGGCCAGGATCGGTAGGAGTGAAATTGGACGATAGGAAGAGACATTTTGAAGAGGTTCTGTTTTTAGTACCATTATTAAGTTTTGCGAATTTCCATAATATGGGTAACTGTAGGCGTACTATAGCGTTATAAATGTAGGTTAGCAATACCAGTGATTTCCCCGGTAGCTCTTTCAGAATTCGCCCGGTTATTAGATCATAACTTGGTGATTTCCTGACATTCAATTTTTTTATTATCGCATATACTTCGCCAGGCGACGTGAGCTTAATTTTGTTTATTTGATAGTTTATTTAGACATTTATTAAGATCTTGTTACAAACATTTTCAACAGGCGATTTTACATTATGGGGTTTACAAATTTTTGATAGGTGTGATGCTTTCTCAGCATCATCCACAGTCCAAGTCCCATTATCTGTTTTCATCGGTTCACTCCTATATATCGGGTTTTCCCCATGTTTTATTGCTCTCCACAATGAATAGTTATTATCCTTCGTTATGGATAAATTAGTAATATATTCCTTGAAGGATTCGTTCTTATAATTTTGTAGCAGCGACTGAAGCCTTTTGGTCTGTCTGTTCAAAGCTGGTTTATCAATGGGAGATCTTGTTTAAATCCAGCGTCTGCTCAACTCTCTTTTAATTGCTAACTCTTTACGCACATAGTTAGGAAAAAAATGGATATTCTGCAGATATGTGCTTCAACCATGGTGAACTCTTAAAAGCTGCACTTACTATCTGGTTTGTAAATAAGTTAACGGCATCATCTATATTTGTTCTTGTTTTTAGTGGAATTAAAACATTTGTGGAATCTTGTAGCAGATTTCCGAATATATTCCAATTTGTGTATTTATTAGCACTAATTTACTTTCCTTAGGCCAAATGTGTGCATTAATAGATAATAGAACAAGTGTAAAGTTTTGTGTAGTCGTGTTCGCATTATTTTTCATTTGCTTTACGTTAAAATGAATAAACGCTGTTCTATTCCTTATCGTTTTATTATTTTGTCTTAATCGTTTTATTCTTTATCTTACTCTTAAATAACTACTATCGTCTACAAGTGGTATACTGGGCATTAGGTATATGCCTATGCTGCGGTCGCCGCCCCTTCTCCAACACTATTATCATCCGAGGTAGCTGATAATAGGCTTTCAAACCAACTACAAACAGATAATGTAACTTCTCTTAACAACAACGCAACACACGTTGGGGTAACCCAACCTTCTCAACTACCAAACCAAACGGCTTTATCTTCTTTTGCTGGTGAGTTCGTTCCGATTACACTTTACAATAATAACAACAATAACACTAATCATAATGATCAAAATCGTGGTAATACTAACAGTGAACAGCTAACAATGGTGGCTGAAAATACACACATACATACAGTAATTTAGAATACCACACTTACCAAATTAAAAGCGAAAGGCCCTTTCGAGTTGTTATTAGGAACCTTCACCATAGTTTACAAGTACAAGATATTACACTTGCTTTAGCTGAAAAAAAGCACATCAGGTCAGGAACATTTAAACATCGGGTAATCAAACAGCCGCTACCATTATTTTTCATAGACATATAACCAAATTCAAATAATCAAGAAATTTATAAATTGCAATATCTGCTAAACATGAAAATAAACGTCGAAGCTCCCCACATCAAACATGAGGTTGTTCAGTGTGCTCGTTGTCAGTTATATGGGCACACAAAAAATGCTGCAATCGACAAGCTACATGTGTGAAATGTGCAGATACTCATTTTACTCATGAATGTAAAAAAGACCGTAGTACACCTGCTAAATGCGGAAATGATCACACTATATAAACAATTCCGCACAAACCCAACAAGATCACTCAATAGAATCCAGATACACAGCAGTTCACGCAACTGACAGACTCACATATACAGCAGGCAGAAAATCATCAAACTTGCAATTTATACCTCAAATAATAAAGAAAAAACGCCTGTGTCGTCTCAGCTAATAGTGGAATAGAGCAAATCTTAAACTCATTACTGGTTGAAATAAAATCTCTGTTCAAAGAAATGATCTAGCAACAGAATTTAATGTTCAATAATGTAATCAGCGCTATCATATCCGCTCTTGTTACTAAGAAATAATGAATAATATACAAGTCACATCCTACAAAATTGCTCTATGGCATGCAAACGGATCATTACAACATCGAAATGAATTAGAATATTATTTGCATGAAAATAACATCGACCTCATATCAGAAGCCCGTTTTACTGATAGGAATTACATGGTAATACCAAACTATGCCGTTTACTGGACTCTACACTCAGATAAAAAAGCTCACGCAGGTACTGCCATCATCATTAGAAAATACATTCCTCACTGGGTCAAAGAAACGTATGAAAAAGATTATCTGCGGGTAATGTACGAACCAATAAAGCTCGGAGATGCGCCACTTACATTGGCAGCGGATTATTGTCCATAAAGGCATAGTATATACAAGGATTCATTCATAGATTATTTCAAAGCAATTGGAAATCGTTTTATTATCGGAGGCGATTTCAACGCAAAAAACATCTACTGGGCTTCGCACTTAACTACACCTAAAGAACGATCTTTAAAATCAGCTATTGACTCATATAAATGTGACGTCATATCTGGAGGCCAACCCACATATTTCAAAGTGAAAATATTTTTTTTACGTTTAACGCATGTTTTAATTCAACGAATACTTTGTTTTTCGATTGATTGATGGAAAAATCGTATTTACATGTTTATGCACACATAAAGGAATAAAATAATAATAATAATTATTATTATTATATTTTTATTTAGGACGCTCGACTACAAAGATAATTTGCGTCCACAGAAATTAGATACAATAAATTACAGAAAATTTATTTACTACTTATAACGCTATTTGTTTAGTTTATAATAATTCTTTTAAATCGATTATTTTTAGAAAGTAAATTTTACTGGCTGTATTACATCTTCATTGTAATGCTTCACTTCAATCTAGTCCGGTTATTAATGATTACGTTATTGTTCGGACATTCTGTAATGACATGTTCTACTGTAAGCGCTGAACCTTGACAAAACTTGCAAGTTACCGACGACGCATTCTCCTCGATTAGTGGCCCGTGCTTTAACCTAGTATGGCCGATTCGTAATCGGGCTAGTACTATCTCCTCATGTCTGTTCGTTCGGTATGTCGTCGTCCACTGTTCTATTCACGGTTTGATTCTCCGTAATTTGTTTTGTGTTAATCTCGACCACGAATCTTGTTAATTTTTTGAGATTAATTTTTAAACGTTTCTTTTTTTAAAAAAATTATGTAGAAGTAATATTTGAATTTACAGACTGAAGATGTGAAGACGTTAAAGTATCCGAAAAGCGTCAAAATAGTTGAAGTCGGTCCAAGAGATGGTCTTCAAAATGAAGCTAGTGTTGTTCCGACAGAGGTGAAAATCGATTTTATAAATATGCTTTCGAAAACTGGTTTACGAGCTATTGAAGTTACTAGGTAATGTGCAATATTTGTCCAAAATCGTAAATACCTATACATATACATTATTATGTATTCTAATAAAATATGTAAATAAACTTTAGATTATTATGAAATATCTGAAAGTAAACTGTACCCAACTCTGAGCGAATAACTGGATAGAAACGATGTGACAAACAATATTTATACGTATTAAACGTTAAATTTATCCATGCGTATATTGTGAATAGATCAAATTGGATGTATTTTAACAATTGGTAAATAAAGAATGGGTAAAATTATTGTAATCACTTCCACGAATATTAACTGACTTATATATACGAATTAAATAATTAAAATTGAATTAGTAAAAAATCATAGTGTTGAGCTTAAACTTTCTAAATATGTTCGCGTATAAAGTTAAAAAAAATAAGCGATTTTCTTAATTTGTATTTTGATTTAACTTTGTGCGGTGTAAATTTATTTATACAAAATAATGTTTAATTTAGTTTTAATTTCCAATGTCAGTGTAATCGCATATTTTTTTAAATTAAACTTTGCAAGAAATTATTTTTTCGCGACAGTATTATCTTCATTTTATTTTATATTTCGTATCGCATATTTTTTAAAACTATTGATCGATGTATATTGTGTTTTTTTTTTATTATTATTTAAAAATAATTTTGACATGTAAATCGATTGTGCATATAATGACAGAGATTGATGCTTTAATAATTTGAACTCAGTTTCTGATTCTTCGAATTCGTTATATAACACGCATATTTACCGCTTATTGATTATTTTTGTATTCTTAGCAAGTTGAATAAATTATAAAATTGGGTGTTATAAAAATAACTTTTTCGCATTTTTAAAATTTGTAGGAAATATTATACGTTTTGAAATTGTTTCGTACTTATTGCGAAAAAATTTAATCCTTATCGTATTTCGTTAAATAAAAAATTATTCCATTTTATCTCCAATATTTTCCACTCGTACTAATCAGTTAATTAAGCTGACTTTTTCTTTTCAATAACTTGACGTCATTTGCTAATAACATGCGTCGTTTATATTTCTAATTTTTAAATGAGATTTCTAGAAATAATAAATTGTGTTACATTTACACTGATAACCATAAACATTCCATTGTTTGTTTTTATTCTCGTTATAGGATTCGTTTTTAAATTATAATAAACAAATTTGCGGATTTAAAGTGCTTTATTAAAAAAAAAAAGCAACTATTTCTTGTCGTTAATAGAAATATATAGACCTCATTTTTAATATGGAAAATCAATTTTAAAAAGTTTTCTAATAAATTATATTTTTTAATATGACACTAATTACGTAATTAAGGAGAACAACAAATTTCAATTGTAAAATTGTATTTTTTCTTCCAGGAATATATGACCATAATTTTACTATTTAATATTATTGTTTTTCTTAAATCTTAGTTTTCTATGCGGCTTATTGCTTTGTTATTTTGTAAAAAAAATGTAAAATGTAAAAACGCGTATATTTGGCATTATATTAAAAAAAGTTATAATAATATTTAATAAATGTACCGGAGCAAATGCCCTCTCCATTTATGAAAGTAAAGATTCTAATAATATAAACTGGTAAATATACAAGATATAAATAGTATTGATGGAAAAAATCAGACAAAAAACAATGACAAGCGGTAATTTAAAAAATAATAAGTTTAATTATATAACGAATATGTAATATCATTTATAAGTAATACGAAAGCAAACAAATTATAACGTTATGTGTGAATAATACATTATGTTTAATGCGTCGATGTTTATACTTAGTATATCTAATACTTAGTTTGCTGGAAGTAAATTATTACGGTACGCACTACAACTTAGAAAAATTTTTGGGGTTAGTTTGAGGATATAGTCTTTTACATACTGCAGAGCACTATGCATATATGAAATTTTAGTGTATACGGGGACATTGAGGATACATCTAAGACATCGATTTTGGACTAATTGCAGTCTATTAAAACTAGCATTTGAGACTGAAGACCAAACTGGACATGAATATTTTAAAATAGGCCTAATGATTGACTTGTAGATTATTAGTTTAATATTTAATTGAGATTTACGATTGAAAATTGGGTAGATTGAACAGATTGCTCTGTTTGTCTTCAATGATGCACGGTCAATATACTTGGAAGAGGTTAGCCTCTTGTTTAAAATGACACCAAGGTTGCGTATCTGGTTAGACCATTCTATATAACGCCACTGACGTGAAGTCTGATCGGTAAAAACGGTCTTCGACGAGTGAAGAAAATTGCTTTGTTTTTGGAAGGATTAAGAGCAATTTACCATTTAGAAAAATACCTAATTACACGATCAACGCCGGATTGTAACCTATTGCTGATAATACTTGGCCTGTAGGAACTGCAGAACAACGCTGTGTCATCAGCGTATAAGGGAACTTCAATGTTATTCATATGCGGGAAATCATGCATGAAAAATGTAAATAAGAATGGCCCCAGCACGCTACCCTGAGGTACGCCAGCAGAACAGGATTTACTACTTGATTTCGCATTATTTATAATTATATAAAATGATCTATTACTTAAGTAACTATTAATCATTTTAATTAGATAATTGGGAAACCTGGTAGCATACATTTTGTAGATAATATCGTCGTGCCAGGTTGTGTCGAAAGTTTTTGCCACATCAAATAACACCATCCCAGTATGTTTATTGAAGTTAAAATTATCTGTGATAGAGTCAGCAACTCTTGCTAACTGTTGTGTTGTGGAATGCTTTGGTTGAAATCCAAATTGACTACTAGGTATTATATTCTTAGAATTAGTGAAGTCACATAATCTTTTCAGAATAATTTTTTTAATTTTCCAACTATGCAGCAAAATTGTTAATGTTATATTTTTTTTGTTTTCTATTATTAAAATTATCCTGGTTTCGTAAGTGAAATTTTTTATACTTTAGAAAACATTATTTTTTATTTTTTTAGTAATATTAAATTTGACACTAGAATGTATTTTTGATAGTTTAATAAGTAACTAGGCGCATAAGTACATGTTACTTATAAGCAGCTGAAATAATTGTGAATAATGGCAATTGAAGGTATCTAAAAATATTTGTGTGTGTGAAGTTAAGAAATTTGTAAAAATATACACTTATTTTTCATCGAGTAATCTCAAGTTTACATTATAATATCTGATTAATATTGATATTCGTTTACAAATAAAATACCTTTGAAAAATAAAAAAAGGTGTTCGAAATATTCTTCTTCATTTACATCTCATGAACTGCTGGATGATCCGTGAATTTAATATACCCGATTAATTTTTCTATAACGGTGTTATTATCAATCAGAATGTTCTCCCTTTTTGGGGAGTATGAGTGGCGAAATGTATTGCTGATAAAGAATATGTTGAATGGAAAAAGGAGATTGCAAGTTTTTGGATGAGGATTTGTTGAAAATCAATGACTGAGTAATTTGTGTGATCAATGCATAGTGGGCACAGTACTACTTCCTTTTTTCTGCTCAATCGCAATAATAATTACCACAATTTGATATCCTTTTTGATGAAACGAAGTTTATTGGATGTGGGTTTATTACATGTTCATCTTGCACCCGAGCAACATATGTAAGAAGGGTAAATGTAGTATTAAATAACCGTTTATCTTTGACCACTGTATTTTTTCCCCATTTATAAAAGAACTATTGTCACTGACGCCAAAAAATCAAAAATTAAAACAAATTCATTTGAGTAAACAATTTTGGAACAAACTTAGGAAGGATACAAAATTCTTGACGCAAAAGTTTGTATATATTTTATCAGCTCGTTTTTTTGTTTCAGTTTTGTTTCGCCGCGATGGGTTCCACAAATGGCAGACAATCAAAAAGTATTAGAAGGTATTCGGAAATATGAAGATATATCTTATCCAGTTTTAGTTCCGAATATAAAAGGTTTAAACGAAGCTGTAAGTATTGAATGCAGTAAGAACTGATCGAAAGATACGTTTTATTTTGAAAACACTTATGATAGTAAAAAAATTTTTTATAATTAATTTTTAGTTGCTAATGTAAGGTGAAAAGGTTGAAAATGTACTTTAAAAAATTTAAAATATGACTTAAAAAAAGATTCAAAATCATTAAATACTGTATAATATGTTCGTCGAATATTTTTTAACTTTATTGTTTATTGAAACATCAGAACAACGAATTTGAAAGCACCAGTATAAGTCGCAGGGTAAAAAATTCCATCGCATTTATGTAACGTTAATTTAAATTAATCATTTTATATATATATATATATATATATATATATATATATATATATATATATAATATATGATGTTGTATGGTAGTATATCTTGCAGTAAAATGCCTCATGTGAAGTTCTGAGCTAAGTTATGGAAAATCGAATACAAATCCTGGGTGTGGAGAAACTTTTCTAAAATTTTATTATTATAACTAGAAGTTACCTATGGCTTGGCCTGTGTAATTTTTTTTTAATGCAATATTGCTGTCTGTTTCTTTTAACAGTTTTATATATTAATATAGTATGTATATATATATATCTCCGTTCGTTATTTCGGCCACGCCCCTAACGCAACAAAACGTGGTTTGTATTGCGGATGTTGGTAGTGAAGGTACATTCGAACCGGAAAACGTGTTAAATTTTAAACAATTTGATAAAGATATCGCTGTTTATTACTTTTTAAAAATTTAAATTATGTAATTTCTGTCCTATTTGTGATATCAATGTGAAACAAGGCTTAAAACGAATCCGATAATATAGGCTATGAGGTGTGCGAATTTCAAATTATTGCTTTTTGAGTTCAATAAGAACAGGCACACAGACAAAAATTTTAAAAAGTAGATTTTGTGTTTATGTGTGATAAAAATAGCCGCCCAATGCAGTTGATTATAATGAGAATATTCGCGAATAACAGATTGACACTACACTTTTATATATTATTATAGATAAAGGTTGTAAAAAAGAAAGTTTTCTTTTTCATTCTTTATGTTCGAAGAACCATCGAATATTTACACTTGGGTAAAAAAAAAATACAATGTATTTTTGTTTTTAGTGTTAACACACTAAAAATATATTTTATATTTGATAAAAAACGTATTCTTTTTAATATAATTTAAATATTTTACGTCCATTTATATGTTAAACTAACATAAATTTCGATTTTTAAATACTCTTCCCTTGTAATAATTAAACAATAATATAGGCATATACATTTACTTATATATTTTTCTCTTATGAGCTGGAAATAAAGTAGTAATAGTAATATATATGTAACATATATCTAAATATTTAAAAAATAATGTGATTCTTACCACATTGTAAACTGAAGAATGAACATTTCCATGGTGCCAACACCAATTTAAGCAACCATTCATAAAAAGACCCTCTCTACTGTATTTAAGTACTATCGTATGTAGTTTACACGAAACATTTTGAGCAAATATGTTTATAAAACATGTAAAAAATTGCCGTAAGTTATTGAATAATAAAATTTTTCTTTTACGATTTATTTACTAAGGACAATGCGATTCAATATCTATAAATATGTTTGTCGTGTGTGTGTGATGTAAGATCCATCTATACATGAGCAATAAAAAAAAAATGGATCCAAATCTATATGAAAAAAATTTATTCTATATAATATTAATGTATACGTTATATGTAAATATTTTTAAAACGTATTCGTGAGTATCTAATAATAAGCTCACACCAAAAAATTAAAATAAATTTATTTGTGTGTATGTGTGTGTATGCATATATGTATATAAAGACAGATATATATCAATCAAATAAACGTGTATCATTATTAACGACAAAACACACCATGCAAATCAGGTTTCAATAATTAATGTTAGCAAGCGATAAAATTCGAAAAACATTCTTTAATGAAATTAATACAGCTATAATATGTGTGTGTTTATATATATATATGTGCGTGTGTGTATATGTGCATATATATGTGCGTGTGTGCGTATATGTGCCTGTGTGTATATGTGTATATATATATGTGTGTGTGTGTGTATGTAATATTTAAATGAAGATATATTTACCATTTTACAGATACATGCAGGAGCCGAAGAGATAGCTGTTTTCGCGTCCGCATCTGAGACTTTCAGTAAACGTAACATTAATTGTACTATTACTGAAAGTTTAGCGAGATATGGCGAAGTTATCTATCGTGCATTAGAAAACGGAATAAAAGTTCGTGGTTATGTTTCATGCGTTTGTGGATGCCCGTATGAAGGTCCCATTTCGCCTCAGCAGGTTACCAAGGTAATCATCATTTTATATTGCGATGATAAACGTATTTAAGATTTCATATGGAAAAGCAAAGAGGAACTAAAACGTCATAACAATCCATATTTCATTTTCGATGAACATTATAGAAAAAGACAAAAATGAATAATAAAATTTGTACAATATTTAATAAATAAATTTTAAATAAATATTAATGGTAGCCTGAATTATTTACTTAAAATAAATGAAACGACTTTTAAAAAGGCCACCGTATTTGTGAATGTATAAAAAAATAAAGAAACAAAAAAAAATGATTTAAAAGAAAAAATAAAAATATTTTAATCCTGATTCATCTTATTTAAATTAAAAATCTTCTTCTTGGTGTCAGGAAAAAATCTTTATGCGTTACACCGTGTTTTCTAGTATTCTGCAAACGTGTCCCTGTTTCCATCCAGTTGTGGTAGGTTATAGAAGTCACACCTATATTGGCAACTACTGCAGATAAAAAGATGTTAAATAGATTACACCTCGTTACATATATAGGAAGAGCTATCAGAGATTCGCTACTTCTTATAATAATTGAACCCGTCTCAGAAGTGTCTAACGATACAAAATACACGTCCCTTTCAAAATCCGTGTGAATGGTTAATAAATTTATTAAAGCATAAATACAGAACATATAAAAAAATAAAGTGTTTTTCTTTGATTTTCTTTAACAAGCTTGTGCTGTATACTATTAGTGAAAAAAAAATTACCTATAATATTCATATATATATATATAAGTATATCCATCCGTTTATATGTTTGTGTGTTTAGCTGTTTCATTATACGACCGTTGTATAAACTATGGTCACATTACTTTAATCATTTATTTTTTTATATCGCATATTTTAGACTTTATTGTGTTTTGCAGTGTATTGTGTATGTACATATATATATATATATATATATATATATATATATATATATATATATATATATATATATATATGTCGGGTCTGGGTCCACACTACTGCTTACGCGGAATGCAATATGAACCCAAATGAAAACCGATACAATATTATGCAATGTCAGGAAAAAAATAAATAAAAACATTTAAAAACTCAAAACTAAAAAAATATATATATAATTATTTTCGTATTATTGTTCGTTTTCGAAGATCGTCAGTAATATATTGAACGTATTGTTGGATACAAAGTGGGCTAGAATTTAAGGCACTAAATATGGTAACGCTATCCGGAGTGAGGTATTTGATGGTTGAGCATCCTATCAATTATTTCACTATGATATTATATATTTTATTGATTTATATATATATATATATATATGTGTGTGTTTATAGTATCCGTGTTTAATTTCCTTAATTGTCTTAATCCGGTTTTCAATAATAAATCATTTGACCCGGAACCAGTTTTATTCACACACAAACTTTCTACGTGATAGAAGTTTTTATTGAAATTTATCAATTTTTATATTCTCATTTTTAAAGGAATGTGTCACCATTAAAGCATTATTTTTTATGTATAGTTATCTTATAGATATATAGAGTGCAAACTTGCGTTCGTACACCACCATATGCATAGAAATATATATGTACATGTCGTTTTTTATTTGAAGTAGAACGTGACAAAGAATTTGTTATCTGAACAATAATTACACGGATTACCTTTCGTAAAAATTTATAGCAGGTAGTGTGTGTGTTCACAACTATGACGAATGTGCATATATATATATATATATATATATATATATATAATGTGTATGTATCTTGTTAAGTGTATGTAAGTAAACTATGGAAACGGGTTTGTATAGAATTTCTGGTTCTGCTTTATGAACGACCAAATTTCAGTTTCTTTCATACTCGTTAGTATGTTATATAGATAATTAAATTTTTAATTGGATTGTAAATTAAGTTCCTATTTTTTTATTTTATATATAATAATTTGCAATTACTGTTTACGCTGTAGTAACGTATTTTAAACTCAATGCGTGAATTATTGCGTACGCAGTTCAATTTTTATCACTTACTGAAACGTCAATATTTGCAATCTGTGTTTTTAATTCTTTTATTGTTTTCTGAGGAGATTTTTATTTCGTGCACAATTCAATTTTATTCGGTTCGTAAAAAGGAAAATGCATTACATTTGTTTAAAAAGTCGCTTAATTGGACACTTCATAAACTATATGTTATAATCAACTTATAATGTTGGATATATCGTGTTTTTCCTTAAGAATATATTTGGAGTTAAATTTGCTATAAATATCGACACGTTTAAGTGTTTTGAAAAAAATTAATCTCGTTGTATATTGTGAAAAAAATTTTCGTTGTAGAAATTTTTACAGACGTTATTTACTGATTGTACTTTCATATCACACACACACACATATATTCTACTAATTTTCCTTCGATTATGACTATCATAAAGTCGTTATTGCGTCCTAGAAGCTTTTTTCGCCTTCGTTGATGGTTTCAACCAATTACCTTTCTTCATTTAACATTTCCAAAACCTTCGAATTCCTCTTCTGCATTCATGAGATCTGCTTATGAATATTCATATTTCGGAAGTTTCCAAACGTTTTTTAGATTTTCCGTTAACCCCCTACCTTCCGAACCATATAATAATATACTCCGTATGTATGATTTAAATAATTTTTTCCTTAATTCTATTTTAAATCAATTATCGAATGAATCCCTTCTTTTCATAAACACTCGTTTAGCTATGGCAATTATTATTTTTACTTCTGTGTTATTTCTTTATTTCTTAATCTATTCATTATTATACAACTAATATTACATAATAAAATACAAACTGAAATATTTTGATTGGAAAAAGATTATGGATTTAAAAAGTGGTTGAGATTGAACAAAATAATAACGATACACGATTTTTTAAAAAGAAAAAAAAAAAAACCGGAAATATAATTATAATATCCTATATTAACGTGATAATAATTTATTGTTACGCATAATTAATTGTAACGAAAACGACTCGTCCTGTCGACGGGTAAAACCGATCGGACACTATAATTTGAATATTACATGTTTATTCTTGAAAATCGTAACATGTAATTGTGACTAAAGCCTAACCCGTAGAAAGTGGTAAATCTAAATCGCTTCTCTTCATAGGCGAATTTGATTATATTTTATATTTCTTTTCCGTTGAAGGTGGCCAAAAGTTTATACGATTTCGGTTGTTACGAAATTTCATTAGGCGATACAATCGGTGTCGGAACTCCGCGGATGATAAAGACTTTATTGAATGACGTTGTTCGTAGCGTTCCAATTACGAATATCGCCGTTCATTTCCACGATACGTACGGTCAGGCATTGGCGAACATACTGACCGCTTTGGAAGTAAGCGTTTATTATTAAAAAGAATAACGTATCAATTCTTTAGCAACGATAAAGTTATTAATCGGTAATTGTTAAATAATAATGATAAGTCTTTTTCGGCAGTTACACCATTTTCAAATTATAAATAACTTAAACGATAATGAAATAAATTATTAATAATAAAATTAAAACAGAAAATTATATAGGAAAATATACTAATTCTTAAATAACAACCGATCTATAGAATGTATAGCCTTCTAAAGTGAAATGTTTGTCAACGGTAAGGTAGAAATACATTACTAAATTCGGGTATTTACGAATTGCAATAATTGCGAAAAAATCTATAGAGAGAAACAGATAATCAATTTTTAAACTTAAATTTAATGAATATTTAAATTCATATAAAAGGAATTATAATAAATTATTATATCGGTAAACATTGCGAGAATCTAATCGTAAACTTAATAATATTAACCTTAACTACAATATTTTACATATAGAAAACGACATTAAAATAAGCGAATTGTTCGAAAAATTATAAACAATAAAATTAAGAAATAGAAATAATTCATTAAACTTGTTAATAATAATCAACGATGAATTAATTTTAAAACCCATCTTATAAATTTGTTTAGTCTTTAGTATTTTTATTTCAGGTTATTGTAACATTACCTATTAACGAATAATATGTCAGTTTGGAACTGGATGTTCTATAAAGCGGTTGTTATTAGTTAAGTGTATATATATATATATATATATATATATATATATATATATATATAATTTTTTTAATTGTTATTATTAATAATTTATTTCATTATTGTTTATTTTTACTGGTTAAAGTATTATAACGTAAAAATAACATAACTACCGAAGTGTTTTGTTACGATTATTTAACAATTAGCAATTTTTATTAGTAACTTTATTTTTATTTTTTAAATCATATATGTATAATACGTTAATTCAATCAAATCTTCTGAAAAAAATTAATAATTCGGTCCGTATTTCATTGTATTTAAACGAGAAATTTAATTAAATAAACAGATTCGCCTGTGTCAAATATCGACGAACAACATTATCGGAACGTTATCACGGTAAATGAATTTATACGAACCTTATAGATAAATAATTCAACAAAAAAATCATAATAAAAAAATAAAGCTAATAGTCAAATATGTCGTCTAATCTGGTTTAGGTATATAATACAAACCTTTGAGAAGAATAATTAAGCTTTATTTATCGCAGAGATCACGTGGCCAATAAAGAAGTGCCGAATAAAATGTGAAATTAAGCTGAAGTACTTTATAACGTACCAACTAGAAAGTTGAAATACTATGGACACATGCATAGACACCCGAGAAAATATATCACCCGTACGATGAAATTATTGGGCATAGAAAATCTGTTAGGCGAGAAAACTTTCCTTAAGAAGCAGATATAAGAAAATGGTATCAAATATCAGCATTCCACTTCTAAGAGGCGTCCAAAGATACGAGTTTAGTGAGGATCGCCGAGATGGCGTAACAAAAAGAAGAATCTGGTTTGAGTGCGGATATCGTTATATAATCTGTTTACCTTTAAATTAACGCTTGATTACAAAAAACAGTTAAAATCACTAAACTTTATTTTAGTGATTTTAACTGTTTTTTGTAATCAAGTATAAAAAATCACTACATTCGACAATCTAAACTTTTCAAATTAATGGGAATAAAATTGAAATTACGTTCCCATTTATTAGATAAAAAAAATCGTCACCGTCGTCCAAATTAAGAATTTGAATAACACGTTATAAAACTTTATCGACGCTAACGGGTGCAAAGAAAATGCCACTTACTAGATAATTCTGCAAGGTCATCGACTCGCATTTCTCGTTCTTTTATTTCCTTTTCTTCGTTTATCAATAGTTGACGTCTTTACTATGTTTTTTTTTTTTCTATAAAAGTCGGTCGGTCTATATGGTTTATATTAACTCGTATTTTTGTCCGCGGTTCAAATGATTTAGATAATTCATTATCGCCTGTCTTTTTCCTAACGTTCTAGCAACTCCCGATTTGTTATTTTAACCGTCTGCGGACAGTTTTCTGTAAATCTATTTCTCGAAGACTTTCAGTCGTTCTGTGTGTTCAGAATTCAGTGTCCACAATGTTATCGCTGATAAAACACGTTTTCATCGTAAACTAACCGTAATATTACCATTGCGCATAAACTTCTGCGCAATCGGTTAAAAATGTTAACCACCTTGATTCTAATTCTGATTTCCAAGTGTTTGAATAACCTATATTCAATTATCCAGCAACCGAGCTATTTAAATATATCTAGCTGTTTGTGTGTCGTTTTAATAGACTTTAACTCTTCTAAACGACTCTCTTACTAATGCGTTATTAATTTATAATCTACGTCAAAAATCATTCGAAATCAATTACTTCGTGCACATGGCAAAAAAAAAAATAAAAAAAAATCGATAAATAAAAGCTTGTTATCGTTGTTTCCTACCAAAGGTAGGCGTATCCGTTATAGATTCGTCAGTCGCTGGATTAGGAGGTTGTCCGTACGCTAGAGGAGCCAGCGGAAACGTGGCAACCGAAGATTTGATATACATGTTAGGCGGTATGGGAATCGATTCCGGCGTCGATTTGTCTTCCATTTTGGAAGTTTCTAAGTTCATATGCGACGCTATTGGACGTAAAACAGAATCGAAAGTTGGACGAGCTTTATCTGTAGAAAATTGCGATAAGATTGTTGACTTTTATTTCAAGAAGAAACCGCTCAAACGTAAATAATTTAAACGGTATTCTATTTTCATCGAATACACACTCTGATGATTCCTAATATTTATTAGTTCCGTAACTTTTTCCTCGGTTTACTTTTGCATGTAATGTATTTTATATATATATATATATATATATATATATATATATATATATATATATAGTATTGATGTTTATACACGTGTTATATATACATTGTTTATTACGGTTTATCGTGGCCTTCAAAACGTGTAAATATATCCATTTAATTGCAAGAAAGAAACGAAGAATATGGATAAATTTTGTGCACTATAGTTGTATACATATATATGCATGCATGTAAATGTATATGTGTGTGTGCATGTGTATTTATATACATATATATATGTGTGTGTGTGTGTGAGTGTGTGCATGTGTATTTATATTACAGTGTAAATGCATTTAACGCAGTGTCACTTCATTTTTACTGTACGTTTATATTACAATAATGTTATTTGATTAATGTGATATACGTATATGGTTTTCATACTAATTTTCTTGTATAAAATGTGTGGTGAGCAGACTGTATAAGAAATGAAAATGATCAGTTGCGATTACATTACTTTTCGTAACCGCCGTATATTTACCCTCTCTGCCGCTACTCACCATATGTATATGTGTGTGTGTGTTGTGATACATGTGAGATGAAACTTGGTTATAAATTTCAAGTTGAATCTATCAATCTTGTTTTATTCGAATATGCAGATACACAATTCAGATACTTTCTCTGAAAAATTGATGTGATATATATATATTTTTTCATTACATGTACGTAAACATAACACATTCAATAATTACAAAAAAATGCGTGTTATTCGTGGAATTATAGCGTTATCGAACGAAAATTAAAATCTTATTTTTCGATATCTTGAACATCAATCATTCTTAACACTCACTTTTGATATGGCTATTTTCCTATATACAACAAGGTAACCTAGGAGATGCAGAATTATGGATAAGAATATTTTATGGAAATGAATCTGTTTTGGTACTAGCAAAATTTAAAAATTATAAAAAATAAAAGCTAATCAATTACATTATAAATCGACGACTCCGTATAAATTATATAATCATCGTCGTCATCGTATTGCTCGTTGTCAAACGTCGTGACTAGCCATTTTATTTTAACGTAAAAAATAAGCTATCATTCAAGGCACTAATTATGTTCAACGCAGATACGTGCGCATATATTATACGAAGTGGGGTGCCCCTTGCCATCAAAAGTTACGTAATGAAAAACTTTATATGTAGCCAGTTAGTTTCTAACTCTCGACTATCCGGTTAGTAGTTAAGCACTCCAGCAACTATACCACCGCGAATATATATATATGTGTGTGTGTGTGTGTGTGTGTGTGTGTGTCTACAAAAACTTGTGGCGTTCAAGTAATATGTTTTCATCGCACAACATGAGTTGAAATCCGACCAGTGAAGAGAATTTGAAAAGAACTGTAGCCAACTCTCAGCAGTTTACCCAAACTGTGCTTAACTGAGTACCAGCTTAGTTCAAAGGAACTAGTAAACCAGGGTGCGCCGTTTGGTCGGTTGTCTACTAGTCTTTGGGTTGACAAGGATTGCTTAGGTGACGTTCCCCTACTGACTTTCAAGTTGATTTAACTTTATATATATATATATATTTATGTGCATATCTTTATGTACTTTATTATTTATTACGTTATTTTTATTTTTTAAACTTTAGTAATCTCTGTAAGGTATAATTATATATATATATATATATATATATATATATATATATATATATATATATATATATATATATATATATATAATATATATATATCCTATTTATCTTTATATTATTTGTGTGTTTTTTTTAATTTAGTTACTTTTAGCTTATATATGGATATGTATTTAAGTATGTTAATTATCGCGAAGAAAGCAGTGGCACCCCACTCCGTATAACATCATATGTATGTGCATCTGCGTTGCATATAAATAGTGCCTCGAATGCTAACTAATTTTGTACGTAAAAATAAACGTACAATAGCTTATTCACGACGTTCGGCAACGAACAATACGACCATGATGATGATGATTTAAGTATGTGGTATATATATATATATATATTTATTTTTAATATTGATCGTAATGGCGCCTCGTGGTTAAGAAATCGAGCGATTGCAATTACACCTCCCCTCCCTAACATACACGCGAATCTTTTTTGTTTCACACAACATCACAAAGTAACATTAATAATATCAAGGTCAACAAATTGTAATACAAATACAAGGACTTTTTAAAACCGTAATCAGAAAAACTAAAAATTACGAGGTTAGATTATCTATCCCCCAAGATAAAAAAATTATAATATTAAACTAAAATATATGAAAAAAATGTTTCCGCATAAATAAGTACACAATTATAAAAGTATACAAATTTTTAAAATACTAAAACGAAACAATTCGATAAACTATGTAATAATGGTTAAGTATTTTTAACATCGGTCAGTAACAATATGAACAACATAAACTGAAGAGAGGAAAGTCAAACAGTTTACACGCTGTAATGTACACCGTGATAGAAAGAAACGCCGATAAAAATTCGAAGAAGAAAAATAAACTCGTTCATTTGTTAACCGATAGTATGCGCACACAACTGCACCCACATGTTGCGAATAACACAACAAAAGAAAAATCTGTTCTGTCGCGTCAAGTGTGTGTATGTACTTCAGGTTGTAAAACGACCTATGTAAACTTTAAACCCATAGTAGCAGGCCCAAAACCGCCATATAATGCTGTATATGACTTTCTAATGTCTTCTTCAGGTTGCGTCGAGTGTGTAATCACCAATTGTAACTATTCGAAAACACTTTTTTTCAAAAAGATTTTTCACTTTTTATAACATATTCTACAAAAATATGATTAAAATTCACAGGTATTTTGTCGTTACATGTCGGACCTCCGCATTCGTACGCTGATGTTTCATGTAATTTCATGCAACTATTTATTGAACGTGATGAAGTTTTATATCTATGTATGTATCAAATTATCGAAAATGGTCTTAAATGGATCTCATTAAATACTTTCTCCTTTTCTGTTTCTTGATCATTGTTCTAAAATAAATGAATGGATACCGCATTATTAATTTAATAGTAGGAGTGCGTCCCGTTTTAATACCATAGAAAGAGACAAATTTAAGATTGAAACGTATTTAATTTTACGTGTCTTGTATTCATTCGAGATTTTCGAAATTGTATATGTTGTTTCTCAAACAGAAACAAAATCGAAAATGCTCTACTTTCGACTATCGATGTGCAGAGATTATACTAGAAAATAACATTTAACAATTAAGACTGAACTACTTGTTTACATTCTACCAAGAAGATTATAACTATTTGATATATTGATTTTTACTGTTACAAACAGTACAAAATCGTCGTTTTTTATTTAATGAGACATTATTAAATAAACCTTCATAGAAAGACTGATGTATAAAAATTGCAAGCATCGACGATTGTGACGCCGATCATATAATATAGCCGCTATTACGATTGGTATTATATTAATTATGTACATTTTTGTATCTACATGTGTATATGTTTGTGTACATTTTTTTGTACATAAGTTGAACATTATATTTTTCACTCATATCTATGTAACATAATTAAAATTCACTATAAATAAACCATCAATACTAAGATAAAGGTAAAAATGGCGATGTTAACTAGGCGCATGCGAAAACAAGCACGGGCATTTAAATGATATTTTTGATAACAAATATTGAACGCAGTGGAGCTAAGGATTTAGCGATAGTTAAGAAAATACGAAATTGTATCAAAATTCTTAAAAATAAAAAATCTTTTGATCTGAATGAAGTTTCTACCACCTTTTCAGAACTCATTGGAGAAAAACTTCGCAGTTCGAACAAACTGGAAACTTTATTTTCTTAAATCGTGGAAACTATTGAAAATAATTTATATTTCTCAGCCTGATAAAGATGTTCTATATTAAAGCAGAATAGCGAAAAAAAAAATCGATCATCCGACACAAATTTTGACAGTCGAGCACTCTTACGCCACTGCGACGTTAAATCTTATGTATACAGAAAATAAAAGATCGGTCCGAAGAAGATGGTTCCTTGAGGAACTCCTATATCATAGGACGCTGATGTACTTCCTTGCTGTACTCTAAATTGACAATTAAATATGATGTATGAGCAGTCGGTAAATGTTGCTCGGCAGTAGTCGGCTTAATACGCTAAGCCTTTAAGCTATACCTTGTCAAAGGCTCGTGCTACGACGAGAAAAACGATTGGTCAATATTTCTTCTATTCGAAAGCTCTATTGATTATCGATCCTACGCACTTGGTCAATTGTAGAGTGATTTCGTCTGAATCAAACCTGATGCACCGGTATGCTTTCCTATAGCCAAAAGTCGTTTGAATAATAATTTCTCAATTAACTTTAATACGGACGGTATTAACGAAATCGGTCTGTATGACCTTACTTCGGATTCCTGTTTAATTTTGTTTCTTTACCATCATAATTTGAGCTGCTTCGAAGCAAAGTAGCGTGTATTCTAAGTATTATTGTTTATGTATAAATTTTATGATTTTATTTGCTATTGTATTATTGTTTATGTATAAATTGTATATTGTTGGATGTTTTTATTTATTTTTATTTTATTTGCTGTTGCGTTATTGTTTATGTATAACTTTCATATTCCTGATTGTTTGTCGTTCACTATTAGATTATTTAAAAATACTGTTCTATCGCTTTGACAATTTTTCGTGTATACTCTGTATCCGAGTAATATTTTTATAAATTTGTATATATTTTTATAATCTATATTTTTTATTATATTCACTTAACAATAGCTTAACAGTCGAAATCCTTTGTGGTTTTTTATTAAGAACATTTTTTTTAGTGATTTCGCTCCTTTTTTTTGTGTTGTTTATTGTGTAATATTCTATCTGCTGAATTTAGAGAAGTACATTAAATGTACACGTTATACATTTAATTTGCTTTAATACACATTTATTTATTATTATTACATTCGCGGAGTTTTTTCGATCTGTTTTTCATTTATTTTTATTTCCTACTTATCATTATGCGCGAAATGTTATTTAAAAGACACAAAATAACTGCCCCAAATCCGCATCGTTTGCACTTATAATATAATCATGTAATTCGCTTACAATCGATCGTTCAGTATTTATTCGTATCAAACAAGAGAGAAGATACAAAAGATATTAGGCCCAAAAAAAAATATATAAATAGAAATTAAGGAGTAATGTAAATATGTATAAAAAAAAATTGAAAAATCAATGATACTATAAGGAACAGATGAATCGCATTTTATGGTCATCTTAAACTCTTCGACGGAAAACCAAACTCTCGGGTTCCATAGATTAGACAAGTGAAGAAAAATCTGGAGCCCATGAACATTTCTAAACAGGAAACAAGGGACAGGAATAAATTTAATCGAAAAAGATCAGTTCGAAGGGTTTGTGTGTGGAAATCGTCGTGAAGAAAAGATATGGACGGAATAAAGAAGATAAAAACATTCCGGAAGGATGAGAGAGTATCGGACAATGAAAGAAACCGTAGGGAAAATATTATTTGAAGTTTTGCGCGTGTAATGTTTCCGTGGTCCGTAGTTTGACAACTTCAATAACGAAGAAGAAGTGTAGGAATTACTATTAATCTGTACGCATTATACACGAAGTTACATGCGCATTTGTCTCTACTGGGGTATCTATGAGCTGCAACAAACACTGCATATTCTTAATTATTGTTAAAGCTCGATTTCCTGTTTCTAGCGTACGGGTTTTAACGTATATTTTTTTTTCTTAATTACCGATCCTACATATTCTCGATTTTAGCACTATATTAATTGGTTAAAGAAACTTTATCAGTGCGAAAAATGAGAACTATCGAGTGACATGTAGCAATTAACAAAATCTTGCTTCATATTATGCGTGTCTGTGTGTTTGTTGTGTGTTCTATATGTTGTACTATAGTAAATGGTATTACGGTACATAATATAATCATTCGCATTCACGTTTTAACCTCGCATCTTTACTCTCTATAAATAAAATAGCTTTAGTCGTGCACTACTGTTTGGAAAAGCTCTAAAAAGTTGGCTAGTGTCCATTCGTTACGTTTCGTTTTCTAAGCAACATCACGCAAATAATATACGACCGCTAAGTTTAAACAAATAATACAAATGTGCCTTACGCTCGTCTTTTTCATTTGCCTCTATTTGCACAATTTACATTATTATTACTCTTCGCATTTATATATATATATACATATATATATATATATATATATATATATATATATATATATATATACACAGTATATAGATATAGTCGCTGTTACTAACGTAATTATATTACTAACACAACTAATATTATAATCTAATGCCTATCTCACACAATAAATAAATAAAAAAAAAAAAAAAACATAAAACGAACTCTTCACACTAATAAGCGATGAGATTTACAGACTGCTATTCCTCAGTTCAATCGAAGAAATAAATTATATTTTTAAATATTTTTCTATTTTTTCGTGTTAGGTAGTAGTAACGGAATATTTGAAACTGCTATCCATGTGACTCAACGCATGATATTTGTCAATTAGCCAATACGTGACATGAAATAATAATAATGTTTCCTTTAAATACTTGTTCACGAAGAATACATATTATTTGATCGTATTGTTAATATTGCACACACACATATATTTATATTAATGTGCGCATGTTTTGTTGAGCATATTACACTCGTATTTGCTTCACCGGAATATTCGATTTACGAACCGAATGATTAATACGCCAAATGCAGAAATTCGCCTACCGTACGAATTTTAAGATTGATAATTATGAATCAGCTACGTTTTAAAAAATAACGTACTATCGGATTATTCGATTAACGGGTGTTAATAACTAATTTTTCATTTTAACGTATTTAACAAAAAATGTCGAATAAATGTAATTTTTTCTTTTAATAATAAAGTTTATTACGAAATATTGTACTAGATAGTTAATTAAAATAAAAATACAATTTATTAACGAATTTTTCAGTTAAAACGCAAACTTTGACGGTAAGATATTAAAAGATATATTTACGAAGATAAACGTATACGTCACCGATGTATAATAGGCAACTTACGTTAGAATTAAAATAATTATTTAGAATTAATTAAATAACGTATAATTAAAGTATAAAAGTTAGAAAAATTAACTTAATTTTGTTAATCTGATCTGTTTCACCACCATAATTAACGTGTGCACAGGACTAACTTGCGTTCGGAAATAATGCTGTTGGATTTGTTATAAACGTCCTGGGAATAGGCGGGCTCGAATTAGCGATACGCTCTATCATTTTCTGTTGGTGTAGTGAAGAGCATGATATAAGGACGATAGTAAGTGTATAGATTGTACGCTTATTCGCAACTTACATTATAATTAGGATAATTATTCAATTAAATAACCTATAATCCGAGTATAAAAGTTGGAAAAATACAAAATTTGCGTAATTGTTAATATTAAGATTGACAACAATCTTAATTGAACGCAAGCTGATCTATTTCACCATCATCATTACTCATCACAGTGTGAACACCGTTGCATTCTGAAGCAACGTTGTTGGATTTGTAATAAATGCATCGGTTTTGAATTAGCTATGTTTGCGCATGCACGCTGTGTTATTTTGGTCTATTGGTGAAGTGAGAAGCATTTTAATATACTTGATTACTAAAAATAGTTGAAATCACTAAATTTATTTAATTATGCGAAGCTTTTCGGCATTTAGGCCATTGTCAAGCTATATACAATTAAAATTAATTATATAAAATATCATAAAATATTAATTTAAAACTAAGTTTACAATTTTACACAAAAATGAATTATAAATCTCATTTTTTTTGTGTAAAATTGTAAACTTAGTTTTAAATTAATATTTTATGATTTTATATAATTAATTTTAATTGTATATAGCTTGACAATGGCGTAAATGCCGAAAAGCTTCGCATAATTAAATAAATTTAGTGATTTCAACTATTTTTAGTAATCAAGTATAAATAAAATCACTACATTCTACAATCTTAACTTATGGAGCATTTTAATAATATAGATAATAAGCTAGGTTCGCTGAAATCCATTGTTGAGTATACGTGTATACGTTGTAATTTTATGCGCGTTGTGGGAATAAATGGATCGAATCGGTGATATTTACCCCGGAGTTCTGACAATGGTAAACTAGCATTGTCAAAACCTATTCAAACAGGTTTTTGTAGATTCTATGAATCGAGGTTTTTTTCCAGAAAACAAAATGGAAAAGAAAGCCTATTCATATATTAAAATATAAATTATAGCGTACGTTTTTATTTCTGTAAAATTATTCGTTTGTTTTTTTTTTTAGAAATTTATATTAATCTATTAGCTTACACTGTATGTTCTTTGCGACGCCACTGAATGCCAAATATGTTCTTAATTAATAGTGCGGTTTTGTACGTGTTAATTAAGATATTATATCCGATTAATAAAATGCTGACAAAAAAAAAAGCTAACAAAATTTAGCCGCTAAAAATAGAACAGCCTATATTTTAATTGTTAAAATAATCTAGGACGCGTTGAAAGATAAATTTTGGATAAAAACTCTAATGCGTTAAAATGGAGCTCAATTTTTCTTTTTTAATAGTTTACGCATTTTAGCTGAAAATGTGTATCCTATAGTAAATTTTTAATCCGTAAATAATTTTTTTTTTCAATTATTCGAGAATATATTTTTTTATCGCATCTAAATTGCTTAGAAAACGCATTCGTGATTTTGCCAAGTATGTTTAAATTTCGTCGTACAGAAGAGCGTCGCTATAAAATTTAGATCACCTTCACCCGGCTCTTTCCATAATTCGTGATTTGTTACGTGATTAATAGAGCGCGCCTCTATGCAAATGCGGAATATACGGTTTTTTGATTATATTCGTCCGTTTACCGCTATTTACCGAGGCGCGTACGTATTTCTATTTTTGTAATAGTAAGATTACCGTTCGTCCGAATTAGTAATGTAATTTTCTCGTCTCGTCGTATAAAATTTTTCTGGTGTCCTGTAAGCTTTTTCAATTCGGTTTAAGTTGGTTTTTTTTTTTTATATTATTATTTTCTAATGTAATAATAACGATTGTGTAATTTAAATGTGCCGGTGATATATTTTTAACGGATGTATCAAAGTAATTCGTTATTCGATGATAAATATCGAATATACAATTATTAACGAAGGAAACAATCGAATTTTTCAGCGGTTCGTTAACAACATGTAACTGATGATAACGTATGTACGTCGATAGTTTATTTATTAATTTAAGCCCGATATCGACATCTGTAAAGTTACTTTTATTTTTCACACAGAGTAAACATTTTTAAATCGATGAAATCGAAACATGTAACGCCTTGTTAATGATATACAAAATTATAAATTCAAAAAAAATAATAATAATAATTCGTATAACACGATATTTAACATTTAAAGGATTGTTAATTATTTAAAAAACGCAAATTGGGTAACTGTAACATCCTTAAAAAAGATAATATTCACCTCGATTATTATTTTCGGGAACTGTGTACTTCGTCTAGCGAATGTAGTAAATAAAGAGAAGACTAAATTTTTGAAAACAAAAGAATCGAGTAAACTATAAATTTCTGTAGGTAACAAATATATTACTAAATTTTTATTATCACCAATATACTTTATTAATATTATTAATTTTTTTCAAAAAACTATATCTGCACAGTTTCTTCGGCAATAATAAGTATTGAGAATAAAAATAAATAACATGATAATCAGTGGAGGCTCGTACGTAAAAGTTGCATGGTTGCACAATCACCAGAAATCTTCAGAAAAAAAAAACGGAAAATAAGACTTTTAAAAAAAATTATTTAATTGCGACCGCTATTTGGCTCAGTCGCGGTATTCATATAATTTGCTTAACGTTATATTACATTAAGAAATGCGTTTCTTCGTGGCGAGGTTACAATAATTTACAAACGATCTACAGTTTGACACTTTTAAACTATTTATATTGTTAATTATAATTACGTTATCAATAACCATCTAAATTATATTTCAAACGTTCGTCCTCGGTGTAAGGACATTCAAATAGAAAATGACAAACCGTGTCGGAAACATCAAGTTGACAGAATTCACAGATGCTACAAAATACGATTTTTAATCGTTACAAATAAGTACCAAAACTGCCGCGTTAACTTGACTTATGTAAAAATTAATTCTTAATAATAATTTCTTTAATCTTAGTCTCTTATATTTATATCGTATAATAATTTATCCGTTAGTCTACGATCACACTGGTTATTCCATTTTTCTGGCCAGATATTTAAAATAATTACGTTAATGTGTTTTTTGAAATTTTTAACATTTGCGTGGTTTGCCTATTGTATGTTTACGTCAAATTTATTATTAAAACGTTCGATCCATTTGTGGTGTAAGTGATAATCTAAAAATGTTGTTATATTCTGCTAACAAGGCAGCTTGGTAGATGCTTAAGTCAGTCGGTCCAGTGACAGCTGGAGCTGTGTAGACACAGTTCTATACAAAGAGCCAACAATAGCTTCCTCCGAATTTTTAGAATTTTCTTCATTGTCGGATCAGTTATAGATGTAATTTTACTTGAGCAGTAATTACAAATTGCTCCGATAACAGTTATACATTATTATTCTGTTATTATAATTTAATTAGGTTGGATTTTTAATAACATATAAAAGACTTTGTTTACTTTATGAGTTATGTAGGTTACATGTTTATAAAATTTAAACTTATGATCTATTATTACTGTTAAATATTTAAAATTCTTCACAATAGGAATCGTTTTATCCACGTAACAACTTACAAATACAAATACTAAGTTTGTTTATCATTTCAGTGGTTTGCTTGTGGCCAATTACCATCATTTCAGTTTTTTCAATTGAAAATTCAAGTAATGCCGAAAAAGTTTTTACAACGTTCTACAGATAACTCTGATTTTATCAGCTTCTGTAGCTTTTTTCAATTTAACAATAGAACATAAGTCATTACTAAAGCTGACAAATTCTGCATCGTAATTATATATTTTTTTTCTTTTTTCTTCACATCTAGAACTGACTAATAATAGTCATTTACTAGATAGTAGTGATGACAGGATCATGATTATCAAGATCAGCCCATCAGCACAATCTCGATTTTATTAATTGAATCATTTATACCAGATCAACAACGTTTCTCCTTTTCAATCTCTTGCGTCCTACTGGTTGATGTAAAAGGTTTAGTACAAGAACGTTTTTATGTCCTTCCAGTCTCGACAAATGATTGGCGGCAGCTAATTTTATTTCTTCTGTAACGTACTTGATTTGTAAATCTTGATGTAACGTATAATTGGATACATACCAAGGTGCTCTCACCAGCCACCTCAGCGTCTTGTTTCGGTAGCGTTGAATTCTACTAATATTACTTTTGGACGCACATCCCCATAGTTCGGCTGCGTACAACCATATTGGTTTTAGTACCATGCGATATACCAATACTTTGTAAGCTGTAATTGAGAGCGCGGTCCAAGCAGCCAATGGAGTTGCTTTGTTTTTAGATTGAGTTCTGTTAATTTGGTTTTAATATGCTGCAGCCATGTAAGTGTTTCATCTAGGTGTACTCCAAGATATTTAACAGATGAACATGTGTTTATTTGCTATTTATAGTTATATGGTAATTATTACGTTCAATTTTCTTCTTTGTGAAAATGATGTGACTGCTTTTATTTTCATTTATTGAAATTTTCCACTTATTCAACCATGTCAGGATATTATTTAAATTATTTTGTAGATTTTCTGTGGATTTTTGTGGGTTCGCATGTGTTGACATAATTGCCATATCATCAGCAAACGTCGCTGTTAGTGCATCATCAGCATCTGGCATATCATAGGTAAACAGTAGATACAATAGTGGACCGAGTACACTTCCCTGCGGTACACCGGCCTCGATTTTTTGTATTTGTGATTCAGTTCCATTTACTACCACTCGGAAATACCTGTCTGTTAAATAAGATTTCAAGATATTGAAATACTGAGTCGGCAAATGCGTATAAAAGATTTCTACATTCCAGAGTGTTGATTCGAGGACAGAACTTTGAGGCACTGCGCATGATAAATTGCGCTCGATAACAAAACTTCACTGCATTTCTATTTGTTAGGTAATCGTAAATTACTATAACTAATTCTGGAAGAATTTTATGTGTTTTTAATATTTTAATTATAGTAAAGTGCTTGCAATTATCAAATGCGCCTTTTACATTAAAAGTAATTACAACACTGAATAAATTTTTTGATTGTGCTGACTGAATGATATCACAAATTTTTCAACAGCCATTTCTGATGAACGTCTAAAACTTAATTGGTTATTACTTAAGATTTGCTTAGTTTCTAGTACATTAAGTAATTTTATGTTAATTACTTTTCAACAACTTTTCCAATGCAGTTTAAAAGTGCTATAGGTCGGTAACCACTACACAGTGAAAGATATTTTTTTTTTTTTGGTTTATTTATTAATTTAATTTCGGCTGTTTTCCAAACCTCAGAAAACATCGATAACAGGGGAGGCATTTTTCAAAAACTGTTTCAAAAAATGTTGAATGTTTGGTATGATTTTAACTAGTACGTTACAAATGTTATCAGATGTGGATGCCTTTCTAGTATTTAGGAATTTAATAATTAAATTAAGTTCATCAGTACTAATAGCACCATCATCATAGCTATCGTTAATGTTAGGTGTATAATCTGTTTTACAATCTAATTTATCATTTTTCCTAGGAAAGAAATCATCATGGAGAACTGCACATTTATCTTCTTGTTTAGTTAATAATACATCATTTACTTTAATAGGTGGAAATTGAGTTTTAATTTTTTCATTGCAGTTGTAAATGGCTTTCCCCAGTACTTTGAATTGTTAATGAAATTTTTCTATTTTTAACTTTGTTTTTTTTCAATCAAGACTATAATTTCTACTTAGTTCTTTTAATAAAAATTTATAGATTAATTTTTTTACTAACTTGAATTAATCTTTATTATTTTTTCCTTACTTTATTAATTGTTTTCCTTAGTTTATCAAGAGTGGATGCGAGTCGCCTTTTTGTTTTTACACTGATCAATTAAATCTCTTAAATAGTTATGGAATTCAGTAACATGTTTATTAAATTCTAGCGTATTTTTACATATGTTAAAATTACACTTAAATTTATGTAGTATGTCGAATTTAATTTTGGAAGCTAATTGTTCATAACTAATATACCATTGTTGTGGAGTTGTATGTTTTTTAATCCAAGAATTACAATCTTGATTCTATAGTGATCAGGGATATAAAGTACAACAAAAGAGATGGTATGCTGGATGGTTGAGGCCGCGATATCTCTTACAATTATTAAATCAATCCAGCTTTTTCCGTTGTGATTTGTATTCGCCTGGTTTGATTAGGAATAATAAATGGTTTGCATATTTTTCAGCATCCTGATTGTTTCTAACGTTCTCTAAAAGCAATTAATGTCGGGCGTTGATTGCAAATTCTTTCTAGTTCGATAATACCTCTATATCGGGGCTCACTTGGAGATAAATAAAGTCCGATTATAAATATTTCTGGTAGCGAACTGCTATGATGTCATTTTGACCATTTATAATATCGTACAAAAATTTTTTCCTGATCATTATTGTTGTTTTTTGAATTAGTCTAAACCGCGAATTTTTCGATTACACGAGTTTGCCTCAGCTATTATAATAAAGTCACTTCCATCAACAACACACTAACGAATCGAAGACATGCAATCGTGTTATTTATATTTAAAAATTGAACTTCAAGATCAGCCATAATTGATTATAGTTTGTATTTGTTTTTCTATTTCACGGAAATATGAGCATGCTGTAATCTAGTGTTTCAACTATTGCATATAATAATTTGTCCTGAAGTTTTCCTTCTATTTTGGTGAGAAGGCAATTAATGCAGTTTTCTTTGTTTTTACATTTTTGTAATACCCGTATTTTTTCAGGCAAATCTTGAACAGCTATATGTCCACATACCAGGTATTTATAGCGTCTAAGTATTGATATACGCTCCTGTAATCTTGCCGATAATCAAAATATGTAGTCTTCCATTTGTTGGTACTTTTTCATATTGATCAGGTTTCAATCGAACGTAAATTTTTACACTTCTTTTGAATTTTGTTACTCGAACTGAGATCGATATCATGCTTGTTAGTATCTTTATATCTTCCTCTACACCTGCTAAGTTGATGCTTTCATCTCCGAATAGTACGATCGTTGAGTCAAAATTTTTATTTTATGTGATTTGTATATTACTAAATTTTTTATTTATGAAATGTTTCAAAATGTTTGATTCGCCTTTAAATTTTGTGACCACTGTTAAAGTTCCCGATCTAACTTGTAATCGTTCCACCTCATCATTTAGTAAACTCAGTTTCACCTTTTCTTTCAGCTCATTTTTGAAAACTTCCACATCACCTTCCGGTTTAACATATAAGTGGGTAAACTTTTTCTTCTCAACATCATCTGACTTTCATTATTTTTTATTTTATTTTACCACAGAAAACCATGATTTCCCTTCCGCGGTACATTGGGTTTGACTTTTTAACAGAATCTCCTACTATTTTAATTATATTTTTTTCTTTAATGTTTAATGTTCCGTCTACAATATTAATTTTATCAAGTGACGCTTTTAACCGAATTACTATTTCATTCACTGCTTCGATAATTTTTTATTTTTTCCTTTTATTGAAGAGTTATTATTTAAGTCTCTTATTTTATAAATACGTATATAATTTTTTTAAATCTTCGCTCATAACCAGCTGTTGTATGGTAAAAATACTGTACTAAATACGACTTATATACATATATATATATATAATTTTGCGTTAGAGTAGACAACGTGATGACTTGGAACTATGGGAAATAGTGACATATAAGACAGACTATATAATTCAGGAAAACCAATTAAAAGTTATAATGTAGCATAGGACAGAATTAATTCAAAGACTTTACCTAGTAAAGAAAATGTAAAATATCCAGATATGCATCGGGATACAAAATTAAATTGGTCTATTCAAATTAGTAAAAAAATAGAGCAATTAAAGTTGAACATCCTGCCGATGATATGGATTTTTGGAAGACAGTATTCTTTCGCTGACCTATAAGCTTTTAGTATATGGTCAATATTGAAACCAACATGGAGTTACGGTTGTCAGCTATGGGGTTGTGCTAAATTAACAAACATAAAAAAAATAAAAAAAATTCAGACGTTCCAAAACAAAGTTCTCAGAATTATCACTAATGCCAGACAATATAAAAGGAACAATCGTACCCATAGAGATCTAAGTATCATTAGTGATAAAGGAATCGAGGCAGAAGTCGTGAATTAAAATTACAGAATCATACAAATTTAAAAACGACGTAGCTTTCAATCACGCAGGATGAATTCAGAAGGCTGAGAGAACTAAACTTTATGAATTAAGCAAATAATAATATATTAGAAGAATACAGGAATATTCCATTGGGAAAGCCTGAATAATATATAATTAATATAATTAGTTTAAAGTATTATTGAATATTCAAATATTGAACAGATTGTGATAAAAATCACTTAGGTTTTATATATGTATGTATATATATATATACTAGCCGACCCGGCGAATTTCGTATCGCCACAGAATCAATAAATTTATTAGCTTATTTGCCAAATTAAATAAAAAAAATACTGATAGTGAATTAGGAATTACACAAAAAACTTAAAAAACAAATTTGCAAAGAACCTTAAATGATAAATGATAATGCTTATACTTCTTAATTTTTGTCAATTTATTGAACTTAATTAAAAATTACATTCAATTCAGCTTTAAACTCGCGAGTTAATTTTAGTAACATTTACGTTATAACATAAATGCTAGATCTCTACGTCTACTTTCTTTTAATGCCAACTCGAACCTCCTACCTATCATAGGGGCCGTAAAAACGGCCCAAAACCTCAAAACCCTTTAACCTCAAATTTTTCGATGAGTATTTGCTATAAAAATGTGGTAATACCATCATTAGACGTGTATTTTAATGCCGCGGTATTTTCGTTTAAATAATTTCCTCCGATTTCGAATTGTTCGCGAATTATTGCGAAAAAAATCGAAATTTCAAAAAACGAAAATTTCGGATTCAATTTGAAATTTTTTTCCCGTTTATTAGGTAGATATTATATAGAAATGACTATTTCGGGAGTCGGAATCGTTTAAAAATGTTTACGTCGCGCGCTATGCCCTGCCAAAGATGGCAAGTTGCCAATTTTTAAAAATTCGTAGTTCGAGACCTATCGATCGTAATCAAAAACCGTTTTCTATTTCGAATTCGTCATTTTAATATCTATCAAACGGATTCTATAGAAATTTGTCAAAAATCGAAATTCAAAAAGGTCACCCCAAACCCACTAATTTTGATAGCCTAAAACCTTTCCGGCATTGGTGGTAATAAGTTTGAAAAATTTCAGCCCAATCGGATAAGCGGTTTAGCCGTCTATAAAACGCGAACAAACAAACAAACAAACATTCTTTTTTATATAAGATATATATATGTAAAGTTCAGTATATCACGTTTACTATGCGGACGACATTTCACACGGACTATTTATAAATATGAAACAAATCGAAGAAAGAACACGCGTTTTCCAGATTATATAAAACAAATTATGGCGCGTAATGCTTTTTTTTTCATAATATCTAAGTGAAAAATGGCGCGGAAATTATTTCGTCTGTTTTTTCAGACTATGTAACATGAAGTTATAACGAAAAATAATTTCCGAAATATTCGCAACGATAATCTATGCATAATATTTTTATTATATTTACCAACACATATGCAGTAAAAAGTGAATTTCTAAGTTTCAACAGTTAATATGATTCACCCGTAATTTTCAGCGTACATTTAAATAAATATCAAGAAAAACGCGATAAAAAAAATTCGAAATTTCAAAATTTTATGGTGGTGTACGCGGGATCAGAGTCTAAAATTTTAAAATTTGCAATTTCCATAGAGGACATTTTCAATTATTTACTAAATTACACGTATATACAAAATTTCATCTAAATCGTTAGATCCGTTTTCTGTTTAATAAGATAAACAGTATTTTTGTTCAAGAATATCAGTGAAGTGATGAAATTTGAAAATTTTAAAGTATTATACGTAACCTACATACACCATGGCGTAACTTATTTATAATATGTAATCGAATGTTTTTGTAAATATGTAATGCAAAACCTAAAACTATTAATCTGCTAATACATAAGCCAACATATATTTAAGTGTGTACATAAAATCATTAATATTTATACGTATGTTTTTAGCGCATTTTAATATTATTTATCAGTTGGTGACCATAAGTTTAGCCACAACTACACATTTGTATCATTAAGAACATTTCTTCCGCATTCAAAAATTCGAAACAATTTACACGAGAATAAACTGTTTATTTCTGGCTAAATTTCAATTATGACGTATAAATGCGATTTATGGATTACGATTTTTGCACGCATATTCGCCAACTTTTCATAGTTTTTATTAACATATATTGTTTTTTTTCTTCTACGTTGTACGGACAATTATATGCCACAACCAACGGTGATGAATAGAAGTAGGAAGGATAAGAAGAGGCAAGGAAGGGAAAAGGAAGAAATATATACGACTAATATATCCACTGAGATAAGTTAGTTCGAGGATGAGGTTAAGAAAAAAAAAGTACGATAGATCTATTGCATTTAAATTAAGTTGATACATAAGTAGTGCTGTTTGGCAAAAATTAACTATTTCTTCAAGTAATCGGTAAGGTATCAGGGCACCATTTCTTGGATCGCTTGGGAGAGTTGTCTGATAGACTAAGCGTATACATTCGATTGATGTTTGGATTTGAGCTGAACTGTAGTTTATCGGAAATTTTTTGATACTGTACATACACATGGTGGACATACGGTATTTGTAAATCGGAATAAAGCGTCAGGTTTGAGACATATTTCGGAGTTGTTGCTGTATACGTAGAAGATTACTTTTACTTGTGCTTCCGTGTAATTCTATACCGTATTTCCAAATTGGCGCCTCGATTGAGAGATAGATGTTTCTTTTGGATTTTAAGTTTAATGGTGATTTTGCAGACAATAATGGATACAGTAGTCTAGTAGGCGCTATTATACTTTTCCTAGTTTGAGCTACATGAAAACGCCACGTCAGTCGTTTATCCATGTACATGCCAAGGTTTTTGACCGAGTCTGTTTGGGGTATTACAGTATCGTGCTATTTTAATCTACGATATGTAACTTGTTTAAATGTAATGTGTTGGCTTTTTATAGGGTTGAATGTTATACGCCAGTTTTGTTCCCATTTCACTATTCTATCTATATGATTCTGTACTGCTAGGCTAGCATAGTGCGGATTACTATTAGCAGCAAGGATGGCTATGTCATCGGCAAATGTCGCTAGGACCGTTTGATTCGATGTGGGTATGTCGGCAGTGTAGATCGAGTATTGCAATGGTCCAACTATACTAGCCTGAGGTACAGATGAAGTGATGCTAAATTCATCAGCGAGTACGTTGTTTACCCTTACTATAAACGATCGACCAGACAAGTACGACCTAAAGAGCTCATAAAGATTTTTAGGAAGAAACCGGCGTAGTTTGAAGAGAAGACCCGAGTGCCCGTCGAACGCCTGGGACACGTCTAAGAAAAATATGTTTCTTTTTTTCGAATGCTGATGAGATCCTATCTACTAGTCTATGACACTGTTGTACCGTCGAGTGCGCTGTGCGGAAACCGAACTGATGATTTTGTATTATATTAATTTATTGAATTAATGGTTTCCACACAATATAATATTAAACTTTCTAGAATTTTTCATAGTGATGGAAGGAGACTGATCGGTCGATATGAAGATGTGTAAGCCTGCGGTTTTCCTAACTTGTGTATCACGATGATGACAGATTTTTTCCAATTCTTTGAAATGTATCCGCGTCTTAGTATATCACATAAATATAACTGTTTTTTTTTGTTAAGTGAGAAAGGATTTCTCCAGTTATCTCGTCAAATCCTGGAGCCTTCTTTTTGGTAGCTGTGTGTATGCATTGTAATACTTATTTCGGTGTGACGTGTTTTATGATACTTTGAAATTCGAATGGTTTGTGTAAGGTGTCTTTCACAATTTTGAATCGTCTCTGCTTACGTCAGGATTCGGTTTGAACGTGTTGCTAAGATATTGGGCAAAAGCGTCAGCTTTCTGCTTATCAGTTTTTGTTCAACAACCGTCAATTAATTTTATATTAAATGGCTCAGGAGTTGGCACCAGTGTTCGTTTTAACCCACAAGGATTTGCTGTTTTCATTCAGTGACTGCAGTTGATAATCGAGCAAGTCATTTTTATAATTTCTTTTTTTAGTTTACTTTGTAGTTGTTAGTACAAATTCTTGAAAGATGGAAAACGATTACCTTGCCATTTTTCCTAGCAGAGCGTTTTTCTTTTATTAATTTTCTTATTTTTAAGGGAATGTAGAGGTTTTCCTGTTGTTTTTGATTACTTGTCGAACTTCTACACGCGTTTTGGATAATCTCTAATAGATTATGAACCGCCAAGTCAACATCATCTTCACACTTTAGTCTAGTTTTCAGATTTATGTTACTTTCAACTATACTAGAGAACGAGTTCCAGTCTGTGTGTCTGTTGCTGAGATATTGTTGATCTAGCGTTGACATCCAAAATGGCGAACACTGGAACATGGTCAGAAGGGAGATCGATTACAGTATTGCATTGTTTGTTTTTATACTGATGCAGTCTAAGTATTACGAAAAAATCTAATAATCTGTTGGAATGATTTGGCCAATATGTTGGATACATTGAAGGGAATACATCGACAGAGTTGTTACAAAGAGCGCGAACAAGTATTCGTCCTGGTTCGTTAGTTATTCTTGGACCCAATTTGGAGGACTTAGCACTGTCTCCACTACATATGAATGTCTCTCTGAACATAGTATTAAATTCAGTTTGTGTAAATTACCGCTACTGTAAGATAACCTCGATTTGTCTCGATGGTGACTGCGATGATTTGCTCGGCATGTTTACTTGTGGAAGATTTTTTATACTGCCTATGTGAATTTTTAACCATGACCATGGTATCTCCATGAACTGTACCATCGGGATGGTGCGCTGTATACAAAGTGTATCCATACATTTTCATACTTCGTTCATATATCAGATGTGTTTCAGTATTAAAGCAACGTCTACCGCATTCTGATGGAGAAAAATTTCCAAATTATTTTTCTTAATTGAAATACCATTCGTATTCCATAGAATTATCATTAAGGAATTTTGAGTTATTGTTAAAATATAAAATATTAAACTAGTTAAATAAACTTACACGATTGAAATCGGTGCCCCTCCGCATATTTATGGTCAATAGATGATATATTGTTTTTATATATTAGTGATACCAACATTTGTTTCAGGCCTCAAGATAGCACTATATTATGCAGCACATCAAGCCTCTCGGGAAAGGAGATTCCTTATGCCCTCTTGGATTTCATCCACAAGTTCGTTGGCCTACAAGATGCAAGAGATGCTTTAGGTATGATTAAGCTCTACATAGCATTGTCATATTTGAAATACAAACAGACGCGTACATTGAAAAATTATAATGTATTCTGTTAGTATCCTAAAATGGATTTTTAAATTGTTTTAACTGGAACAAAACGTACTGACGTAATAGAAATACACAAATTGGTCTAGTGATTTTATTAATTTAAAGCTGTCTCGGGCGTCTTATTAAATTTGTAATCGCTTTGTTGTTGAAAGCACTAAATTTACGTATTACAGATTCTGTAGGGAACCTAATCCAGTTATAAAATTACTTCGATCATGTGTGTATGTCCAATTACAGAAATTATTAATTATAATATGTCAGTTTTAGTATAATTAGTCAAATTTGAACAGATTGAATTTACAATGTTTTGCTAATTTTGTCACTTTATTAGCGAACAAGTATGTACTATTTATTATTAACATTGAGAGCTCTTATCTATGTTTATTTTAGAAATAATTTATTTGTATTAGCTTATTTTTCAATATTTTTCGTTAGTTCCTGAAATAAAGAAATTCATTTATTCATTGCGAATTCAAATTTTTAATAATATTATGTACAATTTTTTTTTCATTTCCATGGTGATATTGAAATTTGTTTTTGATACAATTTTCTATTTTTTAATATATATTTTATATTCTTTTTGTTTCTTAAAGTAATTATTTATGGTTTATGCGAAAACAAATCGATGCGATTGGTCTTGTGAACGAGAGGTCTGTCGATGTTCATCAGCCATAGTCGTGTCCTATATGCTAATAAAATATAAAATATATTTCCAGTGCGTTAATACCAAAAAATAACCATTTATAAAATTTTTAAAAGACCAAAGTATGAATTTTCAGTGGCCTATTACGTTTCCAGGGTAGTGTCTTAGGACTTGTTCTTTATTTCCTGTATTCGCTGATAAACAGCAATTTTGGCCACGAGTGAGATTTAACGAAATGTTGTCAAAAATGTACGCGTACGAAACGATAATAATTAAATGTTAATAGCTAAAAATCGGTACACGTAAACGTTACATTGCGAAAAACTGAGAATCAGCGGATAATTCCACAAAAAGATTTAGTTAAGGAACTAAACGTCAATGTATTGAAAATAAACGACTTTTGTACATAGTCATTAATAATCCTATTTCGACTTATGAAATACAATTGTGGAGTTGTTCTAACAATTTCAAAATATATTACATACAAATACGCCAAAATGTTGCGCTTCACACTATTACTGCTGCGCATCAATTTTATAACGTGACTTGAAAATGCTAATGATCGTTGATGATCAAATTCGCCCGTAAAAACGGAAAAAAAAAAGCCAAAAAGAACAAAACGTTTATTCTCCGTTTCCAAGGAACGAAAATATTATTTTTTAAATTACCGTGCAAATTAAAAAATAAATTTCTAGTTCCGAATATCGTTGTTCACAGTGTAACAGCAATATATTTAAAACTTCATTATTTGAAATGGATAATCGCCCGAGAAGGAAATCCAATATACGTCCGATTATAACGCGTTTTCCTGTTCAACGTTGCTCTGAGCAAAATCGTAATTGTAATCTTTTGGCCAAGCAGCAGTCGGATAATAAATCCACTCGAGAAATTAATCCCGGAACTATGTACTTGCCTACAATTTTTAACACGGCTTCAAAATTGCTAACCGTAGGTATAATTTGGCTCACGATGGAACAGTTGTTTATTCTAGTTCGTGCGACGATGTGCCAACATTTTAGAAGTCAATGTGAGCCTATTTCTCTGGTTACGAGTAGAGTACAAAAAGGCATTATGGTTATTATGGAAACCGTCATAGATATGTACCGAAACAGATAAGAGTGTCTATCCAACTGAAATCATATTTTTCATGTTCGTTGAATAATGTATTCTTTCGTATTTAACGTTTGTACATTATTCACAAAAACGCTATTATCGTATGGTTTTTTTTTTTGTATGATACAGATTATTCCCACTTTAGAAACTTATGTAACTAGACTTAATATTAACATTTAAAGTTTTAAAAACGACTCGAATAAAGTTACGATAATTTTTAATACGATTATTTATATAAATTATTTTGAAAAATCCATATTTTCCTCATACATTTTAAATTGATCCCATCGGTTACATATAATTACACAAAATTCCCATCATAAGTCTAACTTTAAATTTGTTAGTCTATGGCTCCGTCATTAAGATTGTGAACATCGTCTAATGTTAAACCTACAGGTGCATATTCACTGCAGTCTTCTAATATATGCTGCATTGTTTGTCTTGAATTTCCGCACTGGCACGCAGCAGTTTTCGTTATACCATATTTCTGCATTAGATATCCGCACCTTCCCTGTCCGGTCCTAATTCTATTGAGTGTCTTCCATAGTTTCCTGGATGAATCCATTCCTTTATCATTCCTCGGGTCGACAACTAAATTGGAATTTGTTGTATGTTCTAAATTTCTTCCCATGTTATTTTCCATTTATTAAAATCTTTCATTTCATCCATTGTCCAAAGTGATTTTCTCGATTTGAGTCTCGATACTGGTGCAGACCTTATCTCTTCACACATTGACAGTTCGGAGTACATCTGAAATTTATTTTTATCTCTGGATAACGTTGTCTTTCGTCTAATTTCAGCTGGAACTATATTAGCTAAAACTGGAAGCCACACAAGTGGTGTAGATTTCAGCGTTCCTGATATGGTTCGGAGTGCTTCATTTAATATTACATCTACTTTTTTAACGTGGCAGCTATTGCACCAAACTGATGAACATTATTCGGTTGCTCAGTATACAAGTGCCGAGGAAGAAATTCTGAGTGTTCTGGCATCAGCACCCCAAGTCGAAACTGCGAGTCTTCTAATGAAATTTATACGTGTTTTTAACTTTCAGTTTCAGTTTATCCTATAACGAGAAGGAGCGCGCGTTTTTCGTGGAAAGTTATTTTTGGCGTGAATCAAACACGACAATGTGCGAAGAGAGTTTCGAAAAGAATTCTAAGTTACGCGATATAAACCTGTACAATCTTGCAATTCAATTTTAAGGTGAGTTGAAAACTTTCGAGAAACAGCTTCTGCAACTGGACAAAAAAAAAAAGGTTCGTACGTCCACAAACATCGATCAAGTTCGGGCAGCAATCATTCGGAATCACGGACGCTCTGCTTGTCGTCATGCTACTTCTTTAAACCTGTCGAGAGAATCTTTTCGCTTTATACTGCTGGAAGACTTGAAATTTCATCCGTATACTCAGGAATTAAAAAGTACCGACCGTGCACAACAAAAACATGCTGAAAAAAATCGAATGCCAAGAAATCGATTTAAACAATCATGAGCGATGAAGCTCATTTTCAGCTACCCGAATTCGTACACAAACAGAACTACCGCTACTGGTCTGAATCTAATCTGAATTCAATTGAACAGAAGCCGTCACATAGCGAGCGAATAACCGTCTCGGTCGGAGCAGAGAAGTGGGAAATAGTGGGGATTATTTTTCCACTGGTGCTGTTCACGGAATGCGCTAGATGGAGATGATAAACTCGTTTTTGTTTCCTTCACTTCGTCATCGTCATCGCCTGGGTCGTGTTTAACCGTCCACGAGATCTAGAAGACCTGAAAACTCGGATTTCTGAGGAAATTTCAAAAATTCAGCTACCTATGCTTGAAAAAGTGTTTTGTGAAATGTGTTGTTCCAAGTGGCTGTCATCTGAACGGTATTGTGTTTCACAAATGATTGTATGTGCCTATAATTGAATAAAATTTCATTCACAAATTTTGATCGAGTAGTTTTTTAGTTATTCAAAAAACAAAACTGTCCGCCGTCTCTGGGTCACCATATAGATATCTGTGGAAAAGATCTTGTACGAACTTTTACATTATACGCATTACGTTGATGCAGTTACATATTTGTTAAAAATTGAATTCGAGCACTCCATTGATAGCTTATCATACAAAAAAACCTTTATCAGTACAAAAATGTAATGAAAGAAATAGATTAGATGATCAAATTGTAATAATTTATGAGTTAAAAAAAACTAAAATGTAAATAGACAGTAAAAAACTACTGTAGTCTATTTTAAACCGATTGATGCAGAGTTAAAACTTGGATTGAACTAGTAACCTTAATAACATAATATTACCGGTCTTATATTCAATAATGAGTATTTGTCGTGAAAGAGGTATCCCTGATTATCGATAAGTAATTTCTCTTGTAGTCGGATGTACCTACACCTACTTATGTAACATTATTTTGATAGAGCCTTGTTTTTGTTTACAATTGTGAAAAAGGTTGTGCATTTAAGAAATTTTAAATATTTTACACGGTTTATTAGAAAAGTTTTAAATATTTTACGTATTTTACTTTATTATTAAGTAAGTAATAGTACTTTTAATTTCCAATAATATAATATATCATATGCCTTCCTGTTATTTATAAATTACATTGATCAATTCAATAAAGTACCGACAACAAACCTTTTTTCGTAAAATAACTTTTTCGTTATGAAGCATGAATAAATAATGTGTTGCTTTATATTTGTGGAAATATAATATATTAGGCTGCTTGCTGTAATTACTTCTATTTATAAAAATATACTGTATTTGTAATAGCTAAATATATAAATACTTCATTATTAGACAAATCTGGATCATGATTCATTCGAATATTGTGAGTGATGGTGAATCATATATTTTACCAGATTCAGAGTTAGATAATGAAAAGATTTGTTTTAATACTGGCTGTGTTTTTTAAAATTCATGAGGACGATAAACCTGCTATAACCTACAAAGTATAAGTGAAATAAACGAGTTCTATTTATTCCATTTAACAGTTTTCTTGAAAGCACTAGTCTTATTATATCAAAAAATATTGGTATGCCAATTGATGTTTTTGTGTACATTTGAAGAAGGTGTAATTGAGCATATTTTTGAATACATATTTATGCGTTGTACTGCAGTAAACCCCCACAAGACAGACTTTTCCGGATTTCAAGTTAGTTTCTATATAAATAAAACGAAAAAATGCTTCAAAACATTAATATTGTTTTTTATTATATATATATATATGTGTATATATATATATATATATATATATATATATATATGCGTGTTTGTGTGTATTCTATAAATTTATTTTCACATGTATATGAAAATTTATCTTTGATGTGTTATTGAAGATTATATGTATATATATATATATATATATATATATATTTTTTTTTATTTAACTATAATTACATAAATACATGATAAAATTGTGAACTTTTAGTAACCTGCTATACAGCTTATGGTTACCGGTAGTGGTTATTTATAAATAACATTGTATACAAATGTTGGAAATTGTTCCAATAGAACAATTTCATTAAACTGCAATGAGCAGTCTATATTGTATTGTAGTCTTAATTCATTATATATCATCACTGTCGTATTGTTCGGTGCCGAACGTCGTGACTAGCTAGTGTACGTTTATTTTTACATACAAAATGAGTTAGCATTCAAGGTACTATTTATATGCGACGCAGATATGCGCGCATACGATGTTATAATATATATATATATATAAATATATATATATACAATGTAGTATCATAAATCTTAGTTGTTTCAAATTATACTATAAATTTTATGCATATATTTATCATTTTGCGTAACTTCATGAGTAACGTAAACTTATATGAGTAACATGAAGGTTAAAAATGTTAAGCTTTTGAGGTAATAGTCCTCGAAAAGTTAAGAAAGTTTACGGACGAAATGTATGCTAATAAATTTATAATTTTATCATATAAAAATTGGAAATAAATCGTTTCCATTTTAAACAATTTGTAAAAATTATGTTGTTACGTTATATTTTCATGTCGACATTAATTTAGTTTTTCACTGCTACTTCATTTTTTTAGAGATTACAAAGAACATGGGTATCGTAATAAAGAGACAGAATATAAATTACAACGAAATAATGTTACGGCTTCATCTTCACCAAGTCTTGATAGTTGGACGTCACGGTAAATACCTTACTCTTTAAATTAATTTATTGATTGTTGTGAAATAAATTTTTTGTTAAACGAATGTAACAATATTGATTTATTTCAAGCAAGTTTTTTTTTAGTTATCTATTTTATAAACGGTTCGTATTTCGAAAACGTCAATTACAAATAAATATCATTGTCCATTTAATATTCGGATATTTCTTCAACATGTATAAAATTTTAAATGTTTTTCATATTTATTTTTTATCGTTTTATTTTCGGGTTAAAACCGTAAGCCATTCTTATTTTCATCATTCCCAATATACGCGTTATAAAATTAAATTTTTATTTTTTTAGTTATAATATACGTTTCAGAAATATACATTACAATGATGATTCCTACATATATTATATATATATATATATATATATATATATATATATATATATATAATCTCTGAAGTGTTTTAAACATACGAGACTCAGTTGCTAAGTTCATTTAGTGTTGCTTAACATCGAGCGAAAAAGCGCATGAATTTGACTATTTTCCAATATACCGTTTGTTCGCTCGGTTTTGGTACACTCGATGTGTGCCAGATTGTTTAAAAGCCAATTTTCTGTCATTATTGTCGCATAATTTCTTTATGAAAGGAGTCAATGTTCTATTATCATGCCTAGGTGTTAGTTGTTACTGAGGTTGTATGACTTTTTGGTTACACTAGCAAACAAATGAGTTTAGTTATATATATATATATGCTTTTTTAAGATATAAATTTTTTAAAAACAAAGAAGTAAAACATTCAGGCTATTATTTTTATTATACGGTATTTTTTTTTTAAATTGAAATTTACTTCTCCCCTTTTAAAAACGTTTATAAATTTGTTGTACTTATTTTGATCATTTTATTATTTGTTTAGGGAGTTTGTAATTTTCTGTTAATGTTATCTATCATTACTACTACCGAATTTAATCGTATTTATAATATATTCTGCCCCTTGTACCTATCGTTTTTTTTAAAAAAATCTTTTATTAAATTTGCTCGTTAAATTGGTTATTATGAATTTTATACACGATTTTGGGAAATCGTGTATCAATGTTTTTATGATTATTTATGTGTAATGTGGCAGATAAGCAGTAAATTGATGTTCATGTGTTTTTTTAATTTTTATATTACTATTAATATGAATAGTTTAAATAATTCATGACCAGATTGGGTCTGTTTTCCTGAAGAATTCGACTAGAAAATAGAAAATTATTTGATAGTTCGATTGAAAATTTACGGAACCGCTACAGCATCAACTAAATTAGGACCGGACAGGGAACATGCGGATATGTAATGTAGAAATGGGGTATAACGATAAATGCTGCGTGCCAGTGCGAAAATCCAAGACAAACAATGCAGCATATATTAGAAGACTGCAGTGAATTTGCACCTGTAGGTTTAACATTAGACGATGTTCACAATCTTAACGACGGAGCTATAGACTGGCTAACAAATTTAAAGTTAGACTTATGATGAGAATTTTGTGTAATATAATTTTTTGAACTGGAATATCGTATACTTTGAATTGTCCTCAAAATATCTGAAATACTTAAAGCTTGTCGCCAATGGCATAATACTCGTGATCAGTAAACAACGTTTCATTGAGTTGGTCATAATAAATGAAGTTAATTAAAGAAATGGAAAAACAAACATTTCGTCCTATGTTGGGTAGTAAAAAACATGTTGAACATCTAGTTTTCTGTGTTTTCCCACTTCTAGAAGAAAACGATCAATAAATTCTTAATGGGAGTTCTTAGGCGCTCCATCTTTCGGGTGTAGTTTAAACTCTTTTATAGGTGCATTCACGTCGTATTAAAATCTGATGTAATAACGATTAGAAAATCAGGAAAACCAGAAGATATATTGTATCGTATTATCTTTTTATTATGGACATTAGACAACAACAACAACAATATTTCAGCATAATTTACAGTGAGTATACACAAACCAAAAATTTTAAATAATAATTACGTAACGCCCAGGATGGCTCGCCGTACATCAGAAATAATACAAAGATCCGTAATAAATAAAAGAACTAATTATACTTATACTTATAATGACAGCAAAAAATAATTGAAAAAAAACTGTACAGCAAAAAACAAAAAATTAAGATAGTAATAATAAAACAAAGAAAAAACACGTTAGACATTAAAAAATAAATAAAGAAGGAATATTAATTTCTAAAATAGGCGGTGCAAAAACGTTACAACAGGTTATGTTTGAGCCTCCTATGTTTATATTTACTATACATAAATTGGAGTTGCCTGGAATCGTAATTACCAATGGTAGAAATTAAACTATTATCGTGGACTAAGCAGTCATCGCAGAACTTACGCGTTAAATTTAAGATATGGTCCTTAATATAGGGCATGTTTAAGGTAGCTTGCATGTCAACGATTTTGTGGTATCGAGGGACATTTAGCACACATCTGAGACACCTATTTTGAAATACTTGTAACTTATTAAAATTTGTATTTGAAATAAAACTCCAAGCTGGACAACAGTACGTCATTATGGGACGTATAAGTGTTTTATACAGAATTAATTTATTATTTACATTAAGAAATGATTTTCTGTTGATTAATGGATATATGGCAGATATACTCCTGCTAGCTTTCAAGGTAGTATGACTGACATGTTCAGAAAAATTTAGTCTGTTATCCAAGACTACCCCGAGGTATCGAACATGTTTTGACCAACTCACAGTGGTAGAGTTGACCTTAACTTCAACAGGTAACGTGGGACGCTTGCGGGTAAAAAATATAGCCTCCGTTTTATCACAATTAATATCAATTTGCCATTTTTTATAATAACGAAAGACACAATTTATTCCTGACTGTAATTTATTAGTAATTGCTTTAGGTATATAAGAAGTACAGAAAAGAGCTGTGTCGTCTGCATAAAGAGCAGTCTGAATATCAGGTAGGTTTGGGAAATCAGATAAAAACAAAGTAAACAGAAAGGGACCCAGAATACTACCTCGGGGGACCCCCGCTGAGCACGTTTTCATAGTAGACCTTGAATCATTGATGGTAACGTATAATAGTCTGTTTGCTAAATAGCTGCTAATAACGTTGATTACATAACGAGTAAACTGTCATTTTATCATTTTGTAAATAATACCTTTATGCCAAGTAGTATCGAAAGCCTTCGCAACATCCAGGAGAAGTTACTAGGAAAACTATTCTTTAAAAGGTCGTGGTCGTTAGTTAGGTTAGGTAGATGGAATTTAAGTTTGAGTATTTGGTTACTTACTTATATTTCACTGTCTGTTGAACCTTTTGTGGGCTCGTATTGCCGGTAATATTCCTATACACACACACACACACACATATATATATATAAACATTTTTATTTTATTTTTTTCATGATTAGTGATTTCTGTTCGTTTTATTACGAATATCCAAATTTCGGGGTTCGCTCTGCTTATGTGTCTATTACATCTGTCGTCGATGAAACCACTTTGGTCTAATTGTTTTATTAAGTTTTTTTATTTGTCGCTACCTTTGATTAAAAATCGTGATTTTAATTTGAGTGAGATTATTTTATGTTTCGTTTTAATTTATTAGCGATCACATAAGCTGCCAATTCCAATCTTTTTTTGTGTGTAACAAAAGTTGTTTACTTCATTCATTTTTACATTATTACATTACTTATAACAAGTTTAATTACTTTTTAAGTTAGTTATTAAATTTCTTAATATTTGTTATAAATTCATACACATATATGTACATATGCTAGGTCATTTTTTTCATATTTGAAATATATACATGAATTAAATATGATTGTATAAGTAATTATGCAATTTCGTGTTTTATTTTAACCTTCCTCTACCTACATACTCCCCACATGATGTAATGAAATTCGATTTTATGATTAGTTGCACTATATGTATAGTTAAAATTAAGCAAATGTTTGTATTTGATACACTCTTCTGATTTGTAGACTGAAGATGTGAGCGTGATCTTTTAAACATGATATTTTATTTTTACGAATTATATATTAGCTATTAATAAATGTTTCTCAAAAATTTCTAGTACTTAACATGTATAGCAAAAGTTTGTATAAATATTTCTACTGATTAGTATGTATAAGAACCAAAATTAGGAAGCAAAAACTCACAATCAGCATGGAAATTTAATCAATCTATATTGATATATTATATTGTCAAAAAAAAGTTTCTTTTTTTTTTATGGTTAATTTTCGTTGTTATGTTCAATGTGAAAATAGTTATTAAAAACAAAATTGCAATTTAAATTGGTCACAGTATTAATGATGAAATATTATTTTTTAAAATTACAGATCAGAGGATAAAGGAAATGCAACTCGTTCGTGGACTAGTGTCAATAACCTAAATGCTGAAATCAATACCCCGCCAAAAGTTATCAGCAATTTTAATGATTTTTCTAAGAGGTTAGTTGAATTAGCAAACACGCGACATTTATTTATTCATATTTACGAATCCTGCATTAATTTTAAATCTTCTGATCATTGCAGCAAAGGTACGTCTTCGTGGACATCTACTCCTGATTTAGGTTCCTTATCAGCACATACTAAACCAAACGTGGAAACGACGATAAATTTAACATTACCCAGAAGAAAGAATGCCACTTCAGATACACCGCAAGATAATACAGGTATTATTGTCTTCAAGAAAGTTGCTTGAAAAACTCATCGTGTCCTGTATTTTTTTTAAGATCTTATTATTCTGTAAACATATTCTTTCTTTTCCACCAACATGTTCTGTGGTTCTTTAGAAACCTTCAAAGATATATTTTATTTATTTTTTTTTGCATACCGACTCTTTGGTCACCAACGCAATGGATGGTTTTAAGTATCTAGTTAAATAACAACACATCCCGATAGATGTAATCGTTTATATATATATATATATATATATATATATATATATATATATATATATAATTATTTAAAAATTTTGTTATCTAAGCCCTGGTTTATTATTATTATTATTCAGTTGTAAGCACGTCTCGGCATTCGTGTTTCTTTAGTCGTCTGATCGGGTTGTCAGGAAGTCTAGTAGTATGCATGCGCGTTATTAATGGATTTGGGTTATCTCTAAGTGCGGTGTGCATTCTATGATACTGTTGTTTATATACCGCCGTCACCAAGGGCACATTCATATCATTCTGAATTATATTATTACGAATATAGTATGGCGCATTAGTCATAATTCTCAGTATTTTCGACTGAAGCGACTGTATTTTATTGAGGTGCGTTTTAGCGGCTGATCCATATATTTCTAGACCATATTTCCATATAGGAGCTACTATAGTTTTATATAGCATAACTTTGTTTTTAAGACTGAGTCTAGATTTCCTTCCCATCAGTGGGTGTAAGGTCTTCAGCAATAGCTTTAACTTTTTCCTGGTATTAATGACATGTAGATTCCATGTTAAGCGCCTGTCAATTGTTAATCCGAGGTATTTTACCGTTTGTACTTGCGGTATTGTACGATTGCCATAATTTACTGGTGGACATGTTCCACGTTTAGTTGTGAATGTGACATGCGATGATTTCTTATTAATTGTTATCTTCCATTTAACAGCCCATTTATGAAGCAACGATAAATGATGTATATATCTTGAGGCTTCATGAGGATTTTCCTGACTAGCTAGTATCGCAATGTCGTCTGCAAATGTAGCTTGAAAAGTAAACATTGTAGTCGACATATCAGCCGTATATATATTATAAAGAAGCGGACCGAGTACACTACCTTGAGGTACCGACGCTAAGATCTTTCGTTGACTGGACATGACGCCATTTATTTTTACTTGAAATGATATCTCGCTTAAATAAGATTTTAAAAGAAGATATATTTCGACCGGGAAAATTTACTGCATTTTGTACAGCAGACCGTCATGCCAAACGCGGTCAAACGCTTTGGCTATATCGAGAAACACTGCTGAACAATACATTCCGCGCTGTAAGACAGATTCGATTGCATCAATGATTCTATGGCATTGATGAATAGCCGAATGTTTTGTCTAAATCCAAACTGATGATATGGGACATGTGTATTCGTCATGCTATGAAGAAGCGGTTGGAGCAGCTTTTCAAATACTTTTCCGAATGTATTCAATAAACTTATTGGTCTATAGGACGAAACATCTGTAACTGGCTTTCCGTGTTTATGGATAAGTACAATTATCGATTTTTTCCATCTGCTGGGAAAGTATGATAGCCGGAGCATAGAATTATATATATACAAAAGTAGTAAGAGTGCCTTTTTTGATAGATGTTTCAAAATATTATTTGTAAATGCCATCTTCTCCTGGGGCCTTGTTGTTTTGAAGGCCTTTAATACATGCGCGAAATTTGTTCGGTGTGATGTACGTGTAATTTCGACAATACTGAATGACACAGCTATTACGTTGTATAATTTTCTCTGTATGTTATCGATTCTCTATGATGCTGGGTGTTGAAAGATGTTTTCAAGATAATCAGCGAAAGTGTTAGCCTTTTCTTCATCAGTTTTTGCCCAGGATGCATTCGGTCTCCTAATATGATGGGACGAAGTACGTTTTTTTGTTAATATTTTCGTTGCTTTCCAGATTGAACCGTCAGCATTTTTTAATGTTGACAGATAATGATTGTAACAATTATTATTGTAATGTACAATTACATCTTTTAGTTGTTTACAAAGCTCCTTGGTAATTAGACGGATATCTGTGACGCTGCCATTTTTTGCGCGCTTTTCTTCTTTTGCAAATTAATTTGCGTATCTCAATAGGTAATACATCGACAGTCGGCATCGCAGGCCGCGTTGATTTTTTACAACAACTCTGTATGATACCTGTTATATAATCAACAGCTGTATCAATATCGATTTGCGATTTTAATTTTATATTTAAGTTTACTTCATCATCTATCATGCTTTCAAACTTATTCCAATTTGTAGATTTGTTGGTCAATCTATTTTCTCGTTTACTGCATAGCGGAATTGTGTCTAGAATTTGTATTACTGGTACATGGTCGGATGACAAATCTGTAATGGTAGAGCAGTTTTTGTACAAATTATTTATTCCTTTGGTGAAATAAAAATCCAACACGTCAGGTAACCGATTTGTATGTTTTAGCCAATAAGTCGGTGAAAATGGCGAAACGACATCTAAGCGTAGTTTTCTATTGAGACGGAAGAGTTGCTCTCCGCGTTTACTTGGAGTTCTTGATCCCCAATGAGGGTGCTTCGCATTGTAGTCTCCTCCGCATATAAATTTACTACCTTGATGATTAAATAAGCTTATAAATTCATCATCTGGTGTGTAATGTTTTGGATGGCAATAGAGTGATGTAATAGTTACTTCTTCAGTATTAAATATTTTTACTTTAACCGCGACAGCTTGATAAGCCTCTGTTTTGCGAATAAAGTGCAGATGATGATCGATATTTTTTCTGATGAGTACAGCAACACCTCCCATTGCTGTGCCGGAAGGGTGGGTCCCATGGTAGCATTTGTAGCTGGATGGACTAAAGCTAGCAGGGTCAATAATATGAGTTTCGGTTAGCAGGACAATGTCAATTCGTTTTATTTGTAAGAAACACTGAAGTTCGTGTTTCTTTTGTTGAATTCCGTTAGCATTCCATAATACTATCGTTAGTGAATTACTACTTATATTATTTGAATTCATAATAATTTGTCCATAAGTTTAGTTAGCATGGATATTAATGGTGATAATAGATTGCGCAACTCATTAAGAAATGAATTTAATGTATCGCTAATCTCTTGTTGTTCGTTTATGCGCTGCGGAGCACTGTCCTTGTGTATTGCAGATAATGTAGCCTGAGGGGAGAAAGAAGTATGTTTTTGAGCAGCATTTGAATATGAATATGAATTTTTATTTGTATTTGGTGGCATTGGCTTGCGCATATGTCGAAACTCATTTATATTTCCCAGATCAAATGATGAAGCTTCCAAGTTTTTGTTTATAATGTTTTGTTTAAATTTTTTATTGTATTCTTGCTTATAGTATTCGCATCCTTTATAACTAGCAGGATGTTCACCTCGACAGAAGAGACATGCTGGTTTTTCTTCTGGAGCTTTAGCACAGTCCGCTGTTAGGTGTTTGCCGCTACATTTGACGCATCGCGGTGGAAGATTACAATACGATTTAGTGTGGCCAAAATTTTGCAGCGTATGCACTGGATTAACTGTCTATTTATCCGTGGTTCTTCAACTGTTACAGCTGTATAAAGTAAATGATTTAGTTTAAAAATTTCCGAGTTATTTGGAGACTGATTAAGATCTACGAAGAACATTGGCAGGGGGGATTTCATCCTTCTACTTATTACGTTGGTTACCGAACGAACAGAATTCCTGTAGTGCGAGTGTCATTTCATCGCAATTGGTTGTGTGATGAAGGTTTTTTTAAGATTACGCGGAAAGCCTTGTCTTCTGACAATTGAAATGTAAAAAATTTATACTTATTTAGTTTAAGGGCCTTAGTCAATGCGCGATAACAATTTGGTGAGCTTGGTTTTACGGTTATGCTGGTATTTGTTGACTTCAGTGTACATCTTTCAAACTGGTTAAAAGTTTTGTAAAATCTGTATAATTTTTGACATCTTTAACCAAGATTGGTGGAGGCGAAGTATTTTTGCTAATAAACGACATATGATTTGTTTTTTATGTTTTTCATCAGTACTGTCTAGTGTCTCATTATCCGGTAGTATTGTTTCTGCATCTCTTATTTCATTGTTTTCGTCGGCAGTTTCTTCGTCATTTACATACATAAAAGGTTGATATCTATTTCTATTATTAAATGTAGGGAACGTTGAACGTTTCGATTCACTCCACAACTTACGTTCGTATCTCGCGTTTTTTATTCAAAATAATCGGTATGTTTATTTTTTGCAATCTTTCAACGCTTATTTATTTTTTAATTATCTTAGGCCAAACGCTTAGATGAGAAACGAATTAAACTAACTGGAGGATGTTCGATATATTGAGGAACAAAATAAATTTGGTTTGAACAATGGAGGTGCATTTTAAGATATCACTTAGATTATTTGAAAGGCAACGAAGTTGACGTTGAGATTAAGTTAAGCAGTAAATTACGATATGTCAATCGGATTGTGTTAAAAGTATTACATGCTGAACAGATATATCGTTCTTTTTTTGTAAACATAAATTGATGTGTTGAGACGTGTGTATCCAAATTGAACACAATTAAAGATTATCTTATTTCGACTGGACATCGGCAATATCGAATTTGTGACGTTTGAGTCATAATAAGGAACGACAGAAAATTTTTTCATAACTTTAATTTGGTGTCGGTTGCGACAAGATACATTTAACTAGCGGTGTAATAATATAATTACATAATTATCTTTCCACATTGTCAGTTTCATTATTATACCAATTGTTACTATGTCCATACGATTTGTTTAGAGAACGTTGGTTTGGTGCGTTTCTTTAAATCATTTTCGCAAAGGAATGTTGTTTTCATGTCTATTTGGAACTTAGGAAGTGGGAGTTATTTTAAATATTTTCTCGTTAAATTTCTTCAACACATATTATTTTTTAAAAAAGATTTCTATATTATGCATATTTAAATAACAGGTTAGCTTATAAGGTGTTATCTTTAAAGAACAAATTTATTTTCAAGCGTGATTGTAACATATGAATAATAAAATGTTTCATGTTGTATGCGTGAACAGCCACATTTTATATTTGTTTTTGCATATGAACAAGTTCCATATTATTTAAAGCTTCTTTTGGTTTACCCACCGGCCTCCACTTCAAGCCAGGCCGATACTACTGTTGCATCTTCACTTCTATGTTTTTTTAACGTGTGTCTTGCTTTAATTTCAATGTTTTATATTAGCCCTTTCGATCACAATGCTCTTGTTTTTAATAATAAGGGACATTCATTTGACACTAAATGTTTCAATTATATTTACATAACACATAAAAACTATATACGGTTATCTAAAATAAATGGTATTATACACGAGATGTTACTTTTTTGTTTTTGTTTATTTCTTCAACCAAAATATATAATTTTGTGTAAAAAATTGATAATGGATCGCTGAAATGGTTAGTAATATTCATATTTTTATATATTTGATGAAAACTGTTTTCGTATAATTTTATATGCTTATTTAACTAGTGTTTGTATTATGATTAAAATGGTAATCATAAATTATTATGTTTTTTTTAGAAGATTATCGTCGTACTCAGTTCACCGTTAGGCGCCGTGTTACGCCAGTTAGTAACAAAACTAACGCCGTTAATTTACCCGTTGAACAAAATAATTCCAATAATAAACAAAATTCCAATATGGATATCAACTTTTTGCTTCAGGTATTAATCGAGTTATTCATTTTAATAATTTATGGTGATGATAATTATTTCTAGACAGCAATCCGTTAATTATTAATAACAGTTTTGTCCTATATTTATTTTTTATTTAATAAACTTTTTTTATTTTGAATTTATAATAATGTGAAATTTTGGACATAAGTTTACAAAGTTTTATCGGGAAAAAATTATCATTATGGCGTTATGTAGCTGTATGAATAATTTCCGTACTTTACATAAAATATCACAAAAATTATTAGAATTCAAAATAGTAAAAGAATTACCGTGAACTTATTACATCCGGTATAAATATTTTATATATATATATATATATATATATATATATATATATATTATATATATATATATATATATATATATATATATATATATATATATATATATATATATATATGCTTAAACATTACGTGAAGACAAATAAAATGAAAAATCCAGTTGCGTATAATTCCAACTGTTTTATAATGATATACGTCGTTTACGTTTTTATATATAATAATTATACATATACATTAGTTAAATATAATAATTTTTTTATAGAATAATATTTAAATAGCTGTGTACGTCGTATTTCACATAAAAGTCAAATTTCACTTTTCGGGTAATGAAGTAATGTTGTTGTATGTGTATTTAGAGGATAAAATCACTTTACAAAATTAAATATGTATCAGTCACAAATAAAACATTATTATTAAATATGTATCAGCCACAAATAAAACATTATTATTAAATATGTATCAGCCACAAATAAAACATTATTATTAAATATGTATCAGTCACAAATAAATAAATTCGTTGAGAAATATTCTAACATACACCTAAGGTTACTGTTATAAATAACATAAACTGTTCATAATACCGCCAAAATAGATGAGGAGAGTAAGTTGTTTTGAAAAATTGATACCATACAGATAGACTGAAGCCGCCTGTGTTACAAAATTGTTTATAATAAGTAAAATAACCACCTGAATGCCGTCAATAAATCATAAATTCATATGTGTACAAAGAAATATATAACCGTGAAACAAATACATAAGCAAAAACAGAAAATATATAAAATAACCACTAATAATTCGTGTACTAAGTTAAAAAAAAATCTAGTAACCAGAACATGCATACAAAAAAGAAAATATCGTTAACCATAAACTCGTGTATGATTAAAAGTGTAAATATCATTCCAAATTAACTTATCGTTACATATTTAATAACACTAACCCTCCCAAGTGTTCATCTTGTAATATCCAACTTTCCTTATTCCATCTTCTCCGTTATTGTCCTACCTACTACATTCTCCGTTCTAACCATAATTTTCCTATCATGATCAATGAAATCGTTTGCATGTTTTTTTTTTGATTTTTTAATTTTTTATAAAAAGTTATTTTAATTTATTTTTCCTTTTTATTGTGTTTTTTTTGTCACTGTTAACCTTACTAATCTCCTAACTTTCTTCAATCATACAAATATACTACACCTATTGTAATAAGTTTATTAGTTACTTTTAATTTAACACTAATCTATTCGTTTAATTTATAGTTAAACCGTGCTTCTGGCATCTTACAGCACTGTACACTATATATATATATATTTTAATAAATGCAAGAAAAACGACTACTAGCATAAAAAGAAAAAAACTGCAATGTATGGTGATGTACGCAATGTAAATTGAAAAGTTAAAAAACCAGTGAAATAGATTGAAAAAAAGGAAAATATATTTTAGTTAATAAACACGCATGACATATTACTTCTGAAACATTTGAAATTTATATATATATATATATATATATATATATATATATATATATATATATATATATAATAACTAATTATCGATTTAGAGTTATATAATCACCCTGATAATAATTAGTCGGATAAATTAAAAAAGAAATCTAATTTAGAGATGGCTTAAATACTGGATTCTTGACGTAATATAGATTCACACTAGTACGCACATGTAAAATTTTGCGCATAATCCAATAATACCTAACTTATAAATGTTTGATCATAAAATATCACTACAGCTTTTCAGAAGTGTAGTTTGTATAATTTACGGAATAAATATACTATCTCCGCCGATGGTTATTAATGTGTATAATTTGAATAATTTTCATTTTTAGGTAAAAGATGGTAAGACGAAGTCTCATGTCGAAAATGGAGAAGACATTGAAAATAACAATGATTCTGCAAGTATTTCAAATACGGATGAAACAGACACAACACTTGTGAATGATAATCAGCAAGAGGTATGTAACGATTTAAAAAATTAGGATATAAGAAAAATTTCACAGTTTTAGATTACATTTTCTAATGTATCTTTAAGAAAATTTTAAATTCTAGATTCTCACCAATGCTAATTTTTATATTTGACATAGATTCACTACAGATGTAAATTAATTCCGAATTGGAATTGATTTTTGTGACTTCACGAATAATTTATCAGTTAGATGATAAATTGAAATTTCGAAATATAATTTTTTAATAATTAAAAATTTTTATCTACGCTGGAATGAAAATTTTTACGATGTCTCACAGAAACAATTAATTTCTAAAATTATTATTTCTAAATTGTGTCAAATATACATTTTAAATAATAATGGCTTATTTCGTGTTTTTCTGATTTGTTGTTTTACTCAAATTTTTTCATTTATATTAAAGCTTCTTTTTTAAGATATACTTGTTCATGACATTCGAATTATTCAATTAAAAACATTGCAGATGAAAAATAAAAATTGCACTACAAAATTCTGTTTGTAGGATTATATGACTAATCATTTTCTGATTATAACTCAGTCATTTATCATGATAACTTAAACATATTATTAAATGTTAATTTAATTTAATCCTACAAGCATATAAAATTTCCTATCGTAATTTTTAATTTTCATCTGCAATGCTTTTAATTGAATAACACGAAATTTGGTAGATAAATAAATAAATAAATAAATAAAGGTGTATTTATCAATTTTAAAAACATATAGTTGCACTGCTACAAAATATATCACGGATACTGAAAACATGATTCTTACTCCGTATAATATAAAGGCTAGAATATAAAGTCAGATATAATAAAGAACAAGATAAAATCACAGGAAAAACCACCACCAAAACCTGCATGCTAATAACAAAGCTAAAACATTAAAATTAAAAGATTATACATATTTTAACATGTAGTACTACTAGTAATCAATAATTGTATATGTAATACCTAGTACATAATAGTTTAGCTAATAAAGAGCCGGTGACAGATTACAACAACGTATGTTTAATCCGTTTATGCTTATAACGCTTATATTTTAATCGTAAACTAGTTCTAGTATAATCACCTATATCATTAATTATTTTAAATTTACTCAATCTACAGGAGTCAAAAAATTTTTTTGTATGGCGCTTAATTACACCATCTATACCTGGTAAATGTAAAATACGATGCATGCGGTCAGTTATAGGGAGACTAAGTATTATCCTACAGCACTTGTTCTGCAGTCGCTGCAAACATGACATGTTAGATCTGGAAGTGTACGACCAGATTGGGCAAGCATATAGCATAAAGGGCCTTACAAAAGACTTATATATTAATAATTTATTAGCAGAATTAACCTGGCAACGTTTATTAAAAACCGGAAATAGTTTAAAAAGTGATGCATGTACTTTATTAAATATGTTTTCAATATGTTTGGTGAAAGTAAGACCTTTATCTAGTATAACACCATTTCTAATCTTTCTGTTAAAAATAATAGCCTTTGGAAGGTATGTAAACAATATACACAACACCATGAAGCACTTCCCCCAATTTATGATCCTCATACTAACACATATGCATATAATAATACCCATAAAGCAGAATTGCTTGCTGCACGCTACCTTGAGGTTCACAGCAGAAATATCCATTTAGCTTTAAGCTATCAGAAGAACAAAGTACATAAAGTTGTCAGAAGATTTATCGCATCACCTCAGATAACAACTAATATTAAATTAACTTCTCCCAAAGAAGTTTTTACACATGTAAAATCAACAAAGAAGAAATACTCGGTAGGTCACGATGGTATCCAATCTACTGTCATTAAAATGCTACCTCAAAAAGCCATCGTCCAGTTAACTAATTTTGATTAACGCAATGTTTAAATTTGGGTACTTCCCTTCTAGTTGGAAAGTGGCTAAAATAATTCCAGTACCAAAACACGGTAAAGATTGCACTCAGATAGACAATATCCGTCCAATCAGCTTGCTTAGTAATCTTCGCAAAATCGCTGAAAAAATTATTCTGAAAAGATTATGTGACTTCACTAACTCTAATAATATAATACCTAGTAGTCAGTTTGGATTTCAACCAAAGCATTCCACAACACAACAGATAGCAAGAGTTGCCGACTCTATCACAGATAATTTTAACTTCAATAAACATACTGGGATGGTATTATTTGACGTGGCAAAAGCTTTCGACACAACCTGGTACGACGGTATTATCTATAAAATGATTGTTACCAGGTTTCCCAATTATCTAATTAAACTGATTAATAGTTACTTAAGTAATCGATAATTTTATACCATTATAAATAATGCGAAATCAAGTAGCAAATTCTGTTCTGCCGGCGTGCCCCAAGGTAGCGTGCTGGTGGGGGTCCATTCTTATTTACATTTTTCATGCATGATTTCCCGCATATAAATAACATTGAGGTTGCCTTATACGCTGATTACACAGCGTTGTACTGCAGTTCCTACAGGCCAAGTACTATCAGCAATAGGTTACAATCCGGTGTTGACCGTGTAATTAAGTATTTTTCTAAATGGCAAATTGCTCTTAATCCTTCCAAAACGAAAGCAATTTTCTTCACTCGTCGAAGACCGTTTTTACCGACCAGACTTTATGTCAGTGGCGTTGATATAGAATGGTCTGACCAGATACGCTACCTTGGGTCATTTTAGACAAGAGACTAACGTTTTCTAAGCATATTGACCATGCGTCATTGAAGACAAACAGAGCAATCTGTTCAATTTATCCCATTTTTAATCGTAAATCTCACTTAAATATTAATAATAAATTAATAATCTACAAGTCAATCATTAGGCCTATTTTAACATATTCTTGTCCCGTTTGGTCTTCAATCTCAAATGCTAGTTTTAATAGGCTACAATTAGTCCAAAATCGATGTCTTAGATGTATCCTCAGTGTCCCCGTATACACTAAAATTTCATATATGAATAGTGTTCTGCAGATACCATATGTAAAAGACTATATCCTCAAACTATCCCAAAAATTTTTTCTCAGTTGTAGTGTGCACCGTAATAATTTACTTCCAGCAATAGGAAATTACGATTCCAGGGAACTAAGTATTAGATGTACTAAGTATAAGCATCGACGCATTAAACATAATGTATTATTCTCATAACGTCATAATTTGTTTGCTTTCGTTTCCATTATAAATGATATTACATATTCGTTATATAATTAAACTTATATTTATTATTTTTTAAATTACCGCTTTTCATTTGTGATGGTTTTTTGTCTGATTTTCCATCAATACTATTTTCATCTTGTATATTTATTATTTACCAGTTTATATTATTAGAATTTTTACTTTCACAAATGGAGAGGGCATTTCTTCCGGTACATTTATTAAATATTATTATAACTTTTTAATATAATGCCAAATATACGCGTTTTACATTTTTTAGATATTTAATGTGCGTTTTCCAGTCAAGAGATGTGTTGTTAACCACTATGGGTGGTAAACAAACAGGGCGTCTTTTAGTGAATAAAATCGATTGAGTTTTCTCAGAATTGATTTTGATTTTCCATTTATTGAAATAAGTATTTAACTTCATATAACCATTACTTAATCTTCTTTTTATTGTGTCAGGTCTAGATGCTGAGCAATAAATTGCCGTATCATGCGCATATAAAGCCAACTCTAGCTCATGAATTTTGGGAATATCATTAATATAGAGAAGGAACAAGAAGGGACCTAGTAAACTGCCTTGGGGTACTCCAGCTAGTACCAATCTAACATCCGACTTAACATTATTTACTTTGACAACAAAATATCTATCAGCTAAATAACTACGAATAAGATGGACTAAATACGCAGGAAATTTATATTGGATAATTTTATATATTAGACAAAGATGATAACAGTTGATAAATTTTGTCGAAAGCCAAATTGTTGTTCTAGAAAAACATTATTATCATCCGTAAACTTTCTGTTTAAAATAATTTTTTCGGCCACTTTACTAAAGTTACTTATTAACGATAACGGGCGTAAGTTTTTAGGATCGGATATATTTTTACCAAGTTTAGGTACTGGGATTACTTGAGATATTTTCCAACAGTTAGGAAAATTTGATAGCAGTAATATAGAATTCATTATGGTAGTAAGTTTGACAAATCCCTTCATCGGCAAATTCTTAATAAGTACTACAGAGATATTATCCAGCCCTACTGCGTTTTTACTTTTAATATTTTTTATAACGTTACGTATTTCATTAACCGTAGTCAAGTCATCTGTTAAAAATTTATGGGGTATTTTTAAGTACCTCTTAACAGCAGAACTAATTTTAGTGTGATGGTAGTTAGAAGCCATATGACAATTTTGGCTATGGATGTGGTAATAGATATTGGCTAAGATATTTCTTTTGTCTAAGTCCGAATATGCAGTCTTACCATTATAAGTTAGCGGTGGTAAGAATGTGTGAGATTTTGTAGCTTGTGATATCGTCTTCCAAAAGCTTTTATCTTTTACATTAATATTTTTTAGTTTATAATTCCAACTTGCATTTCTATCTTCAATTAATTTGGATTCAACAGTTTTCGTTAAATAGCGTAATAATACCTTAGTTGATTGATTACGAAATTTTTGATATCTTTTTCTAATGTAATTTTTGAATTTGATTAGAGCTATAAGACTCGGTGAAATTTGATAATAACTAGAAGATACTTCTGCTTTAGGAATAGACACATCTGCTGCTTTTATAATCAGATCAGTGAAATGTTTTACCTGATCATTAAGTTCCTCCTTAGTTTTTGCAGGGCCTCCTATAATATTATCAGATATATAGTTTCTGTATACGCTCCACATAACTTTTTTGAAAATATAAGTAGATTGGTAAATGGATATATTCTGAAGGAGTACTTTTAAAAAATAAAATTAGATTCGAAATTCAATTCATTGTTTTTTGATTATTAGAATATAGAGAGCAGGTTTTTTGTATTTAAAATTTTTCCTACAATTTATATATAATTTCTTTCATTATAAATATTATTAACTTTGTTTATATTTTTAAATCTTATCACTTAGAAGGTCTTTTAAAATATTAGCACACATTATGTCAAATGCTGAGAGAATTTGTTTTTTATGAACCTCCGCATTGTTTATTTTATTTCTTTAAATGTTGGAAAAGATGTTTACAGGTAGTTTAATTTACAACTAAATTAACAACAGGAAAACTGAAAATTCACCAAACTTAATAGAAATGAAAAATGAAAAATTGTTTATTACTATGCCATAAATTTGTTTGTGCGTTATACGAAAAAATATTTCTGTACCGAATGTCATAATCATTCTCTCCAGAAAACACATTGGTAAAAATATAATCAAAGTTAATAATATATATATACTGTGCTATTTCACACCTAGTTTCTTAAACTATTTGGTAATTGATATAATTTAAGTTAAAATATCATTAATAAGCTACCTATTCAGCGAAAGGAGCTAATTATTAACGTAACATTCACAGAATACATATGTACATTACACTCATATCAACATGTAACACACACACATACACACATATATTCATATGAGGTCTTGAAAACGCTTTCTCTTAAGTCTACGTTCTTCGTTTTGGCTATTTAGCAATTCCTTCGCTATATAAAAAAATTGTATGTAAATTGTAGGAAAAATTTAAAATACAAAAAAACCTGCTCTCTATATTCTAATAAAGAACAATGAACTGAATTTTGAATTTAATTAAAAAAAAAAAAAACACATCTTCATAATATATTCATTTACCAAATTTCTAGTCATTCAATTAAAAGCATTGCAGATGAAAATTAAAAATTGCGATAGAAAATTATTTTATATGCTTGCAGGATTAAATTAAATTAACGCTTAATCATATGTTTAGTAATCAGAATAATCCTACAAACAAAATTTTGTAGTGCAATTTTTAATTTTCATCTGTAATGTTTTTAATTGAATAATTCGTAATTTCATGAACAAGTATATCCTGAAAAAGCAATTTTAAAAAGGAAAATTTAATTCGAATTTTGTTGTGTTGTTTGAAAATGAAAATTACATTCTAAACTTTTTCTTCTGACATGAGCTTGGTTGAATACCTATAAGAAAATTTTTCGTTGGGACTAGCCGATTATATGTTACTTTTGCATAAATAATGGGCTAGAGTTCAAAACACTAATTATATGCAACGCTGATTTGCGGTCATATGTGGGGTGTCACCACTTTCACCGTGATAATTATAAATTACAGAATGATGAATAACTTTAACCTGGAATTAAAACTCGACTGTCGGTTACACAATCGAGCGCTATAACAGCTATTCAACTCGTCGTATTTAACATTATTGCAGACACTACAATCGGTCTAGATAATATGATTTTGAAAAATTTTAAAGATATTTATTATGCAGCTAATACTTTTTGTTTTCCTTATATTTATAAATGATGAAAGCTAGTTTTAATATTTTTGATTTATTTCAAAGAAGTTTTATCATTGTTGAACGAAAATCTATAACATATATTTAATATATAATTTTATGATGTTTAGAATTTAAAAATACAATTAATTTAAAAAAAAAATCACCGATCAATAATCTTAAAAGAAGTCAATTAAGGTTTGTTTCTTTCTACAGGTACAAATACAGAATTTAAAACAACAATTATTCGAAATGCGCGTCCGTTGTGAACGCGCGGAGAAAGAAAAAAATGAGATGTTGTTACGACGAGTGGCATGCTTAGATAATAGCATTTCTACCAAAACAACTAGTAACGAGGTATATATAAAGTACACGTTCAGTGATATATTATTCATTTTTAAAAATCAACTGAACGAATTAATTTAATTTTAATTTTATAGCTCAGTAAACTGCAGAAAAAGTTCGATAATTTAAAAAATGCATGCGATAATTTGGAGGACGAAAAAAGAACTTTAATACAAAAAAATAATGAATTAGAAAATGACCTGAAATCTAGCCGCAATTCTAATAATCTGGAAAAAGAAATCGAACAATTGAAGTCAAAATTATTGGCTGCGGAATCATTATGCGAAGAACTGATGGATGAAAATGATGAAGTAAAAAAAGAACTGAGGGACATGGAAGACGAGATAGAAGAAATGCAGGATAACTTTCGGTAGTATATAATATTTTCATTTTTTTATTCTGTAATAATACTGTAAAGAAAAAAAAAAAGAAGGAAAAATATTTGATGCATTATGTATATATATATATACAAACACACACATACATATATTTACACACACTATATATATATATATACGCGCTTAATAATTATTTTACATTTCATTATATTCTTCTGAATTTCTATTTATTATCCAAATTGAATTTACGAGAAATATATATTTTTAAAAATATCAACACAAGATGAATAATAAAAAATTGCTAAGTAGCGCTAACAATCATATTTGTTATTTATTCTGCTTGGAAATTTCTACGCAAAGTCACTTTTTTTTTAGAAGCTAATTACTAACGTGAGAAGCATAGAAAGCTAACAGTTACCTAATAACCTTATGTTATGAATACTAAATATCCTAATGTCACGTTGGTACTAATTCTGTATATATAGAGAAAATGAAGCTGATGAATATACGACGATAAAAAAGGAATTGGAACAAACAGGAAAAAATTGCCGTATTTTATCGTTCAAATTGAAAAAATCCGAAAGAAGAGCAGAACAATTAGAAACGGATAAAATTGAATTAGAACGTAAATTTAACGAAGTAATTATTTTTATTTTGTTATAGACAATAGATTTAATGTTGAAAAATGTATTAACTTCAAAATTTTACAAGTAGTAGTTTCATAAGTGAAGAATTATATTAAAAATTTTAATTTTTATATATAAGACCTGTACTTTTCTTTTGTGCTCAACACAACAAAAATTATCAATTATACGATAGGAATGAGTTATCAAAAATTATGAAGACAACACACATATTATATCTCATTGTATGACAAATGTGGAATGTAGTGATTTTTTAAAAAAAATAAACAACAGAAATCAGTTGAAATCACTATAAGTTTATAAAACTTACAGTTTTTCGGCTAAGTCATTATCAAGTTACACATCAAAAAAATATAAAAAACATAATAAATCTACGTTAAAAATATAAACTATAAAAATACTAATTTAGAATATAGATTTTATAAAAATTAACAAATGAAAAATAGTCTGATAATGAATGCGGTAAACAACACAATTTACCTACCTATCAAAAATATGAAAATTACAGATTGTAGACTGTGTTGTTTAACAGATTCGCTATCAGATTATTTTATAAATGCTGTTTTTCATTTTGATGAATTTTATATCTAAATTTGTATTTTTACATTTTATAGTTCTGATATGTATATTGTATTGTTTACCATATTCACTATCAGACTATTTTTCGTTTTATTAATTTTTATAAAATGTGTATTCTAAATTAGTATTTTTACAGTTTATATTTTTTGTATATATTGTATATATATTTATATGTTTTTTATACTTTATGTTCACTTGATAACGGCTTAATAGCCGAAAATCTTATGATTTTTAACTCATTTCTGTTCTGTTCATTACTCATTGGATTGCGTACACAAACATAAAAGATGTGATGACAACTAGCTAAAGTTTAAATTTTAATTTACATACGTCGATTTGTCAATTAGTCGCGTAATGACTGCACAGGTATCCATTATTCATACATTAGTTCATCGAATAAATAATTTAGTATTTGATGTATACAGCACGTATATTTAAAAAGTTAGCTTTTCGTTGGGATATATGTCGGCTAAATGAACTTTTTAATTTTATTGTTTATATTATAAAAATTAAACAAACTGGTTTGTTCGTTCAATTATGAGCTGTAGTATGTTACGTAGCTTTTAAAGGTATTTCTTACAATTGAATTGTATGCATTGTGTGCGATTCAAATTTTCGTTACATTATATTGTACAGATAAAATAAGATTGAATAATTTTTATAAAATACTTTGACAACAGAAATGAGGTGTTCAAATCATGAGTAAGTAGGTGATATATGTTTTAAAACGTTGTTCGTCACTTCGTGTTAAGATAGAAAAGTCGGACGGGTTTGTTTAATAACTAAATAGGAAAACGTGAGATTAGCTTACAATCATTTGTGGAACACAATATCGTTCAGATGATTGCCATTTGCAGCAACACATTAATTCTGCTTTTTTTTTTACAAAATTTGTGAACACTTTTTCATAGGTCGCCGAATTTTTGAAATTTCTTCAGAAATCCGAGTTTTCAGGTCTTTCAAATCTCGTGGATGTGTTTCTTAAGGTATCCTCAAAAAAAAAAAAAAGCGTGACGTTGAATTCTTTTCAAAACTCTCTTTGCATTTTTATGATTGATTCACGCTGAAAATAACGTTCCATGCAAAAACGGAGCACGCGGTTTGCTTTGTAGCTGTCGCTATTCAAAAAACAAAACCGTCCGTCGTCTTTGGGTCGTCACCCTATACTATGTTCATGTCCGTTGTTTTATAGTATATGTGTAATCACAGTACTGATAAATATTTAACTCTTATTGTAGTTTTTTGCTTTTTTTTTTTTTTAGAACATTAATCAACTTCAAAAGCAGTTGGAGGAAGCCAATGAAAAAGCAAATGAAATTAGTGAAAAAAGTTTCAAGAAGAAACCTACACTCGGAAACATTCCAAAAGTCCCCTCCGGCGAAGTAATTTATAATATGTATACTTGCGTATAATTGTTACGATTTTTAAAAAATTATAACGCAATTTTGATTTATATTCATTGAATTGCTATAAACATAAATATGAATAAGTAATATTTTTGAACATATTTTAGACGAGAAATTTTTTCTGTTATAATTGTATAACAAAATTGAAATTTCTTAGCTGCCCATATTATTTTAATTTTCCTATTTTTTTTTTTTTAATCATTATCAAATACTTGATAATGTTTTCGTTTTTGAACAGAAAGTATCACGTGCATCGTTAACGCGCGGAGGCTCGCAGGAGGACCCCGTTCAATTACAAAGAGACCTACAAGATTCGATTGAGCGTGAAGCTGATCTTAAAGAGCAATTACGTTATGCGGAAGAGGAGGTATTATTAAAATAATTTAAAATGATAATTTTTTCTCGTTATTGTTTAACCTAGGGGCATATGTTTTTGAAAAATTTTGTATTCGTGTTTTTGGCAACTGTTTTTTTTTTTTATTTTTTGTAAAGAAAACTTTTAAATAAATAAAATTTGAATAAATAATCGTTACAGGCATTAAATACTATTAGTAAAATAGATGATAATACGACAGAATCGCACCATGCCATTGCTCAACCGGGAAGCACATTATGTAATAACTCTTTTAACGAACGGACCGATGAAGAATTTAGCAGTTATCTTAGTGGTTTACCTTTTTATAACGAACTAGCATTGTTCCACGGTTTGTTTACTTTAGGAAACGCATTGTTACCATCCAGACGTCCTTGTAAAAATTATTTCATTTTAGGTAACGCACTATGAAATATTTTAAAATATAATGTGACGCGTTAATATTTTTTTTTAGGCCCAAAATTTACGTAAAAAAGTTGCCCGCGTCGAGGATGATAACGAATCGTTACTAATGCAATTGAAGAAAATGGCTACAAAAGCCAGAAGTATGAAAAATACGAATATTTTCGTTTTTTATTTATTCTGGCTTTCTAACAACATTAACGCAACATTTTCTTTCGATCGATGAAAATAATATATTTTCTTACTACTTTATTGCTTTTCTTTATTCGTTGACAATTTAAAGATTTATCTCGTACATCGTTTAGAATATATAACCATGTTAAATGAATGGAACGCCCGTTTATAATATCTGATTATTTAATGATATTTGAACCCCTGTGAGTCGACTTGTTTAATAACGCGTTGTTGTTTTATAATGTAGTAAAATAGTCAGGGTTTTAATTTAATATTTATCAATTGATAATATTTCATTTGCGCGTGAATATCCCCCTTCGGTTATAACATTTAATAGTCAAAAAAAGTTCACTTAAAATGCGCATGCGATGTATATATTTGAACGATTATTTAGCTTTTAATTCGAGTATAGCTTATTTTTAACCATTCTACCGTCTTTATCATTTTTATTAAATATGTCCGCCATTTACATTTTGTTTTTCGTTTTTAATAAAGTTTACAAATTAGCACGATTAAAATACTTGATGTGCGCAAATAAGTTAAAATAATTGTTTTTTCATGTTTTAATACTTTATTCAAAATGAACGAAATCAATTATATCACGTATGAAATAATCACTAATTACTTCATGCTTATATATATATATATATATATATCTCGCCAATTTTTTATCAGTGACCAATACGTCAAATGATAACTTGTGCACTTTTCCTGCAATTAAAATTCATTTATCTACTGTATCTTGCACCTACTCGATTCATATTCGACTGATCTTTACGTATAATATTAAAGATCGTCTAAACTTCAGAATGTTGCTTAGGATATTTTTTATTCAAAATTGTACATTTTTAATTCATTATTTACGGGCGATAGCTTTATCATAATTTTCCCTATTTGCTTGTATTATATCGTTTCGATGTTTTTTTTTACCATAAGTTTTCGATATAAGTTTGATTTAAAAATTTTCATATCGGTTTTACTGCTTTAACAATAAGATATCTTAAAATTAATTTTTCATGCAATATAATATTCTCGTATTATGTGTTTATAGAACACTAATTTGTAGATACGTTTCATCTACGTCATGTTTATTTCATTTTTCAATCGTTATGAAAGCTGAATACATATCACAGTTCATTTAATATGATTGAAACGAATCAATATAAAACTAATAAACTTACTTCTCTTGCATTGATGTTTAGGTTTTTAAAGCTGCTAATAGAACTTATTTACAAAAAATATATAGATATCGAAATGTTCCTGTAAGAAAGTCGTTTAAAGTTATTATCGAAGTAATTTGTTATTAACACCTTCGCGATAATTGCAAATAATTTTTTATTTTTCATTTATAAAAATAATTGACTTTTTTTTTCGTTATATGAAACAGGTCGGAAATCTAGTCCTACGTTTCATTTATCTCCAGATTCTGTCGTTGAAAAAGATGAAGGAATATCCGACGAAGAAGACCCAGCTGAACTAAAAATTCTTTTAGAATTAAGCGAACAGGTATTTTACCAAATTTGAAAATATATTAAAAAGTAACATCAATTTATCTTTTTTGAATTGTTATTATATAAATTCTGGGCAATAAAGGATAAATACGGTTGCTTGAAAATAAATTACCATGAAGTAGCAGAAACTTGGAGAGAATAGTGCCAAAATCTATATAATTACACAGACGCCAGCGAAACCAATACAATAAATCCTATATATTCGAATCGGAAATTTTAAAATATGAAAAATAGTTTCTCTGAAAATCAATAAAGCGATGGAAGCTGACGGCATACCTGCATAAGTATTAAAGTCATTGGAGGCACTAGAATTGGTGAGCTTCATTCATTATGCAACTCCATTTGAAACTCTGGTGAATGGCCAGAGTAAGTGGTGCAGAACAGTGTACATATCACTTTTTAAAAAAGGGAAAAGAACAAAATGTAAGAATTATATCTCACTGTTGTCTTATGCGACTAAAATAATACTCCACGTAATCCATAAATGCCTAAAAATGACAGTAAAATCACAGATTACTGAAAAAAAAACAGGCTTTATAAAAGGATACGGAACGCGAGAATATATCTTGTTGATAGAAAAATCTTTGGCGTACAATATGTCGGTAGTTATCTGTTTTATAGACTACCATAAGATGCTTGACAATGTAATTGCAGTCAGTTGTGGGTACCGTTGATTAATGCACGTATACCGGAACACATCGTGTCGCCGATTAGGACCCTGTTCAAGCATAATAATAACATCGTGCGATTACAATCTGATGAATTTTACACAAAGAACGGTGTGAGACAAAGATGCACCCTGTCGCTTACGTTATATAACTTTTATGGTGAATATATTATGAGTAACATTAGATGAATAAAACGCCGGAGTCTCTGACATATTACGTTATACTAATGATACAATACTCATCGCAAATAATTTGAGCGGAATGAAAATATTTCTAGAAAAGGTTGAAACTATTAATAGCAAATTTGGACTCGAAATAAATAAGGCTAAAACAAAAATCATTATTATAGAAAAAGGGACGCTGTTAGCGTTCGATGATAAGGTCTTCGCGGGATATGATGTAGTTAATTTTATATACTTAGGATCGCTAATTTCTGATAACAAACCAGGAAATAAAGCACCGACCTCATTTGTATATTTTTATATTTTATATTTTACTTTTGGCCATCATACATTGCAATAGTAAATGAAAATTTAAAATTCCATCAGTATACAACTTTTGCAAAATCCAGAAAATAATATCGAAAAAAAATAAAAATAAAAAAACAAAATCGGTAAACAAATATATTGATGTTAAATTTCAACAATTTAGAATAAACAGAACAGACAAGCAGAATAACATTTTATGGAATATATTTTCACCGTCAAATATTTTTAAGTAATTATTTTTAATTTATACTTTTGAAATTATGATTAAAAAAAAAATGTTGTTCACTTGATAATGGCGTAAATGCCGAAAAGCTTTGTGTTTTCCATAAGAAAATAAATATTAGTGATTTAACTAATTTTTCAAGTGATTTCTCATTACATTCCACATTATAAAAAATTAAGATATAATATACGGTCAAAGGAAAAAGACGGAAAGGTCGTCCTCCACAGTGTTCGACAGATATGAAAAATCTGGATTACCTTTATATTAATGTGAAAAATCGGATGGTATGGCGCGCAACGATTCAGATTGCTACATGATCACGATACCTCTCTGGGATGAACGATCTGATTATATATAACTATATCTCATGACTTCTGTTCGATAGAATATTATACCTCAGATTATATTTAACACTATCTAACCCATTGCCACAATAAATAAGCGTACATTTAATGCATCCGCAAAATTTGATTAATAAAAAAATGGTTTTGTTCAGAAAAAAAATACAAAGATTAATATAACGATACAATTCTGAACTATATTAGTTGCAAATTCAAACTTTAATACGAGCCAATATTCTTACGATGGATTTCAATACTATTCGTACAAATACTAATTTTACATTTTCGATTAAATAGTTAACTGTATGCTTTAATCATGGAAATTTCGCAATTTAAAACTTAAATTAAAATTTTTCCCTTTATGGAACATGATTGCGATAGTCGTTAAACACTTTTTCGTTCGATTCAGTTCAAAATTCATCAACGCCACGCTCAAAAATCACGTCCAAAATGAAAATGTTCTTATTATATAAAATGAAAAAGTAGTATAGTACCTTTTTAGTAATCTAAGAATAAGTAATTCAGTATCGTAGTTGACAATTTTTATCTAATTTTATAAAGCAATTTAATAATTAATAAGGAAATAGCGCATAGAAACTTTTTGTAGTAAAAATTACTTATAATTAACCTAATAATAATTTTTTGCCTGAAACTTTCACTGTAATTTGCTATGAAAGAGGTCTATCACATTCCAGTTTAAGAATTATCGATTTTATGCAAAAATATTTAGAAATTTCAATTATTTGTTAAAATAAAATTTCTTCCGATTATTTTCGACTTATGTTTTTTTTTTTTCAGGAAACTACAGTTTTACGTAAAAAAGTGGAAGAATTAGAGGAAACTTGTAATATACTGAAAAGGAAGGCGAATGATTTTCAAGACAAGTTGGTAGCCAAAAATAAAAGAGCAAAATACGAAAATAGTAGCAATGCAAATTCAATCATACGGGTACAAATAAAGGAATAATTTTAAAACGGTCCCCATTTTTATATATATATTATATATATATATATATATATATATATATATATATATATATATATATATATATATATATATATATATTAGGCTTTCATTTTTAGGATATTATCGGAAACAGTTGTTAGAAATAGAGTTAACATATTCAGTTTAGGTCGGATTATTTTCTAGGGAGCTTAATAGTTTTAAAAATTTACAACTTCGATAAATGTAGGAAATGAAAACTGATATGGATTAAACCCAAGTAAAACCGTATTTTTACCGTAGGTTTAATACATGTCTGAATATCTTATAATGTTTTTAATTGTGTAAAAATTGAATGAAAATATAAAATATCGTAATAAAAATTTATCAGATTCTTAGATGCCGAAATCAAATTCTTAAATAAAATTTAAACAATGGGTCGAAAAAAAAACACCGTAGACTGATTAAAGTAAAAGATCTGTGCTTCTGCATTAGGCAGTAAAACTAAAAATTAATTTTGTTAACTGAAACGAACATTCATGTGTATATACTAATTATTAATGAAGTTATAAAAGCGTTTTATAATAGTTGAAAACCTGTTAAAGTGAAAAAATTATATAATTTTAACATTAAAACACAATAAATTGTTTGGTTTTAAAACGTGTAATATATATTTTTAGAAAATACATGAACGATTTTTTTTTTTAATAAAAAATCAAACATTATAATATAATTTATAATAATTTTTAATATGTTGAGTAATTTTTTAAAATAAATTATTTACACAATTAGAAGTTGGAGGATGAAGTATGTGAACTGAAGGATAAGTTGAAAACAAAAGAACAAGAATGTTCCCAGTTAAATTCGGATCTAACGTTGAGTAAAAAGAAATCCAAATCACTACAAAAAAGCAGGTAAATATATTTTTTTTAATATCAAGTTGCAAAACAGACCAAGAAAACTAAACAATATAGTTATTTTTAAATATCGAATATTATTTTGCTTCGGTTGGGTATATTGTGTATTTTACATACATGCATGTGTGTACAAGTGCATATGTGTGTGTGTGTGTATCTATGTACTTCGATAAAATTAAATCTATTAACGTAAATTTGTAGAATGACAATGAATGTCTTGCAGACTTTTACTGACACAGGTCGTTGGATTATGATCAACATACTGTCAATTTGCAGCAGCAGCTGAAAGTAATCGAGCAAGAAACCGATGTATTAAGATCTCGCAATTGCGCATTGGAAATTGAAAATGAAAAACTACAAATGGAAAATAAACAACTGATGTTGACGAAAGGTGTTAAGAATATCAATACTACGAAACATTCTAGTGAGATTACAACTTTAAAAACGAAAATGGCAAATTTAGAAAAGCAATTAGAAGCTGCGCGCAAGGTAAAACAGTTAATATCTCAATTTCGGTTATATTATAAATTTAAAAATAACGATGAAGATTTCTTTTTCTTTTGAGAAGTAGGGTTATCGACTTGTGTAATAAATAAAAAATAGTTTCTCAAATTGATACGATTGAACTGTTGGAAATAGTTGCGAAAATAATGGATAATTAAACTTGTTTAAAATCTGTACTGCACCACCTATATTATTTTTTATTTTTAAATAGATTACACAATGATAAATATGATTACTTTGTCTCTCCGACACCATGGATACATTCCAACTTATTTAGATGTTAAACCGGTTCCAGTTTCTAACTCTGCTCGCTACTTAATTCTGCATATTGACTGTAAGCTCAATTTGCACGAGTTCACCTCTCCAACTTTCGATGGCTTCTTCAGCCTCATTCTGAGCTCAGTCTCGAAAGCAAGAGGCTCATCTATACTTCAATTTTCCAACCAGCATGGAGCTATGGCGTAGATGCCTGGGGAACCGCAGCCAAATTCAATCTCGGAATTCTTGAAAAATTTCAAAACAAGTTTATACGTATGATTTCAAGAGCACCTTGGTTTGTCTCGAAAAATCGATCCAGTCTCTGTTATCATTCACCAGAAGCCAAACAGCTACATTAATCGTCTTCACTTCCATCCGTACGTTGAAGCAGTTTTACTATTAAATGATTCTAATGACACCCGTCGGCTAAAAAGAAATCATCAGCTGGATCTTATTAATAATTAATTTTATTATTTTTTATAAAATAATTTAACTACCAGTGAAATCCTATAATTAGTTATGGTAAATTAGTTTTACAGTCCCAATAAAATCTTTATTTAAAAAAACAAATAAATAAAAAAATATGATTAATGCTGTTTTGTATTTTTTAATCCAGTTGAAATAATCTTATATCTATTGTTGAGTAAATAACTTGAAATTATCTTATGTAATTTAAATCGGTAACACTCGAATTATTTCCTAGTTTCATGATCATTTAATTTCCGGTGGTTTTTGAGTGAAGTGTTCAGTCGATATATTTTGTATCGATCATTAAAACGTATTATTTTTGTTTATTCATTAATGCGAAGTTTATTATCAACGCAGGCTGACATAGGATCGGCATTTAAAAATTTGTTCGTCTTTTTTAACATCTTAATTACCAGCAAAAAGGGGGAAAAACGCATAAGTACATTTTCGTGTCAAATAAAAATTCTGTCCAAACTGCATTGCAACTAAAGTATTTAAATCGATTAAATTTTTAACGTAAGCTAGTAATGTAGTTTCAGTATTAAAGCAATAAGAAAAATAATCGTATTTTGAGAATAAGTTAGTGATAATTTTCAAATTCTTAACATACTGTATTACTTATGACTAAAGTGAATTGTATGCGTAAAATTCTAAAAGTTGAACTTTATTTTAACGAAAAAAATATTAAAGCAGCTTTAATGATGTTTTCGTGTGCAATTTAAAACCTATCATGCGACCCGCATAATCTGGACACGTTCAAATAAAATAGTGATCATCTCGAGAAAATACGTATTTCTTCAAGTCAACTTGGGCAATTTAAATAGTATTAAATAATCTGTTTTTCTGTTTCATTTATTATTAGTTTTATTTTTATTAATAAAATGGTCATCTTTGATAATGTTTCTATAAAATAATCACCTTTCAGTAAACGAAAAAATATCACGAATATATTTAAAAGCTGTGTTCATTAGATTTTCACGTTATTAACGTTACAAAAAAAAACAAAAAAAAAAACTCAACGGATATTTTATTATATCTAGAAAGAGAACGATTCAGAGAAGAAGTGGTTAGAAGAAATTGATCAATTAAAACTGAAATGTTCAGAGGTAAGCGAAGTGTTCCTTAATTTATTTTAAAAGTGTTGCAATATCGACCATAATATTTTGTTTGCGTTCTACGGTGGTGCGATTTATTTTGTTCAGAAACATTGTTTTATAATCGCAGAATTCAATTAAAATTTTCATCGATACGCTTCTTTCATAATGATCCGCTGATTAATATCGCAAAAAATTTCTTAACGCGCATTTATTTTTTTATCTAGAACATTTCTGGAAAAGGAATAAACAAATATGAAAATTAAATAAATTTACGCATTTATCGTTTTGTACGAGTGATTGAAAAATTAATTACAAATTGTAAGTAGATACTTTTATAAATTTAGAATATGACGCTAATTTTTAAAATTTCTAAATAAGTAAGTTAATGCGCGATTATTAATTAACGTGAATATTCGTGTAAGATTAATTTATTTCTCGATTGTATCTAGTAAAATGGCGAACGCTGATTGTAACTGTATTCGTGCGAATGTACAATGTTTATTTTAAATTCGGTATATTGGTTATATTTGTCTAGGTCGAAAAAGAAAATGTTAAACTTTTAAATAACGTGAAATTATTAAAAGAAGAAAACGCTGAGGAGTTTATTTCTAATTTTGTGACAAATCGGGAAACTCTACAATTAACGGATAATATGGAAAAAGCGGAGTTAACGAAAATGGTGAAACGACTACAGTGTGAAATAGGTGAGTATGTGATTATTTACTTCATTTAAAATATTAATCGAAAAGTTTTATATTTTTTTTTTATTTTGTAAAAAATTTTAAGCTGTAGAAATTTTTGGACAAATTACAATTTTCGTCCGATTTAATCGTTCTAGAAGTGAAAAGTTCTATAGTTAATTTACCTAAAACAAATTTTATTGAAACTCATATATTGAGCAGCAATAAACATTGAAAAATCTCATGTATGATAGTTTTTCTACTTCTCGTTATTAATTTTAAAATAATATAATTTTAAATTAACTATTTTGATTCCTACATTTCTTCAGTCATTACTAATTGTTGACTATATGGCCAGAGAGTTATCTCTTATTATGTCGACATTACCTTCCTTCAATATCGCCAGTTTGGTTTTACACTGAAGTATTTTAACTCTTTTGCAGATAGTTTAGAATTATATTTTTGACACATTTCTCAAATATTTCGAAAATCGTAGAAGGTATGCAAATAGGTCTATAATTTGCAACGTTACGTTTATCACCACTTTTATGAATTGGTGTGATAATACCTAATTTTAATACCTCTGGGAATTTCCTTGTTATTACTGATTGATCGAATAAAATTGCGAGTGGTTGTATGAAGAAATTTTTGTTCTCTTTAATTAGATTAATGGATATTTTATCAAACCCGAAGGAAGACTTATTTGGTAATATTTGGATTGAGTTTAGTATATGTCATCATTCGAGAATTCCACAAATCCAAAGGTGCTAGTAGTTGTATGAATCGCTGATGTGATGTTTGCAGATTGTACTTCACTGATAGGATTGCGGTTATTTAATAGATTTATTACAGAGTCACGAATTCGTTAAATACTCCAGCGATTAATTTTTCATTCCTTTGTACCTTTACCACTCTGTCGTCCACTTTCACATTTTCCAAAGTTTCGTCTTGCACGGTTTATAATAGCCCAATAATTTTTTTGTTTATGTTTACAGGCACCTAACAGATTGTTGTAATACCCTTGTTTTGCTTTCCTTACTACTTTTTGTAGATTTTTGGATGCTATTTTATATCTTCTGCCTATGTCCGGATGAGTTGGAGACGATTTTAACAATTTATATAACTTATGTTTTTCTTGTCTCATTGCTGATCCAATATGATCTTCTGCGAATTACTTTACCTTTCTCGAGTGATCTACATAAATCTATAACGTTGCTGATATTAAGGATAAACCATTTAAATTTTTTATCTACTGTAGCTTTATTCTTATACATGTATGTAAGGTCTAATCTTGACAAGAGTTCTCGAAACATTTTTTTTTTTTTTATTAAAATGATAACCATTATTGCACTGAATTTGCTGATGTGGCTGTTATTGTGGTTAATATAGCACGATGATGAGATAAATCTATTTCTAATAAATCACATTGCGACGTAATATTTATACCAGTACTATACCTCGAACAAACACGTGATCTAAGCAACATTCGTGACCATTGTTCCGTATCACAAAGGTTCCTTTATTCATGAGACTTGTAAAACCTCGCGAATACATAAGATTACAATAATTACTGCTTTTATTTTTATCCAGCGTGTTAATGTCCCCCGTAACAAACGCTAAATTATTACAAGTGTCCAATATTCCATCTAAATCCTCCAGAAAATCTCGAAGTTTTGATTTGCAAAATCGTTGTATATTACGGATAAATTTGTATTATTTCCTAAACATAACTGCACATGTATAATATTTCCACTGGCAATTATTAACTGTTTACACTGATACTATTTTGTTTAATGTAAACTATAACACCACCACCCTCCCGACATTGGGCTTCCAAAGTATAACCCGGGATACAGTAACGAGGAATTTCATCATCGTGCAGTCACGTTTCGGTTAATAAAATTACATCGTAATCTCCAAGAAAAATTTAAAATTCATCATAATGTTTACGTAAACTGGTAATATTAAACGTTAATATATTCAAAGTACGGTACTTTACTTCAGCCATCGTGTAATAAAATTTACTATCACACTATGTATAAATCCTTCAATCTGTGACTTACATGTGATAAACAGGAGAACCGTCACACAAGGTACATATCCTCCCCATAGAGATATATACGTAATACATGCAAATATTTTAAAGTTATATTTAAATATATTTATATAAACATAATTACAATCTACAAATATATCGAAAATAGGTAGAACAAAAGCTAAACATAATGGTTTTTGACCCCTGAACATACATACCATAAAACCACACATACACAAAAACCCACATATATACAAACAATGTACGCATAGATTACTACAGCTTCGTACCAGTAGAAGATATACCGATGTCGTCTTTGCTGACAATGCTTAGTGGTCTACTGGCTTCATTCTTCTTTAAGAATATTTTTCCTCACTTAATCCAAGTATATTTATAGTTTAAGCTTTTAGCTTTCTGTTTTGCAAGCCATAATAATTCACGATAATACCGTGACAAGTTTTCGTTACAAACCCGTAATTTGCGCGTTGGTAATTACTATATGTTTCCATTTTTCTAAGACTCTGTCCGCCAATTTCCTGGATACCTTGACAATAATCGGTTTCGATAAATGGTTGGCGCTTTGATGGTAGACGATGTGCCGCCGATATATCAGTCTCTTTAATGTCAACACTAATTTCTGATAAATTTTGACTGCAATCTCCGATATATTTTCATTGCATATTTCTGTCATACCGTGTATCTCAAAATTCTCACGGCGCCTATATTGTTCCAGTTGGTGGACCAAAGTAGTTAATTTCTTAATTTGAGCATCTTTCTGTTTTGTCTCTTTCGTTAATTCGCTCACATGTGTTTTCAACTGTTTCATTTCATTTGTTAACTGGCGGTTTTGCTTCGCCATATCATCATAAAAAATCGAGCGATTTTCGGATTTCTATTATTTCAGTTTTTAATACCGCTGCATCCAATGGAATCCCGTCCAATGTTATAGAATCGCAATCTGAAATGTTTGTGTTTACCGATTGGTATCTTCATAGTTTTAGAGTTAGAATTACTGCTATCGCTATGCTTTTCTTTATTTTTAACAATTTTAATCGACGGTACTTTCGGCATCTTCTTTTTCTTCAACGGCAATTTCCCGTTGGTGCGGGGTCTGCCATACAAATTGATCGTTTTCCATCCTATTCGGTTGTTTGCTAGTTCTGCGGATATATTAGCATCTCTGAGATCATTCGTTATAACATCGTGCTATCTTTGCTTTATTCTTCCTACTGGCATTTTACCAGGAACTTGAAACATATGCGCTGTCAATATCAGTGAGATCCTGAGCTCGTAATATGTGGCCATACCACCTTAACCAGCTTTCACGTAGTTTTACGGTACTCTCGGCATCCTAGTAAAAATGTATATTATGCAGGAATATAATAACAGAAAGTATAAATAACGAAATCAACTTACCGCTGACAAGATAACGACCGATAGAATGAAATGTATTATCAAATTATGGGATAAAAATTGTATGTTTGCCGTAATTTCTTTATATATCAGAACTCTTACTATAATCATTTTTTTAATTCCATTTTTATACTTTATATTGATTAAGTTATGAACAAATATTTATTTGTTCATTTTTTTTTTAAATTAAATTTTTTTAATACTAATACAAATTATCAGAATCACCTTATTTTAGTTTTTCTTTAAAGTTAAATTATTTTTTCTTTTTTTTTTTAGATGATGTCTTGTTGGCATTTCAAAAATGTAGTACTGACTATAAAAATCAGTTAGATAAATTTGAGAAAAATTCCGAGCAGAAGTTACGGATATCGAATTTAGAAGAAACGATCAGAAAATTTGAAAAACAATTAGCCGAATACAAGGACAAAGTTTCTAGACTGGAAAAAGATAGAGAAAGAATCATAAATGAGAAACGAATTTTAGAAACAAGTTAGTTAAATTTCAATACTAATTTCGTCGCGATAAACTTTGTAATGGATGCAATTAAATAATTTTTGTCTTATTAGTAATGAAATATTTACGTTTGATAGACATTTTAAAAGTATATTTCGTTTTTCTTTATTTCCGTTAGCAAAACTGAAGCTTGAAGAAACCAAAACGAAAGAAAAGAATGTTCGGGATAAAGAAAAAGTTTCGTTCGAAGAACAGAAGAAAAAATATGAACGGGAACTGTCTGAATTAAAATTACAAAATTCAACCTTATTGACCGACCTAAGTAATTTCGATTAGTTAATTTATTTTACTGACTATATTAATTAACTGAAATATTTCTCATAGTATATTCTGCAGTAAAGAATTTTAAAAATCTCAAAAATATTTTAAAAAAATAAAGGTAAAACTTTTTTAGCCTAAGTTTAACCAATTTTTTTGGCTGGTCGGTGTTAGGTGGTAGTACAGCTCGAGTTTGCATTCATATTATCATCACTACCGTTTTTAAGATTTAATAGCTTTTGCGATTTATCCATGCCTCAAGTATGTAGCAGCTCCGCGCGTGCAAAAAAATTTACCGGTTGCTTACAATCAACACCCTTAAAATAATTATAGAAGTAGCTGCGAGGAAAGAAAAAGCAAAAGCTGTAAACAATCACTTCCTACATGAGTACAATAAATTAGTAGAACTGCGTCTTAATTTTGGACATAGTTTTTAAAGAACTGTCGAAGAGCTATGAAGAGTCCTGTGGAATTAGAAAAATCTCAAATATGGAACGGAAGGGTTGCTGGGGAAATGTAACAAGTGAAACGGTGCCGAGTCAGTTAAACTACTGCATATGGAAAACATTGAGAAACGGAGCTGTACGTACCAAATATAATTTAAAGAAATTGTACATTATAGACTGTGATAAATGTAGCTGCGGAGAAATGCAAGATTGTGCTCACTTATTCAACTAAATGTGAATCTGAAAACCTGCGTGACATTATTGACGTTTAATTGATAAATTTATTAATTTATATTTTATTAGACCGGATATTTTGTGTGGTTAGTACAATAAATAAATCTGCCTCGTTATTGCGAATATTTTTCCTGTATACCTAAATTTAATATATAAACGTATTCGTGAAATTCTATTCAAAGTTCAGTTTTAAATTACGACTTCGCAAAACAATAGAAATAGTTATGTGAAAAAAAAAATCATTTGCAGAAAACATTCAAAAGAAAGGCGCAGAAACTAACGATCAACTAGCGTCGGCCTACCAGGAACTGGAAGAAAAACGAAAAACAGTGGATGCATTAAAGGCTAAATTAGAAACTGCTCAAAATGCTCTCAAAAATAGTTCAAAATTTTCCTCGGAGGTAATATATTTGATCAATTTAATGAGAATTTTCTTCTATAGCTTTAATTCTGTTTTTAATAATTAAATTTTTACGATAATCATTGTTTTATGTCCAGCAAACTTATTAATCATTATCCTAGATTTGGTTGTATCCTTAAACAAAAAAAAACACTTGTGCAGATACATAAATTCAATTGATACGTCTACATGTAGTATGGTGAAATACAATACACTACCAAACACAGTGTAGCGTCATATAGCGAAAGTAGATTATTGAAAAATCAATAGTGCATCTTCCGTGTGATATGGGTGGATAAAATTTTCAGAATAACCCCAACCCGTAAGACATACCTATGTAAAAAAATATCCGAATAATCTGTTTTTTGTTTCTTTATTTTTTTTTTTTTTTTGGTTTTGTATCGTTATTCATCTTTTCAAATAAGTCTGCACTTCGGAATTTATTTAATTATATTTTCAAAATTATTTGTTTTACATAACCTTTTTTTTTTTTTTTAAATGTTTAACTTAAATTCCTGAAAATTTAAACAAATAGTAAATGGTTTAAATTATTTGATTATTATTATTTTGGCATCTTGTTTATGATATGTTAAACCATGCGATGTAGTCAGTTCGACAAGCTTATATTTGTTCTTTGTAATTAATTAGACGATGTAATTTGTAGCGATAATTTTTGGGAATGTGAAAATCGATATAAAAATTACATTACAATTTATTTGCCTATTGAACTTAATTTCGTAATTATTGTGTATTCCTTCGACGTTTAATATATAAAAGTAATCGTTCTCTTTGTAGATAACTGAAAAGAACAGAAAAATTGTGGAATTAAAAACGAAAGTATCAGATATAGAGGAGAAATATAAAAAAACCGAAAAGCTAATCCAAATTAAAAAAGAAAAGATAACTAATTTAGAGAAACAGGTATGCATCTTTGGTTTTCTAATTCTTTGTTAATATTTTGATTGAATTATAAATTTTAAAAATACAACTAATTTATTTTCAGAAATTGTCACTCTTGTATTTATAAAAATTTTTTACGAATTTCGAATATATTGAAACTACGAAGTGATTAATTATTATTATTAATGTTGTGGCGATTAAATCTTATTCGGTATTTCGTTTTAATTATTAGCTAGATGCTGTAAAACAAGAAAACACCGCTATTAAAAGTACGAAAGATCAAGAGCGGGATATTTTGAAGAATAAAATTAGCTCATTAGAAAAACAGTTGTCCGAAAAAGTGTCCGAAATAAAAGAGAAGAATTTGCAGATTCAAAAATTGGTAAATTTCGTTTTTATTTTCTATTTTAATTTATTAATTTAAAACGCGCTTTAATACCATATAAATTTTGAGATTGTAAAACTAATCATATTTGAATTCTAGATTTTTGAAAAAGTAGGCGTTGAATAATTTAAAAATTTTAATTCTTTTTTTTTTCGTTCTCTTAGGAGGTTAAATATTTAGGCGATAAAGATGTTGAAACTTCAGTAATAGTTGAACTCGAGAAGGACGTCTCTGTCGCAAATGAGAAAATACGTCTGCTTAATGAAAAGTTAGCAAAGGTAAATATAAAATGAATGGAATTCTTAAATGTTTGTATTATATAAATTAATCCTTGTTTAAAAAAATCAGATGATATCAAATAATTTAAAATTACTTAATCGTTTACTCGATAACATCAGAAGATGTGAAATAGTTATATGATTACTAAATGAATATATATATATATATATATGTGTGTGTGTGTGTGCGAAAGAAAATGGGAAAAGTTTTAATTCAAATTATGTTTAATGTTAAAATTTAAAATTCTCTAATTATGTTTAATGTTAAAATGTTAAAATTTAAAATTCTCTATTAACATCGAGATGATTCTAGCCAGAGTTTACATACTTCTCGTTAAAACATGCGTATCTATTAGATTATTGTCGTCCAGATAATAGTAATGAAGGATGACAAGTAGCATATACTACCACTACCGTAAAATTTTTATCGTATATCATAAAAACCTTAAGTGTAAAAACACGCGTATTGAAATTCAGAATCGCATTTGCAATTACATTAACTCATTTCCACGTAGTTTTGAGCGCATCAAAGAACAATACATGTTTGCACTTAACTTTAGGAATGTACAATGGTTTGTTTTTTTTTTTTGTATTTTTTTTTCATAATCAGTAAATTTATAAATTTCATTTCAAACGTTTCTCTGATATGATATTGATGCCTTCAGGTTTTTGTCTTAACGTAAACAATATTCGTCTTAAGTAGATTATTATTGTAAAATTATATTATCGAAATGATTTTTTGCATTTATTTCGTTAAATTGTTAAATTTAAATCCGTCTTTTAATTATAACGTTGTAAAATATTATTATTTTCCTTTTGTAAATAATACAGATAACGAAGGAAAAGAAACTACTTGAGGATGCTTCGCAAACAATTACGAATGATTTGAGGAAAGAAGTTAATCAATGGAAAGCAAATGCTTCTAAGTTAGAATTAGATCTACAAGTAATTCTTTTTTTACGCGTATTTTATTTAAAGTTCGCAGATTACGTATAAAAATGTTATTACTAAATGAAACTGGATAAATAATGTGCGTCGTATTCTATGCTGACCTTTATTAACCCTTTCATGCCCACACATGGACCTCGGAACGTTAAAAATTTGTTTGGAATCCTAAATGATCAAAAGTGTTCAAATTAAAATACTTCTTAAGTTTTTTTGGGGGGATTTAATACGTAAGAAGGTAATTACAAACGTATACAAGGGACATACGTGATTAGTAAATTATGAAAACGTTATTTATAAAGCAATTTTAATTGACCACATTAGGCGTATAGTTTGTAAGTTATTCAAGCTAAAAAATATTGAATCCAAACGTGTATACAAATAGGAAGAAAAGATTTAATAAATGTGTGGATACTTATGTATATTTACTAAATCGCGAATAATGATGATTTTGATATTTTTCATTATTTGAAGGTGCGTCCTTATATAATGTTACTTATAAAACGTTCTACGTTTAGGCTGAACGTGAATTGATGATGAAAAATAAATTTGATAAAGAGAAATTAATGCAACAACAAGAATTAGAATTGAAAACTTTGCGTAAAAATGTTACGACCGTTGAAGATAAAAAAATTCAAGATTTGAAGGAAGAATTTAATTCTACCGTCAATTGTAAGTTTAATATTCTTATTGGTCGATAACATGTATTTTTTGCGGCATATACGGTAGAGCTCTTTTTTTTTTAGAAATAAAAGCCTGAAAATAAATTTTTTAAATGTCGCGTGTAAAATAAAATTTATCTACGTATAAAAATTTTATTTGTATAAACATGTTAATATTTGAAGTAATCATTGTCATGACAAAAAAAATTGTCAAAATATTTTTACGATACTTTTTAAAAATTAAACGAAAGAGAAATATGTATTTATTTATTTATTATTTTTTTTTTTTTGAGTAGCTTTAAAGATGGAGGTAACAAAGAAGCGGAAAGAATACGATGAATTGAATTCTAAATTTAATAACGCGGAAACAGAACATATTCGAATCAAATCTCAATTGGCTTCACAAGTCGACAAATTGCAGACGTAAGTTTTTATTTATTTTTTTAAACGGGAAAATTTAATACGTTTTTAAAAATTACAATTTTAATTTAAATAAAAGTAACGCTTGTCTAAATTAAAATAAATATATTTATATATTAAACGATCACGACAAAGTTATGAGGCGATATGCAGTGTTGATTAGTTGATTTTCTACCTGAAAAAAGTTTAGGATCCGATACATATTTAAAGGAAATTTTATAATTTTAAAAACATAATTCGTGATTTTATTAATGTTCGACGTATACGTTGTTACATATTTTTCATTAAAAAAAATACAACATCCTTGAAGTAAGAAAATTATAAAACCCTATCGATATTTAATTATATGACATAGATAGTTTATACAATATTTTACGATTATTTTTTTTTTTTTTTTTGGCCCAGCTGGCGCCATTTGGCCAGTTTAAACCTTTATCTATTTAGTGTAAATCAAATGTCAATGCCACTACGATTGATAAATTTATACAAACTGTAACAGAAGACATGGGTCGGAACCAATTAATTCGATATTCATAGATAATGTGCACCAAAAATATTAGAGCAGATTAGAAATTTCGAAAATTTGATATGTTCCATCAGAAATTATGCCAAATTTAGGAAGGTGTGACAGAGAAAGTCTAAATAAGGTTGGTTTATAATCCCTCGAAACGTGCTGATATAATTGAAACCATGGCTTCCTGGAAATCGTGCGTACCAAAGCCAAGTATTTTTTACCTTTATTCTCACTCTCGACGATGTAATGTAATGCTGTTGAAAATCTATAAGTAAAAACTGTTTAATCATTGGTAACATATCAGTCCAATTCCATAATTAAATTTTTAGGACTGCGAATTCGGGGAGATTAATTACTACGTAATATATGTTACACTATTATAATTATTTGTCAATGTTTTTTACATTTCAGCGATAAAAGTGAGAATTATTATATAACGACACAATTTCATAAGTTATATCAAAATATCAGTTGTACTTATAATTTATTGTCTGCCCGAAATAAATGTTTATTTATTGCGAAACGACAATAAATATCTGAAATTGTTAATCGTAATAAATAACACATTCACAGAAAACATTTGAAATAAGTGATCCGACAAAAATATTATTAAGTGCGAAAAATTAATTTTATATATTAAACTTTACATAATAATATATATATATATATGTGTGTGTATATATATTAGCGTGTGTAAAATGTTCGGACTTCGTGATGAAATAAAATTACAATAATATACGGGAAAGATTTAAACGTGTTAGGAAATAATACAAATCAAACGTGGAAATCTTTTCGGAATAAACAAAAAGAAATAAAGGAGCTAAAAGTAAAATATCTCGATTTACGTTTACACGAAAGATTAAATAATTATTTTAAAATTAAAACGAAATTGATCGTAGGGCGTGTTTGAAGTGATTCGAATAATAAAATTATAATCGAGTTTAGTTTATGGTAGTTTCTCCCAAATGTTTAATTTCTAATATAGAATTTTTTCGATATTAATTTATAATTTGCATTTTATTATTACAGTCACGCATCGCGTACTGATCGAGAACTGAAAATAACGAAGGATGAGTTACAAACATTGAAATCCACTTATAATAATAATCGAGACATTTGGATTAAAGAAAAATTACATTTAGAGGTTATTATTCTCTTCTTTGTTAATACGTTTATTTTCGCAGTTAAAAACAGAGCTCCGTGTAAATATACGTAAGTCTGAATTTTGTTGGTGTTTTTTTTTTTAGCAAAAATTAAAGGAAGTCGAACATTTAAACGGTAATATCGATATATATAAACGAGAACATTCCAAACTGAAAGCGGTTTACGAAGTTACACTATCTGAACTAGAAAAATTAAAGAAGGAAATGGAAGTACAAGTAGACCAAATGGACTGTTTGAAGAAAGAGGTTAGAATACATATATTTCTTTTCTTTTGAAAACTCTAATCTAAATTAGCGCCGACAATCGGAGCGTATACCAAATTTAACTATGATATCGTTGTTACGCTATAAACAAAAAAAACAACAAACATTTATGCATTATTTCGTACATAAAACGGCGTAAACATTCATAACATAGTATCAATAAAAATTACAAAGTAAACATAATTATAAAATTATTCATTCGGTGAATCGGACAAACTTATTTGTTCAGTTTAATCATAGGAGATAGTTTGTTTTCGTATTAGTGATTTTTACTTTCTCTGAGATATATATCATCATTTAGTCGTAACTCCACGTAGGAGTATCGTGATCAAGGTAACAGTTTCATTATTTTCTGCCTCCATCCTGGACGATCTTCGGCATCATGAACGCATTTTGAAAATGACATTCGAGCTGCAGCAGTCACTGCATCTGTCCATTTAATTCGTACTCTGCCTTTTGGCCGCACACCATTCAGTCTTCCGATAACTATTGTTCTTTCGATTACGTCGTGTTTTCGTATGATGTGACCAAAAAATCTCATAATACGTGCGAGAACTTCCGTTGTTAATCTGCGGGTTGGACGAATTTCTTCCAAAATAGACGTATTAGTACGCTTTTCCATCCACGAAACTCGAAGGAGCCGCCTCTAGCACCATATTTCGAAACTATTTATCCGAGTCGGACTTTCTGATCGTCCACGTTTCTGAACCATATAGAAATATTGAAAAAACTAGAGTGCGTACAAGTTGAATTTGTGTATTTTTCGATATCCGTATTAGTTTAACCATCGCACTCCGTGCTAGTTGAATTCTTCTCTTGATCTCACCTTCAGATTCGCCGTTACTTTCCAACAAGGATCCCAAATAAACGAACTTTTCTACCGTTTCATAACCACGGATGGTTTTATGTTTTTCCTTTATTGTATTCTTCCGATCAATTACCATTAACTTAGTTTTTCCATTATTTATTTGTAGACCATAGCATTTACTTATATCTTCTAATTTCTTCAACAATCGTTGCATTTTTTCCATATTAGGTGCTAACAATGCTATATCGTCAGCAAACCGTAAATTTGTAACTTTGAGTCCTCCGATAGAAACGCCTTCATCCCAATCCTCTAAAACTTTCCTCATTATATGTTCTCCGTATAAATTAAACAATATGTGTGAAAGTACACATCCTTGTTTTACACCTTTCTTTACAGTAAATTCTTCGGACTGTGTACCGAGTTCTAGCTTTATGATATTTTGGTTGTGCTCATATAGTTTAATGTGCTTTGAGGCACCCATCTCCATCAATATTTCCCAGAGTTTGCTCCAGATTACATTATCGAAATATATATATATATATATATATTTAATTATTGGCATGTTAGCTGCTTGAAAAAAATTGATTGTTGTAATTTTTGCATTACGTAATTGAATATATATACTTCGATATTTTAATCCGAGTAATTTTTATCATTGAAATTGAATACTTTTATTTATCGATCATGTTTGATAATTAGAAATATCGTATATTCTTTTTATCAGTCATCTATCTGATATTTTAATAAGTTTAATATTCGCGCAATTATTGCTTACTTCGCAGAATGAAGAATTACATAATAAACTAGACGATTATGACAAGGTTTCAAAAGTACAAAGAAATATGATTGCTGAAACATCGGTAATTGAAAATGAATTAAGAGAATATAAGAACAGGTACAATAAAATTTTATCGTTTAATTTTGTATGTGTTTTCTTCTGAAGTTGAATGTTAGGTCGGAAAACCTAAAATATCAAATTTAATTGATGATAAATTTCATGATTATCGTAAATTTGCGATAGATCGTTGGAAACGACTAATGTTAAATATTGGAGTTTTATATTAATTGCTCTGGTACCTTTCAATTTCTTAAAAAAAAAAAAAAAAAAATGTATTTCGAATATACGTTAGTATGAATTTTACGAAACATTCGTCTACTAACTTGAACACATTTCGTCGTTTAAATAACTTTAAAATAAATTTACAAGTTCGTTGTCACCATTCGTACAATCGTTTGGGGTGATTTTTAAACATTTTCCTTCTACTGGCTGTATATCTTTACAATATTCGTTATTATTTTTGTTTAATCGATCTAGTTTAATGATCACTTTTTCAAGAAGGCGACCATTATACCCAACTACAAAATAAACGACAGTACGATAGATAATAGACTACATTTCAATAACTGCATTATATATGCAATAGACAAAGCTCGTAAAACCATACGCAAACCTACTCCAATATTTCGTAGAAACTCAAGTCTCACCATTACAAAAATATACAGCTGTTATCAGGCCCAGATTAACTCTGGTGTTTAGTGTGATAGCACTTACAAACGATCGCAACTGGTTCAAAATGATTGCTGCAGAAACTCATTGAACGTTACCCACTACACCAAAATATTTGATTTACATTCCTAATCGGACATTCTTGAAATTTTTTCATTTATTAACAATGTATCGAAAACATTCGATGTAACTTGTAAGAAGCACCCGAACAATTTATTTAAAGCTGTTGGTAATTATGGCTTGAGGTTTCTACATACACACACACACACGGTACCCAAGGTATAAACATCGATATTTATACATAATTATATTATGTGTTTCTTCGCCCCCCCCCCACGTAACAATAATATATCTAGTTTATTCCTTTTGCGTGATCGAGCGGCTTTACTTAGCATTAGAGATCTTTTAGTCATTTAAGGATTTTTAAAATTTTGGGTAAATATTCTTTTTTCTTCCCGTCTCAAATTGCCGCATGGAGAATTCAATGTTTTTTTTTATTATTATTTCCGAACCAAAGTTATTCGTAACATATATTTATCTCGTTCTTCAGACAGCATTTCTGTCAGTATTATTTATATCTACGTTATTCGAATCGCGAACCTGTTTTATCATAATGAAAATTCTGTTTATTCAATGTCGTTATGTGTCGTGTTCAGGTTATACAACGAAGAACAAAATCGTAAAATAGAAGTAGCCGCTCTGAAAGTCCGATACGAGAATCATATTGCGGCGATTTCCGACGAATTAAAAGATGTGCAGTCTCAGTTAATGCGATTTAAACATGAAAGAGATAATTATAAACATTTGCTGGAAAATTTTAGCCAACAAAAGTCAGCAAAAAATAATTCTGATAGACAAGAATGTGATAGTTATGATGAAGTAAGTTTTCTAAAAAATGAAAATAATCTTATCAATCATTATCAATTAATATATTCGTCTTTATTTTTTAAATTTACTTATTTAAAAAATAATAATAATATTGACGTTGCGTGGAATGTATAGTGATTTTTAAAAAATAAACAACAAGAAAGTAGTTAACATCAATATAAAATTCTTTTATGAAAATCGCGAAGCTTTTCGTCGGTTAAACCATTATCAAGCGATCACAAAAATAAAATATAAAAATATATACGACAATTTATAAAAATATTTAATTTCGATTGCATTTTACAAAAATAAAAAAAAAACAGTATAATTTAAATAATCTGGTAAGATTCACAATGAACATCTGAAAAGCATTATGATTTTCATTTTAAAAGTTAGCGATTTTAATCCTTTTTTGTTGTTTAATATCGAATTTGGGTTTAATTTTTGTTTTTTTATATAAGACGTTATTTACACTAGTCTAACGAGTAATTTTATGAACAAATTAAATCACCTATTATTAAATGGATGATATTTTGATTCTTTTATTAATTTTTATATTTCTTAAAGTTATTTTATAACGTGCTATATTTATTCATTTATACACTTTCCTCGTCATTAATGAAACTGTTACAAATTAATTAAATCGATTAATAAATAATACAAAATAGTAAAATAACCATGTGTATTTATTTTTTGCACCTGTGTAGTTAATTTCAGTTTAATTGTTATGTATTCTGTTATTCTCAGGCCATTAAAAGCAATGTAAAGTATATTTAAAATTAATTTAATCGACGAAACAACTTATTGGAAAGTTAATAATTACTTTTTTTTTCGATTTGTTAAAAATATTTCAAAACTTTAATAACTAGTGTTATCATTTTAATTTTGTAGCCTTTTCCGAAAACTAATTTCGATATCAACTTACAGTTTCTAATTAATTCTGTGCTCAACACATAGAAAAGTTACAACTACATTTGTTAGTTTCAATTATGTTCGTAAAACGACAATTTGGTGTTTTATTTATTTTTAAATATGGAAATAAAGTTGAAATCTAACTAAATACTTTTTTCGATTGAGTTGCATACGAGTTAGCAAAGTTGCCTAAATTTAATAAATTTCATACTCGAATCCAAGCTGTTTATATGGGTGCCACTATGTTTAACTCTTTGCCGCGTCAGCTAAAAATTGATCTTAAAAATTATAAACGACGGCATAAGTCGTTAATTGCATTTGTAATATGTAAATAGGTAACGAGCTTTTCATATAATAATTGAAGTTGCTAACTGGTTTAAAAGTTGAAATTGTTAGATTGATGATTTTATTTTGTAGATTAAATTTTTTATTTGTAAATTAATGCTTCAATTGTTTATCATTATTAATTATTATGTGATTATGACTTATTTCCTGTTATGCCTTTATGTATACACGGCTTTTAGTATTTCCGTGTATATTTCTATGTTGTATATTTACTTTCGCGCGTTAGGTATATTTCTGCTGATTTGCAATTATAGTTTAATACTTAGTTTATTTGATCGGCGGTGTCTGGGTGTTTACTTATATGTCTAAATCGATTTCGTTGTTTTTTAAAGAATGTTTCGGTTAAGAAACTGTATTATTTCATTGAATTATATAACGTTACGTTTTTTTTAGTGCGATGGAACGGAGGTTAAATTTATCTTTATTTATTTGTATAATCCGGCGTTCACGCAATAAGGGCATAGTCGGGATTTACACGTTATATATATTTTCTTTGTAATTTTGTATTTTAATTTGAAAATAAATTTGAACTTGAATTTGAATAAATATTTACTTTTAAAATACTGAGGAGTAAAATAAAAAAAAAAAAATGTGTTATATCATTCACTGGGATATCGATAAAGCTTCTTTTACGTTTCGATATCGAACCCATTTTTAAAAATGACTAAATATTTTTCACGTGCATTGTTCGAACGTGGTTTAATTTTAATTCGCGTTTAAGAAAGTTACTAACTCGATCAATAGCGCGCGATAATTGTGTATTCCAAAGCAATTAGATAAATTTGTTTATATATAATTAAACTCAGCTTAAAATTTAGAACTTTTTAAGGGGTGAAATACAACCTTTAAATGTTCACTTGCATTTGAAAATCGAACATTTCGAACATCAACGCAATATTTGAAACATTGTATAATTTTCAGTGAGTTTTTGATGTACATTCCGCGCAACATAATTTCAATACTGTTTTGTATCACAGAACAAAAGTTTTTTGTATTTACATCAAAATAATAATTGCAAATGATTCATTATATTAGTTTTGTTTGACTGTTGGTATTTAAATTTATAATGATGTATACCAACTGAAGAAAAAAATGATGATTATAAATGTGAATTTGTATTAATTAAATTAGGTTGATAAACTTCACACCGAAGTAGCAACTTTAGAACAACAGATAAGCTGTATGGAGGATGAATTATCGGAAGCACGAGTAGAATGTTCTCGTATGAAAACTGAACTAGTCTCGGAGCGTTCTGCTTGGGAAATTAAAGTTTCCGAAATGATGTCGAGAATAAACGAAGTAAGTTCTACAAGCTGTTATCATTTTATCAATTTATGTGAAGTTTTATGAGACAATATTTTATGAACATTTTTTTTTCTTCTACAAAGTGATATTCTACAGATCTTCTTTATGATAATTGTTAATATTTGTAGCTTGAAGAAGAGAGAGTACTTCATTCCGGTAGAACTAAAATCGCTGGATTGAAAACTCGAATGGAATTAGCGTGGCAGAAAGAACGAGAAGAACAAAATAGATTATTACAGGAAACGTCAACTTTAGCAAGGGATTTACGGCAAACTTTGTTTGAAGTATGCTATAAAATTATGTTTTACAATATGTATATAATTATTCTTTTACTTACAACAATCTACTTTTAAAAAATAGTTTAAAGTTTATTTTCAAATGTAGTTTAGTAAAATTTCGTGCGTGTTATTTTGTTAATTTTTGTTTTACGATTATTGTATACGTTACTTTTCCAGGTTGAAAGAGAACGCGACAAAGAACGTCTAGAGACAAAACGTCGTATTAATTTATTAAAACGAAACATGGAAGAAGAACAAGAAGAATCTAGAAAAAAACTTAACGAGGTATTTTTTTAAGTATATAAACCATGTGTAACTGTCACATCATAAGGAGACCATGTGGCTAGTTTATATGTATGTTAGGAGTCAGTTTTTTCTCTGACAAAAGCCAGGATTCTAACTACTATCTATTGATTGAAGGTTGAGAGGATTTTATGCATCGGGCTCTATATTTTATGTGTTATACTGTATGGTTTGTGTTTGGCAGTTGTAAATTAAGTGTACGACTGTTGGTTCTGTTGAATGTCCGCATAGAGGGCAGTTTTGCTGGTTTTTATTATATAGATAATTGTGTAATATACTGTATGACCCTCACATAAACGGTTTAGGGTACAATACTCTTTTCTGCTTGCGCCATCTGGGGGCCACCAAAATTCTACGGATTCTCCTCAGGATTTGTTTGTGAGGTTCAATCAGTGGTCCACTCCTATTCACCGTTGTTCATGAATATGTGTGCTAATGTTTGGAGGTGGTGAGTATTTTGGTATCGGTGTAAATACCATAAACCGGGCTTTAATGTCTATGTGTATCACTACTGTGCATCCAAATGTGATTTAAGGTCCACAGAAAGTATAGTTCGCGTCCTTCCTTTTGAATTTCTAATATTGGGTTTTGTAGTCTTGACGGCATATTGGTAGAGTGTATGCTTTTCTATATGAATATATAACTGATCTGATGTATTGAATGCCGTACATGATTCCATACAGCTCTGTATCCAGAGAAGTGCAATCATCACTTAGTCAGACTGAGTGTAATTTATTGTCAATTTGATAAGAGCAGACTGCTGGCGATTTTTCACCGACTACTGTGGATTTTGCTCTGTCTGTATATACGTGCGTGTAGTAATTATATTTTTGGAGGGTGCCTAACACCATTTCTTTTATATTTAAAAGAGGGTACCAAGAGGCACTATCATATCATAATTTAGTGTTGATTTCAGGATGGAGCTTATGTAGTATTATGATAGTATGTTAAGTAACTTTGGTATAGGGTCATTTGGAGAAAAAAAAAGGATTCGAGAGTGTACATTTTTTGGCGCGTGCAAATGTTTTTATTATAGCTAAGCAGGCGGCTTAAATAGAGTAATATTTTCTGCAGTATATAAGTGGAAAAGATCTTGCTAATGCACATAGGCTCTTTGATGCTGATGAAGGATATATTGCAAGGATGGATTGAAGTGCGGCATAATGTACTGTATCTAATATTCTTAATATAGATTATAGAGGCTTACTGGTTGTTAAGTACACTTGACGCTCATAGTTGATTCGTGAGAGAATTATATATGTATGGATAAGAGTATTCCAGTGTTTATATTATATTTTGTGTTGGATCAGTATTTCGGAATTGGGAGCAGTTTTAAACACCTGTTCTTTGATTTTAGTTATACGGTAACGCCGGGATAATTTGGAGTCAAACAATAGACCAAGGAATTGTAGATATGTCCGATGTAGTAGCAACGATAGGAAGTGATTAGTATACGTTAAGATAGATATCCGTTACGGTGTTTGTGTATTGTTATTAAATACGGTTGTGTTGGTTTCCTGTGTGTTGATGTTAAGCGTTGATGATGATAATGCTGTGTACTTCAATGGTTTTTTGTGTGCAAGTGTGGGTCTTATGATGTATGGTGTGTATAATTACTACCGGTGTCATCATGATCCGGTTTAGTAGACAGATTATCCGACGATGTGGTGGTGGTGGTGAGCGGAACATGACGGAAATTATATTACACAGTAAGTAAACGCAGAAACACATACATTAATGATAGAGTATAAAAATCATGACAAGGTATTTGATTAATTTTCAATGTTTTTTTGAGATCGTGTATGGTAAAAATGTTAAACATAATTATTAAAATAAAAAATGATATTCTAAACGTCAGTTTTGTAATTTATCGTCGAAATCGCCTATTAAATTATCTTGAGAGTCTGTGACTGATTTAGAATTTGTAAATTCGTCTTATAATTTCTTTAATTTTTACAGCTTCAGTGTGATCTATTAGAATTGAGGGAAACGCACGCTAAATTGAGAACGACTAATGAAAAATTAAGAAGAGAAAAAGAAAGATTGGAAAATGAACGGGAAAATGTAATTAGGCAGCAATCAGTCCCGAAGCAAGTGACTGGAGATGAAGATGAACAAAAAAAGATGACGTACATTTTAGATTTAGTAAGTTTTTAAATGAATTATTTTTTATTTTATGTTTTTTTTTTTACTTTTTCGCCATTACCTTTCGCTTATATCCACAATAAATGTATCGCCTGATGAGCAGCTTGCATGATTAAATAACCAGTAACCAATTTAAAGTTACATTTTAATTACGTTTGTTAAAATAGAAAATTTGAATATTTTTTGCATACGTATTTCATCGTCGTCTAATCGGTTACTAATTATGATACCTTAATTGCTACACTCAAGCGTAAGTAGATTAACTGATGAATGATTTTCCGATTTCAATTTCGTTTCTTCGACGCGACTTAAGTTATCGTGGAACGTGAGTCTTAACAGATTCCAACTTCGTGGTAATTTTGCTTCACGTAATTATTCCATTAAATTTTTAATATTTCTTAGCATTTTGTTCAAATTTACGATTGTGAAATAATTGACCAGAATTTACGCATCGAATCTTGTATCGTTGTTTTACATTTATTTATTTTGTTAAAGTCTACCGACTTATTATTTAACCTTTGGCATAGTATTCTCGTTACAAATTTAAGCTAAATGAATACTCTTGTAATTATTAGAGACATCCCAATGTATATTTAGTGATTTTTATTCTAAAAATGATCATCATTAATAATAATCGTGATTTTATTAGGTAACGGAATTGGTGAAGATTGCCCCTCAATATTACTCTACACGTACGCCTGAGTATTATTCTTCGTCAATAAATAAAAAAACGGTAACCACAAAATTTATTATAGATGATGTTACAAATTTCAGTTAATTTACGAATTTATTTTTTAATATTCGGTGTATGCGTATTTTAGAAAATTCAAAAAGATGGTGTAAAATTATTATTGATAATAAATGAAGACGACAAGGAAAAACAACGATGATAATGATGGTCAGTGAAAATAAAATAAAACAAGTTTGATAATGGTACGAAATAAAAATGAACGAAACGTAATTTGTTTTATAATTCACGCGAGCCTAGTAAAAATATTTGCGTATCAAAAATAGTAATCAGGATAATATAACGTGTGGCTATATGTGAATTGAACTATTTTGATGTTTTGAAGAAGAAACAAATATAACGAAATAGTTATAAACGATTTAAATAACTATTTTTAAATATAGCAATGAGCTTTTTATATACATGAATATGTTGATAATAATGTGTTAAGTGCAACATTTATACGAATCCGAGGTTTCTGAAATAGAACGTTTACACAGTTAACATAAAAAGAATAATGAATGACGATTTCATACATATTATTTAAAATTTTGTTGGCTTTATGCAATGTTATCTTCAAATTATTGCATTAAAAATATCATAGTTACTTAGTAGTTAAATAATTTATATATATTTGCGTGTGTGTGTGGGATAAAATTTGTTTTAATTTACTTTTCATTTTTAATTATTTTTTTTTTTAAGGAAAACAGTTCTCGAGAATCATCATTAGATCACAGAAGCAGTTCAAGAGGTATGTTTGTATTAAAGTAGTGTAACGTGTTTCTAGTTTACACGAACCATATTCACGTATAATACGTTAAAAGCGAGTTATTTTGTTATATAACTAGTTGCGCTAGGAGTTTTTTTAAGCTTTCTTAGTCTTCAACTGATTAACTATACGAATTGGTCAATATTTTTTGTTTTATTTCTTTCTACTATCGTACCAGGACATTATTTCTAAATTATAGAAGGTTAATTTGAAAAATTTTGGGGTGGGGGAGTAGATTTTCATAAATTGGAAATGTTATTAATTTTTTTGTTGACAAATAGTTTATTAATTGTGATTTTTCATTTATTACCGATAACAACCGGAAGTTGATTATAATCTAAAACTTGCGTTTTAAAATTATTTGAGTTTATATAAATTCGTGTTCATATTTCTCGATATGATTGTTTTTTCAACCAAGTTTTGACTAATTTATTTTTTAACTAAAACTGAAATAACTTAATATACTATATTAATTAATGTAAATGCGCATGTTATCTGTAACAGAAAGTTCAGTACACAGAGATGATACACGACATGGTCCATTGCAGTCTACACTTCAAAAATTATCTGATGTGATACATCAATTGAAAACGCCGAATCAGATGTTTCATGCAGGTAAAAGTAGCCTGAGGAAATCATTCTCTTCCAAACGGTAATACATCAGACATATATTATTTATACATTTTTCGCATATGAAATTTAATTAGCGGTAATACGCGACAAAAACCTTTAAAAAATCAATTTTAACGAATATAAGTTTATGATTAAAAAAGCAAAAATGAAAACTTTGAAAAAATTGCTGAATGATACAAATATCTATGGATTAACGTATGAATTGCTAATCGACAAAGTTAAAAAAATTGACCTTTCAATTTTAGATAATTATGCTTGCACAGAACAGGATAAAATAAACCTGTTGATGGCAAAACTTTATATTAACCAAAACCCCTTCAAATCGCAAGTAAAAAATTCAAACGTAAATATATCGATCACTAAAGAAGTCAACGCAATTATTAAACTACTTAAAAATAAATTGTCAACAAGGCTAGGCGGAATATCAAATGAATTTATTAAAAGATGTCATATTTTTGCCAGAAGTAATTCTTAAAGTTGTTAACTTACTGTTTAAATACAGTTATTATCCTCGATGTTGGAAATTAAACAAAACTGTTATAATACCTAAAAAGAATTAAAACCCTAATTTATCTGCATCCTATAGAGCTATAGAATTATTATTAAACTTTAATAAAAACTATGAAAAATATACTCTTAATAAGTTAAAAGAATTTTTAGAAAATAAAAGAATAATTCATGTCAATCAATATGGTGCGTTACCAGGCAGATAATCTGAAATGGCGATATACAACATTAAAAATGTATAAAAATAATAATTTCTGTACATGCTTACTTACACTTGACATAATAAAGGCTTTTGACAACTTAAATTTAAATAGTTTTGCACGCTTTACTAAAGGATTTAGAATTACACAACGGAATGTTGAACATAATGAATAATTATTTTGAAAAACGTTATACTATTTTACAAAAATTGCTCAAAAAAAAAAAAAAAAAAAAAAAAACAACTATAAACCACTATGGAGGTGCCTCACAAGGATGTGTTTTAAGACCATACTTGTGGAACATAGTTTTCTCACAAATGCATAATATCAAATTTCCAAACAATGTAAATGTATTTGTAGATGATGTCGCAATGGTAATTTCGGTCAAGTGTGAAAATGCCTTTAAAAAAATTCCAACTTTATACAGAACTCTCGAATTTGTTAAACCGATATAATTTAAATATAAACGATTCCAAGTTAAATTATATGAACAGAAAATTACAGGATATGGGATTAAATTTAGCGCAACACGCATTAAATATTAGCATGATTAGTCAAATTAAATACTTCGGCGTAATAATAGATAAATTTAGATTGTGGAATGTAGTGATTTTATTTATACTTAATTACTAAAAAACAGTTGAAATCACTAAATTTATTTAATTATGCGAAGCTTTTCGGCATTTACGCCATTGTCAAGCTATATACAATTAAAATTAACTATACAAAATCATAAAATATTAATTTAAAACTAAGTTTACAATTAATGAATTATAAATACTTAAAATTATCTGACAATGACAGTGGTAAACAACACCATCAATTATCAGTAATATAAAATTTACAGAACAGTAGCTAGAAAATAATTATTTTATAAAAATATGTATTTGAACAATGAGAAATATATGTTTATGTAATTAAAAAAATCAATAGTTAGGAATAATATTTAAAAAAAAATATATATTATTCCTAACTATTGATTTTTTTAATTACATAAACATATATTTCTCATTGTTCAAATACATATTTTTATAAAATAATTATTTTCTAGCTACTGTTCTGTAAATTTTATATTACTGATAATTGATGGTGTTGTTTACCACTGTCATTGTCAGATAATTTTAAGTATTTATAATTCATTAATTGTAAACTTAGTTTTAAATTAATATTATTTTATGATTTTGTATAGTTAATTTTAATTGTATATAGCTTGACAATGGCGTAAATGCCGAAAAGCTTCGCATAATTAAATAAATTTAGTGATTTCAACTGTTTTTTAGTAATTAAGTATGTAATAATAGATAGCAACCGAAAATGTTATTCCTACTTCCAATACATTACCAGCAAAATAAATAAATTTTAATTATATTTAACAAAGTGTAAAATAATAATAGCCGATTAAATTACAAAAAGGGAAATAACATCATATAAAAGTGTAGTGTTACCCAACATCCTTTATGACAGTGTGATATATAAAGATGTGCTAAAAATAAAGGGATTTCAGAGCATATTAAAAAGCTTTCAAAGAACTATAGCAATAAAACTGATTAAATGCTACAGAAGTACCAGCTATTTGGCAAGCATCATCATTGCATTAAGCACACTCTTTCCGACTGTAATCATTGTAATAAAAATTTTAGCGATAATAGAGCAGATCAATTAGTAACTAAACTGTTTAAAATTTTTAATACTTTCACCATTGCAGAAATAAATCATCGTATAATAAATGTACACCTAGCCTAAGTGTATGTATACAAATTAATTAAATATTATAATATTATAAAAATTTGTTCAGAGTTCCATAAACTAAATTCGAAGGGTTCCGGATAATCTGTTATTTCTACTGTTTTTGCACTTTCCCATCGTTTTTACGAACTGAGGTCAAAAACAAAAATTAAAAAATTGATATTAATGACGACATGTGAGAATAAGAAGTTTTACTTATATTACGTATTGATGTAATCTGTGAAAACAATATTTTTTTTTGCGAATATAAAATTTTAAGCTTTATGTTATCTAAATATAAGATTTTTTAAGTTATTATATAACGATTTATCCCTTGTTTCTCGGCTTCATATAGATCGTCTTCCACTGAATCAGATAACGGGAGGCCAGAAAATAAAGCCACGAATGTGATGAATTTAAGGAGAAAATGCATTTCGTTAGAGCAGACCGCTCAAATAATGAACTCTAATGAACAGGTATGTATAATTTATTTGATTTAAAATGGAGCGGGCTCTGTACTTAGGCAAATAGATAGTGAAAAAAGAATTAATACGAAAATGTAGTCCTATCACAAAATTTCTATACAAGAGCCAATACCTGTCTACACAGTGCAGAAACCTTTTAGATAAAAGACTGATTTCCTGCCTATAAACCAGCATCTACTTAATTTTCATATTAAGGTAATTTTTCGGCTTAAATATGTTACATTAGCTTTTTATTCAATTATAAATCCGAATGTCTCTTATGTTACTGTTTTATTATTAATTAAAATGGATTTTGATGTAATAAACCTGTTGGTAAATTTTATATGGTTTATCTTCATTTATTTTTATTCGTCATCTTTTAAACCATGTCCATACTCGGTTAACGGAATTTTAAAGTCCTCGTTTAGACTGTTATTTTATAGAGACTCGCCGTATCATCATCAAGTGTAACCACCAACGTTTATTCTAATATACGCATGTCTACTATGTGTATAAGGTAAAGGACCCAGTATACTCCCCTTGCGGAAGAGCACTATTATTGGATATATTTCAGATATTATGTTGTCATTTTTGACTTTCACGTACCTTTATTTAAAAAGGAAGCAATAATTTTGTAACAGTGGCGTAAATTCGCACTTTGACTGACTAGGAACACAGAATTTTAGACTTTTTTCCTTGAAAAATTTTTCAATTTTCTATCGAAGAAGAAAAACAAAGCTCCAGGGGGAGATAAAATAACGATGGAATGGAAAAAAGCATTAGACAAAAGTAACAGGATAGCACTTCTAGAAATGATTAACAAAATATATCAACAGGGAATAATACCGAAATAATTATTAAAGCCAATTATACCGATACCAAAAAGACGAATGCAATAAAAAAGCAGTAAACAAGGATGTCCGCTGTCACCGAGACTCTTCAATGTATACGCTGAAGAAATGACAAGAACGGCGAATATTAATAGTCTAGGATTCAATATTAACGGAATAAAAATAGCACACATGACTGACGATCCGGTATACATGGCAGGATCCAGAAGATTAAACCTGTTTCAAAATAATTTATCATATAGCTTTAAAATAATAGACAACAGGACTATGGGTACAAGAGAGTTAGCCTAGTTGTTTTTAACTATTTGAGATATTTTTAATTGAACCGGATATTAGATTATTTTGATATATATATATATATATATATATATATATATATATGCCAATAGTAAGCTAATTTTATTGGTTTGTGTGTGTTATGGTTATATATGGGCGGGGCAAGTTATTACCAGAATATGGACTAAAAATTGTGTTAAGTTCTAAATATATATTGGATATGAAATTTAACGCTATTCTGCGTTTTATTTTCATTATATACAGATTGTCTGGAGAACAGATGAAGATACTGATGGTAGTATGTCTAGTTTTCAATCTTTTGATGATCCTTCCTACAGTGTTAGAAAAAACAGTGGATTTAAAGTAGATCAAGCATTTGATAGGTAATTTAAACATTTTTTGTTTTATGAAATTATTTTAATATTTCAGCTGACTTATTACAATTTTTTTTATTGTATAAATATTTAATCTTAGTTTTTGTTTATTAACGCATATATATGTCGTATGTCTATCGGTAGCTTAAATATCGCGTCAATATTTCTTAGCCATGATATTAGCCGCACATGATACTGCACGCTCTAAGGGCTCTGCGTGGGCAGGCACGTTGTGAAGATATGATAGTTGCAAAATTGTTCATTTTTGATACCCCATTTTGCGGGGGCATGTAACCAGTTCGTACACGATTTAAACGAACCCAACTTTTCCGCTCTAGGTTAAATACTAATGGTCTGAAATCCGGTATGTTTATCGTTCTAGTTCGATCTCGGTTCTTTTGTTTCCATTCTTTCTTCCAGGGTGCAACTCTTCAGATAAGAGTTTTACAGCTAGTCTATAGTTTAGTCTTTTTGTCCTTCCAAATGTTGGTGTATCGGTAGGTTTGCATCATTTGTTTACTTTGTCCATTCTTTAACGGCCACGATTTTTCTACGAATGTGAGCTGGTACAATGTTCGCTAGCACTGGTAGTCATTCCACTTAGTTACGCCAGATATTATACGTAAAGCTGTGTTTAGTTCAATACCAACCTTTCTTGTGCGAGTAATGTTCAGCTATATCGGAGCGGCATATTCAGGTGTTGAGTAAATCAACGCGAGGATAAACATCTATAATGTAGATGACGTTGTTACTGCTAGTTTTTGTATTATGTTCGTCTGTGTTCTGAGTTTGGTCACTGTGTTCTCAAGATGTTTGCGATAGATCAGTTGGTGGTCTAAGATTAATCCAAGGTATTTATTGCTTGCACTTGTCAGTCTTCATATTTACTTTCATTTTTGAAAGCTGATTATTGAGATGGAAGCATGACATCACTTTTTTGTCATTGTTTTTATGTTAATCGCCATTTTTAAAAATGATCTGCTAATGATGATGGATCTTTTTGTAACAGCTCCTCTGACGTGTAACGATTTCTGTTTTGTGTAGCTAAATAAATTTTCGCGATTTCGTATGTGGTAAGTCAGGGACACATAAATTAAATAGTCAGGTTGTTTAATACTCGCGTTCCACTTTGATTTCCACATAGGTAAACCCCATTCTGCAATTACTGATCATTTTATTTAGTAACGAGTAAATTTTCCTACAAGGAATCGCCTTTAGCAATTTAGTGAGTGAGCCAGTGCGCCATATAGTGTCATAAGCAGAGGAGAGATCGATGAAAGCAACCGGTGTTTTTAAGTTCTTTTAAAAACCATGCTCAATATGGGAGATAAGTGCATTTATCTGAACTATGCAGCTTCTTGAGCCTGTTCGATTTCTAGATGAATGTCAATAGTATTGTCTATTAGATTGTACAATAATCTTTCTAATAGTTTATATGTTATGCTAAGCAGCGAGATAGGTCACTAATTATCAGCGCTATTTGGATATTTATCTGGTTTTAGTGTTGCTATCCTTTCAAAAGTTTCGGAAGTTGACTGGTTTCTAAAATTTGTCCAAATAAATTTAAAATCCACTTTCTTGTTTTTTTCCCAAATGTTTTATATATTCTGATTAGATTTCATAAATCCTAACAGCTTTTCCGAGCTTCAGGTTTTTTATAGCTACAGTCTGCTCAATTTCATTAGCTTAGCGTATTCCGATTTCTCTTCTGATATTTTGAGCAATGCGGTTATTTTCTTTCTCATGAATTTACTGAAGTTTGTTCAGATTCGGTACACTAGCCACTCTTGTTATCTTGCTGGCTATGCTTTCTAGTGTAACTTTCGCATTATGATTGTTTACTATTTTGTCAGCATTAAGTTTACGTAATATCTTCATAGCTTGTCTGCTGTTATTTTGGAATTTCATATTTTCCAATTTTTCTCTTCGATCATTATCTAGAGCATCTATGAGCTTATCAGCTAGTTCATAACTTCCCGACTTTTTAAATTGTTGATAGACATCTTCACTCTGTTCACCAGGAATGCATATCTTAGGGAATCTTTGTGGAATATATTTCCTCGCGGTTTTTACAAGTAAATTAGGCAAGTCGGTCACAGTTTTCTGTTATAAGTTTGATCCGGTGAACAGTGTCATCTACGATGTGTGAGGTTTTTCGAGTCCGCTTTCTTGAAATTGTAGCGGGGTACTTGGATGGAATTTATTAGTGGTAATATAAAGCCTAACTCTATTATCGCCGGTCTATGTTGACTTAATGGTAACTTTTAGAAAATTGTACGTAAGATTTCTAACATCTTCCCACTTTGATTTACTGCAATGAAATATAAGCCAGGATTCATGCCTCAATCTAGCTGAATGGGAGGTTCCTTGCTTTTTGGTGTCATAAATTATCCGTAGATTCTCTATACTTCCATTCATCCGACTAGTCTAAGCAGAAGTTTTTTGTTTGATTATATCCTCACATTGTACGTTGGCTATTGAAGTCTCCTATAACTATTGCCGGTTTGTCTGTAATTTGGATCATTTGCTGTGGCCACTTAATATTTGGTGGTTTATCGACGTTAATTATTGTCAATTGTTTAATTTTTATTTCTGCCAGAAAGATATTGTATTTATCAGCCCATTCCAGTACATTTTTGATGTAGATATTTCCGATGACATAGTGCAGCTGCAACTGTAAATCCCGGTATTGCGCCCACTTTTGCTGCTAGGTGCTTTCCGTATTCTATATGCATTTCTTGCAGTATTTATATCATGTTTTCAAATATTTGGATTTTTGCTCAGCTAAGACCTTCCATGTTAATCTGACGTGTTCTAATATTATCCTTCAACGATGTTATGGTCGAGTTCAAGTTCGAGTTTGAGCAGTCCTGAGAAGGGCTGTTTATTCTTTTGACGTGTTGCTACCCATATGCCGTGAGATGCAAAGCACAATTCGCCGATAATTTCGCATATTCCAAGCCATTATTTGATAAATAATGTTTCCAGGCGCACGACGAACACGTAATATGGGACGCGCCCGTTTATTAATAATGTAAATAAATGGATGTTATTTACACAAAAAAGAACTTGAAATACGGAACAATCTAATTTTTTATTATAATATAAACAAATTGTATCCAATTTAATCGTCGTTAAATTTGATAAATCTGTTTAGTTAGATATCGTGTAAACAAATATATGATTAAACTAATCACAAATATTGCAATACTTTAATGTATTTTTATGTGCAATTTATATTTTTCGTATTACCGCTTTATATTCCAATATGAGCTATGGATTTTTGTTTGTCTTCCGACAGTACGCTAAAAATTACGTGTACATGTACATATGTTACAGTCGACTTTCTGGTGGTTCCACCCAAAGCGAAATTACTTCATCATCGTTAGAAAAAAAGAAGAAAAAAGGGATTTTTGGTCGTCTAAAAATGTTGAAGAAATCATCTAAAAGCTTCGACGATGCAGATACATTTCCACTAAATTGTAATAATCAGGTAATTTTAAAATTAACAAATAATCTAAAATTTAGTAATATTATCATTTAAATATTCGTTCGTATTTTATTTTCACCCGCATCAAGAATAACCTTGTTGTAAATCATAATTATTATGTGAAAAGACGTAAAAATACAATTTGTTCTCCTTGCTTATATCTACCGTGTCAAAAACAACCTATAAATGGATCCACTTTTATTTGGCGTCATGGAATAAAGCATTGGTATTGTACATTATTGTATATTTTTAATACTCATCAATAAAATAAAATATTTCGGACATCTAATCAGAGATAAAAGATATAAAACAATTAGAAGAAGAATGATTAATAAAATGAAAACGTAACTACATTTGTGTCATTCAAAACGAGATATATCAATTAGGTAAATATTTACAAAATATATATATATATATATTAAGAACACTACAACCATAAATTTGAAGCTTTGGTATCTCCCAATTTGCCTGGCCCGCACGGGAGATTAAGCTATTTCTCTCTAGTTATTGATTGGGGGAGACCTACATCCAGCAGTGGACCGATATAGGTTTAAAAAAAAAACAATGTATTCCTTATACACTTGAAAATATCAAACAGCGGAAGTAAATGCATAATTTAAATATAGAGATTTCATGAAATATAATGTAAAAACACGCATCCACGTAAAATAAAAACAACAGGCTGGTCAGTTGTAGTTCATACAAACTTGTGTCCGGTAAAAAAAAAAACTATTTTAACTTATGACTAAATAATAAATAAATTTTATATCAATATTTTGATGTCAGTTTTATACTTTCAAGAATAAATAATAAACACACGAACATACATATTATATATATCTGTAACACTATTAAAAAAAATAATGTTTACTATAGTTCATATTAATAGCATATGCGTTAAAAAATAATTTTTTACAAAAACAATATAAGTTAAAATTTCATTATGTACGCTTATATTATACCCATATTTTATATATATATATATATATATATATATATATATATATGTGTGTGTGTGTGTGTGTGTGTATGTATGTTATAAATTCCCAATGTGAGTAACACTGTGGGAAGATACGAAAATTAAGAAAAGGTGTAAGATAAGGTGACACAAGACCAAAATTGTTTATTACAACACTAGAAAAAGTATTTAATTAAAATAGAACACAGTGGCCATCCAGATAGATGGAGAATGTCTGAATCACCTTAGATTCACGAAGGATGTACTAATAAATAGTAGCTCCGTAGAACTACAAGTGATTCTAGGCCTAAATAGATACTCCAGTAAAATTGGACTCGAAATAAAACTAAGGAAGACAAACACATAAATATACATAACCACACGTATTTAGGTCAGAGAATTGCAACGAACAAGCAGCTTATAACGCAAGCGGAAATAAATAGAATAGTTCAAACTTTGTTAGCGTTCAGAAAATTAAGCTACATATTTAAAAATCTAGAAATGCCGATTAACTTGAAAAGTAAACTTTATAACCAATGTGTTCTCTCTATCCTAATGTACGGATCCCAAACGTAGCTATTTACAAAAACAAATTTAGAGAAAATAAGAAAAACGTAGGTAACGCAGGAAGGAATAATCATGAATGTCAGACGTTCAGATGCGATAGGAAACTCAAAGATGAGAGTCAAGTAAACTCGATGACGCAGTGGAACAAATGGCCAAGTTAAAATGTAGTTGGGCCGATCATATAGCACAACAGTTGGACATAAAATGGTGGCGTATAGATAGAGAAGACTGTTAAATCGTTCAGATAATTGCCAATGAAAAAAATTAGGTTAGATAGGCACAAGATCTGATTAAATAAGAGTTGAGGAAGGCCTACTCCTAGTAGTGAACTGATACAGGCTAAATCATAAATATCTCTCTCTCTCTCTCTCTCTCTCTACATATATATATATATATATATATATATATATATATATATATATATAATATATATATATATATATATATATATATATATATATATATATATATATATATATGTGTGTGTGTAATAAAATTACCTAACAGTTCATAATTATTGTTCACTTAAAATATGCAGACAGATTCTAGTGTAAATTCAAGCATTTCTACACAATCAATTCCTGATAATGATGTAAAGAAGAAAGACCATAAAGGTCATTTCTCTGGCATGTTTAAGAAGTCAGATTCTCGAAGTAACAGGTATATTTCGTATTGTTTCTATTTTATCATTTACACACCCACACACCACATACATATATATATATATATATAAATGTAATTTATATATGAACATATAAATTTTATCAAGACGATTAGATGTTATCGGATTATAGTTTGTCTAATAATAACTTAAAACGTGTCTCTTCCCTGAAAGTTAGTGATGTTTCAAACAATAGTTTAATTTGGACTATACGTGTTCGTATTCACGAATTTAAATTTTTAGAAAATTAAGCATAACCCATGAAAATAGTTTCTAACTATAAAAATGATATCTCAATCTGCTCCGTTGTACGAAATGAAATGTATTTATTATATATTACTATATTTGTCCTTCATTATATAAAAATTCACTTGTCTCAGGATTAATTATTTCATCTTATAGAATTGAGCGGTTTTATTAATGTCAACAAATGAAATACATACAATATATTGGTTCTAAAAATATTTTAAAATATAAATATGTCTTATGGCAAATGGTCGTTCTAAATGTCCATCCGTTACGAAAAATATCTCACTGATTTACGTAACATTTTCGATGATCACATCAATGACGAAACTATCAATACATGCATGTACCCGCATGAAGTTTGGATACTCTTAATTTCTTTTTTTATAAACTGTCAGTTCAACGATTAGTTAATCTGATATTTTATCTTACTTTTTCACAACGTCTAAACATTTTATTTCTATAAAATATTTCACCTAGTATGGAAATATGCATTATTAAAAATTTCAAATACATAGTATTTTCCTTTAATCTGTTTATTTCTTTTATTTTTGTGTAAAATGTAATCAATATCATCTTAAAAACAGAGTAACACATATTCTTTTAGTGTGTATGTGTATAATATATATATATATATATATATATATATATATATATATATATATATATATATATATGTATTATAATTTACATTATTTATTGCGATAAAACGTTGCAGTTCAGAACGTAATAAGAAAATATCCGAAGTTATAGTTCAGTCTCCAGCAGTTCGAATAAGTTCCGCAAACACATTACCAAGGATGTCTTCTTCTTCCGTATCTCCTGTAAGTATGCACGTCTGTAACCAAACAAACTTGTAAGTAAAAATAGATGACCTATCTTAAATACGCAGAAAATTTTTCCAACATGATTCTTTCCTTTCTATATTAGCTGTTACTGAGCGAGATATACCCTTATAATAAATAATTAATATACCATTTTTTCACAATCTTGTATTGTGTCATACGCAGACATATGAGCGTGGGCAATCATCAATTAGCTAGTTCACTGTTTCAATTAGACTTTTTATTGTTATTTTTTCAGTATACTACTGTTAAGCTAAAATTTCAGTTTACACTTACAAGAAATCTTCAACGAAAATGTTATAAATTAAAGAGTTGCGCAACGACAAATAATAATAACTAAACTTTTTCAATCCAACAAGAACATTGGCAGTGCTCCAAATTACACACACACATGCATTCTGTATACACACGCCTTCGACACAGTCAATTTTACATATACACTGTATATACATACAATTTCAAAATATTAAAATTCTATTTTTGCAGTGATAATTTTAGACACATACCAAGTGAAACATTGTTTTTGTGTGACGATGACATTCTTGTGTATTTTCTGAGCAATATATTGAACCCAATGTATTTTGTTTTAAAACTCATCGCTTCCCATATAAATACCTCCTAGGGTAGATAACCTATTTGATCTATACAAAAGTACTGTTCTTAGAATGTATGGACAATTTTTCTTTAAACCGAACATTTGCAGAAGTTTAACTTCCTGCTTCAAAAATATTTTTGTGTCACTATTCACTAATAATATGCCAATTAGATGAGTAATTTTTACAATCGTATGAACAATAATTTTGACTTTTAGAATTTTATTTCGAGTAGGTTTGTATCTTATTATACTTGTAATTTGCGTAAATGATATTCGACGTATATGAAAAATTACAACATTGAATAAAATTAAACAAGATTAAAAAAAAAATACATACAGATTATATTTTTTGTATTTATTTTTAAAAAATGTTTCAGGTATCCCCATTGAATAAGAAAATTTCTACTGGATCACAAAATAAATTACATAACGCTGAAAATACAATTGCCCAAACAAAGACGAAAAAATAAGGTTTTTAATTAAAAGAGTAAATATAAATTTATTTTTAGTTACCTAAACTTTCCAAAAATTTTATATATACGTATAAGAGTATCTGACGTGAGTGCATCGCCGATGCACTTAGTGGAAATTGGTAGCAGTAAGTATAAGTTAATTAGATTTCCTTATAATTACATATTTATTTAGTTGAACGTGTAGATAAAGTTAGTTTGTAAATTACGAAAAATACTAGTCTTTTTATTAAAAGTGTAACTTATTGAACTTTTAAGGTGGGAAATATTAGTATCAATCTATTGTTTACAATAAGCAGAAAGTAGACTCATTGAATAATTTTTGTAGGACACAAGTAATTCACACGGAGTTATTATTCTTAAGAATCACTGTACATATGGATCTATTATTATGAGTTGAAGGATAGCAGTAGAGCAACGTTACTTAGTGCACGTTTGAGTCATATATTAATAAATGACTACGAATCAAGATAGTTTAATTAGTATAAATTAGACTAAACAATTTTCTACATAAATTCGAGGGTATGATCTTGATGTTACACTATCACGATAATATAAAAATCATTCATAGAGTTATCAAATACACATTATAATTATAGTAATACGCTGTCAACACACAAGTACATTCTATTTTAGACAAATTCCGTTCACAAGATGTTAGCCATAGCTGAATATCCTATACTTTTCAATATATATGATTACATAATGCGAAAGAAGTAGTTCAAATAGACAAAAATCGAATATCTCGTTTTCATTACGCTGATAATAATAAGCTCATCACTACATAGAAGGAAATGATCTATACCACATAGTAGGAACAAAAAGACGAAAAAGACTAAAGGATTATGATAATGAATAAAAATAACAAAAGTGTGTTATAGAATTTATTTATTATATTATAATAATTGGGCTTAAGTACGAAACGTGTTATAGAATAAAGAATTGGAAATGTGCTGAAGAAAGCTCCGAAAGGTAAGTCAAGTGTAATGTTGGCAAAGTGTGTAATGATTAAAATAAACAAAATCAGAAAAGGTCACGTGATTACTCGGTTAATAAAAATAAGATTACCCAATACGTTTGGATATTTGATATTTCTACGTTGGAAACCCCCATACTATATCCAAGCAGGATAAAGAGTAAATCAATGCGTTCGATACATGAATACGTTGCAAAATGTTGAGAATTCCAAACAGCAGAAGACAATATATATCAATAATGGAAGAATTAAAAATTGAATGACATATTTTTATAACATTCTAACAGAAAGTTTAAAAATGTTTTGAACATATCATGCATAAAAATGAGAATAGTCTTGAAAATGCGCACTAACTGGGCTAGTCGAAAAGTGGCAAACCGACAATTCCATAAGTAGAGCTATTATGTCAACTGAAATAGGAATAAAGAGAGAATGGGTGAATTATGGTCGCGATACTAAGTAATGTTAACTATATAGATATATCATATGCGCGATTCTTGTGTTATAGATAAAAAAGAACAGATTATTTTGAACAGCTGTACAGATTTTTGGAACATGTTTTCGTTTTAAATATCTATTATAAGCACTGCGAAAAAATTACTGAGTTGAACGAAACGGGATAAATTTTCGCTATCTTAAACTTTTTGACTATGCACACATTGTTCATTCTATCATCGAAATTATGGAAGAAAAATATAATAAGATTTAGTGTCCTTTCCGGGGGTACGGAAGTGTTCACAGGTGGCGGCTAGTCCTACAAATATGTAGGTTAGCTGCGAATAAGACAGTCAAATAAGCAGTCGTGAACCAAGAGTGGCTACTGGTGGAAAGTCTCAGGCAGGTGATTTCAGTATAACAGGATAAGAGATACGAGGATGCAGATGGCCAGCTTGAGGAACTGGCCAATAAAAGTCTGCATAAATCTTATGACTGTCTCTCCCTCGGCGGATTTAGACCGCCGTAAAAACCATACACTGTTATCTCTCAGTAAAAACCGTGGTCTTGCGGTTAGGGTCTTTACCCAAAGGCTAAGGGAGTAAACACTGACAGAGAATCCTCAGGCAGGTCCCAAGAACATCAAGATGACAGACAATTCAAAAAAAAATTGTATGCACCAATAATTTTTTCGGATAATGAGAGGTAGAAGAGTTCTATACCGATGTTAAAAAAGAAACCAATAGAATACCGAGAAATGAAATGGTAATTGTGATTGGCGATCTAAACGCAAAGGTTGGAGCAACATGTGCAGACAAACATTTAAAACATGTAGTTGGAAATTTTGGAGTGAGAACACGTAATGAAAGGGGTGAGCGCCTCATAGAATTTACAATTGAAAATAAACTGATGATAACGAATACGATTTTTCAACTTCACCATAGAAGATTGAACACGTGGAGTTGATCTCCCCTGGAGATCGACATAGAAATCAGATTGATTATTTCATGATCTCAAAACGATGTAAGTCATGTTGTAAAAATGTTATTGTTCGACTTGGAGCTGAGTGTGTTTCTGACCACAGATTAATAATAGAAATGCAGGGAAAACTGAAAACAACTAGGAAGCAGCAGCGAGCACAGAAATTGGTGATCAATGATCCCAAAGCTTTTGTAACGACACTGGAAACAAGAGCAGTAACGAATGCAGTGAACCTATCAGCACAACAGGATAAGGAGACACAAAGACAGACGCAGCAGTCATAAAAAAAAACATGGCTGTCTGAAGAAACTATAAAACTTATTAATAATCGAAGAGAAATGAAGGAAAATGGACAGTACAACGCAGATATAACAAAATTAATAAGTCGACAAATTTCAAAAAGTTGCAAAAATGATAAAAATACGTACATCAACAATATATGTAAAGAAATCCAATCTCACGCGGAGAATGTGGAACCAAAGGATTTGTACAAAACAGTAAAACTACTATCACGGGACTTTCTAACTAGGAATTGGATGATTGAAGATGAAAAAGGTATTGAGAGAAAAGAAAAGAAAGAAGTAGCGGGAGTATGGAGAAATTATTGCCAATCTTTATATTATCATGATGAATGAACTAATACCGGCAACCTCCCAACCGCTGACAAAATTAGAACTAGAACAAGACATATTAAAAAGTGAAGTCATAGAGGTATTAATTATTTTAAAAACAATAAAGCTGAGGACGTTGACGGAATACCAGCAGAAGCCCTAAAAAATACTGGAGAAGTAGGCGTGCAGATGCTTCATTCTATATGTAACACCATATGAAAACTACAGAAGGGCCACATGAATAGTGTAAATCTATATATGTTCCTCTATATTTATCGAACTACTTCTCTTTTGTCGTACTAGTAAAATAATGTTACGAATCCATCCGAGGAAAAATGAGCGAACAAATTTCCAAAGAACAAGCTGGATTCGTTAAAGGACGAAATACGCGGGAACAGATCCTAAATATGAGACAATTAATAGAGAAATCACTAGAGTACAATGTACCTATAGTGCGGTGTTTCATTGATTATCGAAAAACTTTCGATAATGTAATCTGGAGCAAACTATGGGAATTATTGATGGAGATGGGTGCCTCAAAGCACACTGTACATATGATTAAAAAACTATATGAGCACAAACAGAATACTGTAATGCCAGAACTCAGTATGCAGTCACAAGAGTTTACTGTAAAAAAAAAAAAAAGGTGTAAAACAAGCATGTGTACTTTCATCTAAGTTTAATTTATATGGAGAACATATAATGAGGAGTTTTAGAGGATTGGAATGTAGGTGTTTATATCGGAGGGCTCAACGTTTCAAATTTACGGTTTGCTGACGATATGAATTGATAGCACCTAATATGGAAAAAATGTAACGATTATTGAAGAAATTAATAAGTAAATGCTATTGTCTACAAATAAATAATGGAAAAACTAAGTTAATGATGATTTGGTTATGAAACTGTGGAAACGTTCGTTTATTTGGGATCCTATTTGGAAAGCGAATCTGAAGGTGAGATCAAGAGAATAATTCAACTAGCACAGAATGCGATGGTTAAACTAACCCGGACACATGGAAAGATTCCTCTGTTACGAAAAATACAAAAATTCAACTACGCACCCTGGTTTTTTCAATCTTTGTATGGTGCGGAAACGTGGTCGGGTTTCGTGGATGGAAAAGCATACTAATGCGTTTATTTTGAAAGAAATTGGTACAACCCGCAAGATTAAGAACGAAAGTTCTCGTACGTATTATGAAATTTTTGGTAAGGATCATACGAAAACATGAATAGTTATGGGAAGAATGAATGGTGTGCGACCAAAAGGAAGAGTACCAATTATCTCGGATGACATTTTCAAGATGTGTTCATGATGTGGAAGATCGTCAAGGATGGAAGCAGAAAATATGGAAGCTGTTAGCTTGATCACGATATTTCTACGTGGAGTTACGACTAAATGATGATGATGACAATGTAATTTTTTTCATTACGTAACGTTTCGAAAACAATTAGTTTTCATTTTCAAGCTTAAATCATGAAAGTTTAAGAGTTTATTTAAGTTGTTTATTATGAACACATTTAAGTTATCGTTTTCATTTTAAAAATGTTTCAATGGATGAAAAATATTACTACTTACTGTTTGATTTTTCCTTATTAAAAAGTACGATATAAATAGTATTTTCATTTTATAATATATATCAAAGATTTATTTTCATATCTACGAGTTGTTGGTAATAATGTTGATGTATTGGAGAATGAATTAACAAAACAAAATAAAAACAAAGTTAATCACTATAACAATTATTTTATTAACACAAAACTTTTCGACAACCACGTCATTTTTCAAACATATACAAAAAACGTTACCTATAAATTCACAGATATTAATATGTAACGTTTTTTGTATACGCTTGAAAATGACGTGATTGTCGAAAAGTACGTTAATAAAATAATTTTTATAGTGATTAACGTTGTTTTTATTTTGTTTTGTTAATTGTTAGTAATAGATTACATAAATATGAAATGTGGCTTAAAAATTTTTTGATTTTGCAATAATTGAAAAAATAAAATACAAATATTAAACCGGCGATTTAGTTATTTATTTTTAAAATTACTTAGGACATGACATAAATCTTTGAAAACAATAAATTTTTAAATCTTAATGTTATTTAATTTATAAAATTGTAAATTCTTGATATATTATGTTTAAATTTGAAACTTATCTTTCAAAACGACGAGTTAAAATTAAGTCTATTTAGTACCGTCATATTTAATAATTTTGTATCTGTTTCGAGGCATCATAAACGGTCTGTAATAAGATTATTTTTTTGTTCCGTCTTGAATTTCAGCTATTTTATTACTAATCGATTTAAACTAAATTACGATGTAATCTGTATAATTTAGTAAAATTCTATACTCTTTTGATTTATTATTTTTAAATTCGAAATCTTCATCCGTATCAAATGTCAAAATTAACTTTACGCATTAACGACTAAATCAAATATGTATTAGATATATTAAAATTTACAAATAATAAAATCATCATTTCTTTTATACATATACGACTAATTGAATTTTCAAGTGACGTGAACTCATTATTGCGGTTCATCCGTTAATGCGTCTAAACCCTGAAATAATAAATTGTAAATATAAATTTTTATAACGTATTTTCTATATATTATTATGGATTTAAACTATAAACAGCGAAAAATACGAATACATTATTATTATTTAAAAAGTTAACTGTTATCGTAATGTACAACTTTATTTAATCATTTAACAAAGTAAATGTTTAGAAAAACTAAGTGACATCCAAAAAATGAAATTGAAAAACTCAAAAATAATGTATAGTTGTTAAATATAAATACAGTTATACAGATTTTTAAAAGTGGAAAACTCGAAATGAAATTCTTATAAAACTGAAATAGAGATTATGTATATTAAAAAGTGTACAACAATTATAGGTTTGAACAATGTTGAAATAAACGAAATTATTAGGAAAAGTTAGATATATGTATGAAATAAATCTTGAAATATGTATTTTATATTATAAACATACTAAATTATTCCGTGATAATAGACCGGAGTGTTGAGCAAACTAACCGAGATAGTTATTGAAATATCAGGAATAAAGTAAAATTAAGTTCGGAATAATATACTCTCACGTATTGTATTTTCGATATAGATCATGTTATTTAAATAATTAACTTTTAACATTTTAACAGATATATACTGCTTCAGAATAATGAGCCAACTAGCATGATTTATAAAAAAAGATGCAATGCAGTATATTATAATTAAGCTTATAAATATGTAAGATACTGATATTTCCTACATAAACATAAATTAATTTTCAATCCATTATATTCAGCGAATCAATTTTAATTAAATTTTTCCTGTTAAATATACGAATTTTTAAATATATAAAACAAGTTTATAAGCAACTAATTTTTTTATAGGATGAACTTATATATACGATAAAGAAAAAATTGACACTATTACATAAAATTCCTCATTTAAAATTTTTATGATCGAGAACTAACAACATATTTAATAAAAAGAAATTTATATTTTAATTTTTATAAATAGTTAGAAAATTATATACCACTTGCTTCTCAGTCATTATTTGTTTTTATTCAAACCATTGTGTTAGTATAGCAGAAAATTTAGGTTGCCAAAATGTATATTTAGCTTAATACACATCAACACCCACATACATTTCACACATTTTAATTATGTTATTTATAGCCCCTACAACTGTTTAAAGTAATGAAAAACTTAGTTCATAATTATAATTCTTCATTTCTTACGTTAGGCTTGTACGGATTACCAGTCAAGTTAGTATCCCTCATATAATAAACTTGATGCACTTCATCATCTAATTCTCGTTGGAATCTCTGTATAATAAAAAATACGCAAATTAGATATTGTAATTAAGGTAACTAAAATTACTTAGAAAATATATATGTATATGAATATTACTAGCTAAACATTTGTATACGTACATTCCCAATTCTAAAGTTATTCCATAGCGGCATTAAATGAGTCGGAGCTTGCAAAAATATCCATATAATTGTTGCGTGAGGAATAGAATAATACCACATAATGAAAAACACGTTTTTGAGATCACACAACGAACAAAAATATTCAAATCCAAACTTAAGTTAATAGTTTTAAATAGTACATTATTTTCTAAGTAAAAATATGTTGATCAGTGTCGCCTCTTTTATTGATTTGAGATCTGTACTGTAAGATAGTTGGAAATGTCTGGTAATAAACAAGGATAATTATTTTTTTATTTTCACATACAAATTTTATAAAAAAATTTGAAGTTTTTCTATATGCTGAAATAAATTATAAGTATAATCCGTTCTATTTGAATTATAAATTAAATTTTGTTTTTTGTTACACTTTAAAAATCTATGGCTATTGGCTTAAAGTTTTAAAAATATAACGGTTATACCCGATGTTAACATCCTGAATTGAAATGATTAAAATGTAAGGAGAGAGGAAGTTGAAGTTAATTTTTGTTTCTTACTAATGGTGTGTGGTTTGTGGTTTATTAAATCTGTTTTAAATCTAAACCGTGAAATTGATAACACGTTTACTATAATTTAAAGGTATCAAATCAACTATTTTGTACATGTTCACTGATATAATAATTAAAAATTGGAATTACTTATTTCGTATTATTGGTATCAAGTTGATTAAAAGTAGTATTATATACATTCTAATCATGTAATGAGGATAATTAATCCAGTTATGTGGCAAAAGATCTGAAATAGTAGATTATATTGACCGTTTTATGGACCTATTAGGTGAATGTAAATTTTATTGCAGATGAAAATTAAATTTGTTATGTTTATTAAAAATTTGTTTCAGCAGAAGATTGTAAAATGGAGTTTAATAAACAAGTTCTGGAATCTTTAGAAAATAAGATTTCGCCTGAATCAAAAGAGGTAAGAAACTTTTTTAATTTTTAACTAGAACAACTAGTTTCAACATATAGCTTTATTTGAAATTTGCTGTAATCAATTAATTAGTTTTATATATGTGTATTTATTCCTCACAATATTATTTTCTGTTCCCATAATTTGTGTGAATTTGTATGACTATCTCGCATTTAATTTTATTTGAATTTTCAATATATTTTTAAAATTCATTATCAATAGAACACTACTTTCCAAATTAAATATGCATTTCTTATCTTATAAATGATTCGTTCGGTTTATTAATTTTTTAGATAGCGGCAATTTTTAAATGATTAAGTTAGAATTATATAGAGCGTCTTAAAAATATTGGTTCGTCGAATGTTGTACGTAATCGCTTATAATTGTGATACTTCATGTGTTTCATAAATTATTCTCTCAATATTGTTAAGAGGTTACTCGTTTATTCTATAAATTGATGAAGGATCTCATATATTTGCATACGAAAGATTTCTGGAACTTCCCTGGACGTTCACAGTTACGAATATCAAAATATGTGTCTGAAGAACTGAAATCAACGTAGTCTACAACGTTCCCTGAGAAAGGAGCATATAGAAGAAGAAGATATGTGTCTTATCGCTAATTACAAATGGAAAACCGAAGATTTTTTTATTATTCTATTTGCAATCTGTCCCACGGGGACAATAAGCGAATTTTATGAGATTCCATCCTGAGTGGAGGTACTACCCAGTGGTAGTACTCGAGATTTATGTTTTTATTTTATTCAGTTGAATCTTGTGCTTAGGTCTTGCGGCTGATATCTTTTCAATCGTCGCATGTCTTTGCCATGGTGATATAACTCCGTTTCCAGTGAATTTAGATGAAGCTGCAATCTCGAAACAGTTGTGGCTGTGCCTGCCAATGACTTATTATACAGTTTGGAAGGGAGTGTTGTTGTGGATAATTTCATTTGTGACATACCATGGTGCTCCTAGTATACATCTCACAGCTTTTGACTGGAACCTCTCTATAGCGATCGGGTTTGTGTTTGATGTGCAAGCCCACAACTCTATCTCGTAAGTCCAAACTGGTTTCAATACAGTTTTGTATACTAGTAGTTTTGAATTCAATGATAGTCGAAGATGAAAATTAAAAATTGCTCCTGATAATACCAAAAATAAAGGTAATCATTATCAAAATAATGAGAGCCATAAAGCACGGCCTGGTGGAATAATGACAAAATAGCGCAAACAAAAATGTACCCGAATATAGGCTTATTTACATCTCGAAAACCACGTAATGATATATTTTGAGAAAAAAATAATACTCTAATTAGGATATACACAACCGACAAAAGTAAGCTCATATTAAACAAGGTGGGTTTAGTAAATTTAAATGCAGCAGCGTTCAGGTATTAAATCTAACGTAGTGTATAGAAAAAGTTCCAAGATAAACTAATCACAAGACACCTACAGGAATGAACCATGACTTATCTAAATGTAAAAACGCATATATTTGACATTATATTAAAAAGTTATAATAATATTTAATAAATGTACCGGAACAAATGCCCTCTCCATTTATGAAAGTAAAAATTCTAATAATATAAACTGGTAAATAATAAATATACACGATATAAATAGTATTGATGGAAAAATCAGACAAAAAACCATCACAAATGAAAAGCAGTAATTTAAAAAATAATAAATATAAGTTTAATTATATAACGAATATGTAATATCATTTATAAGTAATGGAAACGAAAACAAACAAATTATGACGTTATGAGAATAATACATTATGTTTAATGCGTCGATGCTTATACTTAATATATCTAATACTGAGTTCCCTGGAATCGTAATTTCCTATTGCTGGAAGTAAATTATTACGGTGCGCACTACAACTGAGAAAAACATTTTGAGATAGTTTGAGGATATAATCTTTTATATATGGTATCTGCAGAGCACTATGCATATATGAAATTTTAGTGTATACGGGGACATTGAGAATACATCTAAGATATCGATTTTGGACTAATTGCAGTCTATTAAAACTAGCATTTGAGACTAAAGACGACTGTACAAGAATATATTAAAATAGGCCTAATGATTGACTTGTAGATTATTAGTTTATTATTAATATTTAAGTGAGATTTACTATTAAAAATGGGGTAGATTGAACAGATTGCTCTGTTTGTCTACAATGATGCATGGTCAATATGCTTGAAAAAGGGTCTAAAATGACACCAAGATTCTATATCAACGCCACTGACGTGAAGTTTGGTCGGTAAAAACGGTCTTCGACGAGTGAAGAAAATTGCTTTCGTTTTAGAAGGATTGAGAGCAATTTGAATACTTAATTACACGATCAACACCGCATTGTAACCTATTGCTGATAGTACTTGGCCTGTAGGAACTGCAGAACAACGCTGTGTCATCAGCGTATAAGGCAACCTCAATGTTATTTATATGCTGGAAATCATGCATGAAAAATGTAAATAAGAATGGCCCCAGTACGCTACTCTGAGGTACGCCGGCAGAACAAGATTTGGTACTTGATTTCGAATTATTTATAATGGTATAAAATGATCTATTACTTAAGTAAGTATTAATCAGTTTAATTAGTAATTGGGAAACCTGGTAGCAATCATTTTGTAGATAATACCGTCGTACCAGGTTCTGTCGAAAGCTTTTGCCACATCAAATAACACATCCCAGTATGTTTATTGAAGTTAAAATTATCTGTGATAGAGTCAGCAATGCTATCTGTTGTGTTGTGGAATGTTTTGGTTGAAATCCAAATTGACTACCATAGAATTAGTGAAGTCACTTAATCTTTTCAAAATAATTTTAGATTGCTAAGCAAGCTGATTGGACGGATATTGCCTATCTGAGAGCAATCTTTGTCGTGTTTTGGTACAGGAATTATTTTTGCCACTTTCCAACTAGAAGGGAAGTATCCTAATTTAAACATTGCACTAATCAAATTAGTTAACTGGACGATGGCTTTTTGAGGTAGCATTTTAATGACATTAGATTGGATACCATATGTAAAAACTTCTTTGGGAGAAGTTAATTTAATATTAGTTGTTATCTGAGGTGATGCGATTATACAATCATATTTTAATGCCAGTCGCTACATAACATAATATTGAAGAAAGTCCCGGGAACACAGCTAAAATTGCATCAACTGATTTCTATGTGAACCAGGTTATATTTATGAAACGATACTTTCTGATTAATTAGATACTAAGTATGATTTTTAAAAAAAAATATAATGAACAAAAATCCGAGAAATCAACATAAAATAGTCACTTTAGTATGACGAAAAGCTCGAAAGATGATTAAAGGTACCCGCAATATAAGCAATGGTTCTAATTTGCTGCAAAAATACTATATTTAATTTTTTTTGTCCATACTGTGTGTGTAGTCTAATTAGTTTTCCATATTTACCATCCTATGTAATGAGATATAATATCTTCATTTCCAGCCATGTCCAGTTTTTTCACAATTCTTAATGGTGTTTAGCTCTTCCTTGTCGTCTCGGATTTACTTTACTCGCGTGTCGAAAGTGTAATTTATGCTTAAGAAAAACTTTTAATAGGTAAATTTATTCATCGATATTTTTTATTACATGAGCGCATATCTTACTCCTATCTTGCTTGGCTATCAATAGATGGTTTCAGTTAGCGATAATCGCGTGAAACATTCAGCTATCCAATGATAGGCAGAACTAAGGTTGGATTCTGAACTAATCAGCTAAATCGAATAGTTTTATCCCTTTTAATATCTTAATCTCCAATGAATTATCTAGGAGATTTAATCTTGGTGAAGACTATGATTGCTGAGAAACCGATGTACGTTTATCATTATTTTCATCTTCTGTTTTTCATTTGTAATTAGCGATAAGACACGTATAATATATCTGCTTCTATATGCTCCTTTCTCAGAGAACTTTGTAGACTACATTGATTTTGTCTTTATCCAGCATCTCCTCAATATTTGTTTTTGGGTCGGCCACGTATACGGTTACAGTTAATCTTCTACTCTATTAATATGTGAATTAGCTCGTACTTATCATTCTTCATGATTACCAAAATATTCTAATTTTCTTCTTTTTACTGTCAACAATTTCAGTTCTTCAAACACATATTCTAACATTCGTAACTCTTAAGATTTCATTCATATGTATTGAATATTGTATAAATCCTCATTGCTAAACTGGGTTCCAAATCGATAAAAGACAAGGGGCGGTGGATACTTTCCAGCTCTGTGTCTAACATTAATATTTTTTTCACAGTGTGGCCTTTTCCTTTTAGAATATTCTTTAGCACCATTTTAAAAACTCGTTCTGCCTCAACTGGTAAGTATGATATATTGCATTTTCCTCCTTCAATGTTTTACCAATTTAAAACTTGTCTATATTATCAGTTGTCACTTTCAATGATCCTTTTCCATCAATAAGTTATATAACTAAACCCATTTATTATTATTTTTTTATTTTTTAGTTGTAGTAGATTTTGAACATTGGTATAAATATAGGAGGAAGTTTTAAAATATTTTGCAAAGTATGCACGGATAATTCTTACATTTCAAAAAAAGAAACATTTTAAAATTAATTACATCCTTTTGAAATTTTACTTATTTGTATGTTTACAAACATGAAATACAGCGAAATTTCGTCATTGTAGCGGCTATGAATATTTTATTTAAAAAGTTATTATTTTAAACGTCGTTTAAAAATTATTTCATTAAAATAAGAACAAAATTATTAATTTTAAAAATTATTTTGTTAATGAACCTTTATCAGAGCTTTAAATTTTATTATTTTAGTTTAAAAATTATTCATAAATGGTTGTTAGGTATTTGTTATGTTCATCCATGGAGGGTTGTTTAAAATCATGTATCCCGCGTTGTGTTCCTCTTTGTTGTTCATTATTCGTTTTTGTTTTTATTGTTTTTACAGTTTGTAAATTTATGTATTATATATATATATATATATTTTTTTAATTCTACCACACCGGCCAATCCTGGCCATAATTGGTATTTTTCACTTATATTATATGATAAAATAAAATAAGTATTGTCTCCTCTCCCAATGGATAGGAGCCAACCGATAGATAGTACGTTAATTTTTAAATATAATAATTAAGCTAGTCGTAAATGTTTCTTTAGACTACAGTACTGTTATAGCCACTTATCTTTCGGATACTTGGGAGCATACAGATATATGACCATATAAATATACGCTCCCTCACTACTCGTGGGCATTGATCAATGTGTGTCATCTATATGATAGTCATAATCGTCATGTATTGTTACGAATGGTACTATTGTTGGTAGGAAGAGCGTCCCGGTACCATCTTCTTTTTAGCCTTCTTCTAGGATTTCCCGGCAACGTGTTTCTGGACATACGAAGTATATTCGGGTTATCACTAAGACGCAATTTGTCGAAAAATCTTCGATATTGTTGCATGTGCACGTCCTTGACGAATAGAATATTGAGATCATTGTGGCGAGTACAATTGGAAACATATCTAGGAGTCGAAACCATCGAACGCAATATTTTCGATTGTCGTCTTTGTATTAGTGCCATGTTACTAACTTTAGAATTGCCGTACAGTTTAATCCCATACTTCCAGATTGGAGCTATAACTGTGAGGTATATCCGTCTTTTAAGATCTAGACTAAGATTTGATCTTCTTCCTAGTAGCGAAGAAAGCAAATTGGCTCGTACTGAGACCCTTTTGCTAATTTACTCTATATGAGAACGCCAGTTGAGTCTGCGATCCAAATATATTCCCAGATATTTCACGGACGTAACCTGTGGTATCTCAAAATCATTTATGATTAGCTTTGTACATGTAATAGGTCTGTTGGTAAAAGTTATGTGTTGACATTTTTTATTGTTGAATTTTATTCTCCAGTTATCGGCCCACGTTTGAACTTTATCAATATGTTGTTGGATTGCTATATTTGCAAATTCTGGGTTATCATTTGAGGCCATTATCGCTATATCATCTGCAAAGGTGGCTAGAATTGTCTGATTAGAGACAGGCATGTCTGCAGTGTATATTAAATAGAGTATTGGTCCCAACAGACTTCCTTGAGGAACAGAGGTAAAAATTTTCTTCTCTTCAGAAGTGACCTCATTTATTTTGACTATGAATGTTCTGTTTGTTAGATACGACATAAGTAGTAGATACAGATCCGGTGGAAGTAATTGTTTCAATTTAAATTTAAGTCCCGTATGCCAGACACGATCGAAGGCGTGTTCAACATCCAAGAAGACACCAATGTGTGGCATTGTTGAATAGTAGAATGTTCAGCTCTAAAGCCAAACTGATGATTTGGAATCACCTTTTTGTTAGTTACGATCACCCAGATTCTTTTTAACAACAATTTTTCAAATACCTTGGATAAAACACTGAGTAAGCTTATTGGGCGATAGGAGCACAATGAACTTTGCGGTTTTCCAGGTTTTAGTACCATTAGAATCATTGCTTTTTCCATTGATCTGGGTAGTATCCTTTTCGCAATATAGAGTTGAATATATAACAGAGTAACACAGCAGCTTTCTGAGGCAATCAGTATTTCTCCAGTTAATTTATCCGCTCCTGGACTTTTATTGCGAGGGGTTGATTTTAAACAGTCTGCTACCTCTTTAGGCGAGAATGACTTAGTAGGGAGCTGCATTTGTAACGGACTTACCAGAAAATTTTCCGTATAACTGGTGTGCGCGATATTTAAATTGTCATAAGGAGTAAAAATGTTTTCTAGATGATCAGCAAAGGCTTTCGTCTTTCGTCTTTTGTTTATCCGTTTTTGCCAATTCATTATTATCTAGCTTGATATACTGTTCTTTGGTTTGTTTAAGTAATTTTTTTATAGCAAACCATAAACAGTTATCTTTTATATTTAACGAGTTTAAATACTGCTCAAATGATTTATTTTTATATATAGCTATTTCTTCTTTCAGCTTCTTCTGTAACTTATTGTATATTGATTTTAATGATGAGTAGCGATGTGTCTGCCATCTTCTTCTAGCAGCTCTTACTCGTTTTATCAGTTTCCGTAATTCTATTAGAACATAGTTATTAATATTAACATGGCTTTGTTTATATTTTGTAGAACTTTTGCATGCAGATTGGATAAGTTCTGTGAAATTTGTAAGTGCAGAATCGATGTCATCGTTACTTTTTAATTTTATATTCAAAGTAGTGCCTTGATTTATTAAATGTGTGAACTTTTGCCAGTTGGTGGTTTTATTGTATAAATACTTCTGTTTATAGTGTTGTATTGGATTAGTGTCTAGGATAGCCATGACTGGTACACGGCCAGAAGATAGGTCTATTTTCGTTTCACAGATTTTAAAGTAATTTCGAAGACCCTGTGTGATATAAAAATCTAACACATCCGATAACCTGTTCGAATGTTGTGGCCAGTATGTTGGAGTCATAGGAGATAATATTGTTAACGAATTGGGATGAATTGCAACTGTAAGTTTTTTGCCAGGGTTATTAGTTGTTCTTGAACCCCATAATACACTTTTGTAATTAAAATCACCCCCACAGATGAACCTGTTGCCTAGTTTTGAGAAAATATTATCATATTCGTTAGATGGTATTATGAAGCCAGGATGGCAATATATAGCTGCAATAGTTAATATTGGTATTAATATTAACCGAAATTATCTGAAAAGCATTTGTACGATATGACAGATGTTCGTATTGCTGGTAGGAATTTTTAATTACAATCATTACGCCCCCGTGAGCAGTTCCATCTGGATGTTGGGCAGTATATACTTTATAACCAGGTATTTCAAAACTTTTGCTATAAGTTAGGTGGGTTTCAGTTATTATTGCAACATCAACTACATTTATATGTAAGAATAATTCGAATTCATTCGTTTTTTGTGTAATTCCATTAGCGTTCCATAGCATTATCACTAAGGAGTTTTGAGTAACTAGATTACGTTTTAACATCATATTTACGGTAAGATACTATCGATGACTTTTGTTAGGAGCGCTGTTAGAGGATTTATTACTGAATTTAATACTTTAGTGATATCTGTATTGGGTGTTTCTGTTTCCTGATGTAAAAGTGTGATGTTAGCAGTAGTTTTAATAGCATGCGATTCTGTTACATTAGCATATGTTTGATTAAGAATGAATTTAATACTTTAGTGATATCTGTATTGGGTGTTTCTGTTTCCTGATGTAAAAGTGTGATGTTAGCAGTAGTTTTAATAGCATGCGATTCTGTTACATTAGCATATGTTTGATTATTGTTTATCGACTGTCCATAAGTCTGTTTTTGATTTAACGATCTAATGCTATTAATATGATGATTTGGATCAGCATAAAAGTTCAGTTGTTGTTGATAGAAGGAATATCCTCTGTAACTAGCTGGATGATTGCCCTCGCATAAAGCGCATTTTGCTGGTTCTTCCATCGTCTTCTTACAGAGAATTGTAACATGTCTACCGGCACATTTAACACAACGTGGGGGCAGATTGCAATAGTTGGCAGAGTGATTGAATAATTGACATCGTTTACATTGAATTAAACCGTGATATTTTCTAGGTTCTTCAAATACTACAACAGTGTTTAAGTGTCTGTTTAATTTAAAGATTTTATAACTATTTTCTGAGGTTTTAATGTCCACATAAAAAAGCGGGAGCGGTTGTTTAGTTTTAATTTTTTAATATGTTTGTGATACGTACAACTTGGAAGCCATTTTCTTCTATCGCGTTTTTAATATCAGACATGTCGGTTGACCAATGTAAATTTCTCAATACTACTCGTAACAGTTTATCATCAGTTAAGGAATATGTGTAATAATAATAATTTTTAGTTTTTAAAGCTTTTATAATAGTTCTATAGCTGTATGGATTTGCTGGTTTAACAGTAATTCCTGTTAAGGTAGATTTCAAGGTAAATATAATATCGGATATGCTTAATAGGTATTTTCTAAATTCCGTTCAATTTAAAACGTTCTTGACCATAATCGGGGGTGAGCTGTATGGATTTGCTGGTTTAACAGTAATTCCTGTTAAGGTAGATTTCAGGGTAAATATAATATCGGATATGCTTAATAAGTATTTTCTAAATTCCGTAAAATTTGAAACGTTCTTGACCATAATCGGGGGTGGTTGATTATTTTTATTTGTAACAGCATGAGAAGTAGTTGATTGGTATTGCTGTGTTTCCATAGGAAATATCTTCCGATATGGCATTATTTCCAACTTGCGAATTATTTTCGTCATCCTCGACGGTTAAAAATTGGAAAATATTTCGTTTAACGAAATTCGGCGATAAATCTGAAGAGTCTGATGAATTATAAGATCTTTTTTTCGTAGGAACAACTTTCCATTGATTGTCATTATGAGATAACATTAGGGGAGCGACGTTTTTCGACGAGCAATTTGTATTATTATTATTAAATGATAAGCTATTACCTGATATCTGGTGTGCGTGTTCATGATCATGTGGATTACCAACGTTATTAGTTTGAAAGGAACTGAATTGTTCGGGCGTGTCGGTCGTTCTACTCGTAGATGAAATAGGCTGTTTTAGTGTTGGTGATGATACTGTCGCATCTGGTAGGTTGTCTGATTTACGACCGGTTGATAAGGACGATGAATTAACTTTTTGATTAGATTTCCGCGGATTCGCGGCATTTAGCGGTTGTAAATTACCCTGACTGGGTGAGGGGGAAGTCATACCGCATGACCGCGTCGAACTAATACTAAAATAAAATAGCGGTGTGTGTAGCGAGCGTACTATCACAAAAGCGAAAGGAACACTTACACTACAGTACACAAGCGATATTTTACTCGCGTACACAAAAGATCGACTCTATATTAAAAGTCAGTCTATCAACTAGAGATGAACGCGAGCATACACGAGGTAAATCGATATTTTTTCATAAATTTATTACTTATTTTACTTATATTTAACTATGTGCATTATATATATATATATATATATATATATACATATATTTATTGAGTTTATGTGTTGAAAAAGTAAGGTTATTAAATGATTTAGGGGAATGGAGATTTATAGCCAATGAGGATGAGAATTATAAATGTGCGAAATGTCATGAAACTTATGCTGAGGGCATTTCCAGCGAGGAATAGAGTGTTTATGTAAGTTATTTATTCATCCGATTTAAAAATCACATTTTTGTAATTTGACTTTGAATGTATTTAGAGAAGCGTAAATTTTTCTGCTGTTTGAATATCATTAGGCAAATGTATAAGTATAAACTACAGTGCTTGACGCAACTGATTCTACAATTGTAGTTTATTTTTTTCATATAATTACTTGTTGACCTAACAACTTAAAACTAGCTGTGTTTATAAATATACAGTATTAAGTTTTTTCAGTTTACAGAAATCTACACATGCTTATACTTGTATTTATTTTGTAATGGGTATTTAATATATTTTCTACATAGTAATAAATTTGAAAAAAAAATATATTTCTAACATTTTTTCAGAGCGAGGAATCTATTAAAACGTATAGCGAATTTAAGTAAGTACTACATTTGTATCAAATTTAACATTATATTAATATATTGTTCGAAAATATTTATGTTCATTGATTCTTAATTAATTTAAAATTGTTTAATACTATTTCAATAAATTAATATATAAACCTATAATTTTAGATTTTGATTTTTTTCTGTAAATTTATATTTTGATGCTCCATAAAATATTGACATTGATTTTTAGACGATTTTAAACAATCATTTCCGACGTAGTTCAGTTGACTGAATAGTGAAATTAGATTAAAACATTGGTAAAAACTGCTTACATATTTCTTGATTGAGAATTGAACTTTATTTGTTTATTTTAATGTACAATGTTCTTCGTTACTCTTTTCATAAATTTTTATTCGTATACAGAATTTAAAATAGTTTTTTAAATACAAAATGTGAAAAATCAGCAAATGATAATATTCAACAGCAACATTCTGTTTTAATATTTAAAAAAAAAACAAAAAAACGTATAGATCAGGATTTTAAACAATATTTACATATTACTAATAACACTTTTCAACTACATATGCCTTATTTATTACTTGTTAACTATTTTTTTTATATAATATACAAAACATAGAATTAATTTTAAAAGTTCTTAAAATTAATCGTCACTAAACCTTTCTTTACGTGATTGTATCACAAAGAAAGACAAGAGAGTTTTAATGTTCTTTAAACCATCGGAAAAAATTTCAAACCCGTCAGCAAAATTAATTTTCGCGTTTTAATTCGCTTATGTTTCGAGATACGAAAAAATTGTCAGATAATTCGGTCGTTAAGAAAACCCTATTAAATGAAGTAGCAGCAATTCGGAAAAAAAATGGAACACTTTTTGGGGTGAAATTTTTGAACATTTTCTCAAAAACAGATTTAATAGAGTAGAACACACTAAGTTCGAAATAAAAAACCTTATTTAAATATAATTGATAGGCTTTGCGGTACGAATTTTTAAAAATTGCTAACTTGTCACCCTTAGAAGGGCATAGCGTGCGATGTAAGATCTATCAATGAAAAACCCGCTAAAAAGATTTCAAACTGTTCCCGAAAATTTTAGAAAAATAATAAATAAATTATATATAATTATTAAAGAAATAATGTATAAAAATATATACTTAACTAATAACATCTGATTTTTGTACATTATTTTTCTTATTGTTATTATATATAATTTATTTATTATTAATTATTTCAACTTGAAAATCAGGTAATTGCTGAAAATTCAGTATTCGTTATTTTAATAATTATCGATTTTTATTATGTTTATATTGTATAAATTGAAACTTGAGGGTTAGAGACTGTTTCATAATTAATATATATTTGTGTCTTGTAAAATTTTTGCGTCCGGCTGAATTTTGTTTTATCGCAGTATTTAGTTATTTCCTTTAATTACTGCTTATTGTAATTATGGTAGTTTTGTTTTCAGTTACAATTTAGCATATTAAAGTGTATACATCACTGACCATTATGTCACAGTGATTTGATTTTTAAACTTCTCAATTATTTTCGTAAAACAGGTTTTCATTTATTTTCTGGAATAAAAGGTTCTAAGAGGTTATGAACTCTATGTTGATTCACTTTTAAATACTGCTCTATGTAGAAATATTAAGAAGTCTTCTGCTTTGTGTATGTCAATAAGCATCTTTTTTATTGTTATGTTTAATTTATTTCAAGCAGTTTAATACGGGTACTAAAATTATTTTCATTGAAATTTATTTTTACTAACAGTGTACACTACAGCTAAAAAAAAATCAAAAAGTACATATATCTGGGATAACATTTTTATAATTATTATGCATCGGCACATATTTTTTGTTGCATTCGCTTGAGTCTTGAAGGCTGCACTGCTGATCCATTAGCAGGCACTGCAGTTGGTGATCACAAGTCTGGATTTCTCCACATTTGCATTTATCATCTTTTTCAATGTCCTATTTTTTTAAATTGGCCTTACATCGTATTGTACTTGTCCTTAACCTATTAAGAGAACGCCAGATGGCTGTGCAGTAAAACTTCATTGTATTCATCATTACTAGCTGCATTGGCTTCATTCCATAGCTTAGCTATTTCAGACTTAGAGTAATTTGATAAAATCGGCGTTGATTTTAGGAAACTATTCATAGATTTCATCTGACTGATTAGAGAAGTGTGTCCAAATAATGAATGTCTGTCGTTTGTTAATTGAGAGGTGCGTTCTGATGATGCTGCTACTTCACCTTATTCTGGGCGGTGCGATTCCTGCCAAGGGGTAAATTTTGCGTACTTTTGTTGATTTTAGGCAACCTTATATCCTCACTGTTTCATTTAATGCCACATCTACTTGTTTTGTAACAGAGAGCCAATGCAATATTATCCTTAATATATGCGGTTGTGCGCCCCAGTTAGATCCTGTTAATTTTCTGATTATATTGTTCCTGGTTGTGACTTTTTGATAGAAGTGCAATGTCCTCTAAATGTGAGTGATCAGTCTACATCTACACCAGGGTATTTGGAGATATCACAATGTTCCAGCCTTGTTCCTTTCCATATGATGTTCAGTTTCCTATTTGCACTGTAATTATGTAAATGAAGAGATCAGACTTGTGTTTTAGTCGGATTTTATTTTTATCATAATATTCTCCTTTGGCTTCCAATGCAATTTTCAGTTTAATTTGGGCATCTTCAAAGTTGGTTTCTTGAACTGCAATTGCAGTATCATCGCTGTAGATAAATTCTCTAGTGTCTGGGCTAATTGGTTGATCGTTTGTGTAAATGTTGTATAATATAGGTACCAGTATGCTTTCTTGGGGGTAAGCCATTCTTCAGGGTTCTCCAACGACTATTTTTCCATTGTAGTGTTATATAGAATCAGCGGCTGTGTAGTATCATTTCCACTACTTTTGACAGCTGATAGTCGCTCTTCAGTTTATATACTTTTTTGCAACAACAGTCTATGATTGACTATGCCATATGGTATTATTAAGTCAATAAAAGCTACTCCTGTAGTTTTTTAAAATTCAAAACCATTCTCTATATGTTGGGTTAAATTAAGTATTTGTCCACAGCATGATTTGCCGTGTCTAAAGCCAGCTTGTTCTGTGATTAGCTTCTCATCTATATAGATTTCTATTCTATGTAGTGTAGACTGTTCAAAAATGTTGAATAGGTGACAAAGTAATGATACAGGGTGAAAGCTTCTGGGATCATTAGGATCCTTACCTGGTTTTAGTAATGCAATTACTTTGGCTTTCCTCCAGATTTTTGGCTTCTTCAAATGATATGATGCATTCATTCATCACATTTAAGAGCCATAGTTTTATTTTGGGTTCAGTGTTTAATCTACTCACCTCGCAGATCAAGCTTTGTTTATTTTCAAGTGATTTATAGCGACATTAAGTTTGTTTATCTCGAAAGGCTTATGTAAGAAAGTATTGGCTAATATGACTGATTCTAGAAGCTTTTCTCCTGCCATTATTGTATCATCAGCAAAAGGAATCTTTGCCAATAAAATCTCATATCGCTCCAACAGCAATTTGGAATCTGCTGATATCCACATAGGTATTTAGTTCTACATTCTCTTGATATATATCTTACTGAAACTTTCTTTACTAATGATATGAATTTGTCATAGTTACCAGGTGTAGCTTCTATATTAATTATTTCGGTATCCAGTTCTTTCGTAAATACTTTCCAGTCAGATTTTTAAAAATTATATTGTCTTGAAATGAATCCTTTCAGCTACAATTACTGCCTGAACCAGGCATAATACAGGACGATGTTGTGTTTGTGGGATGGGTTTTTCGGCTGTTTTGGTGCATTTAGTTGCTAGAATCGATTACAAGTTTCATTCCATCTATTTTGAGTCTATTTTTAGTGGAACTGGGATGTATCTCCTGTACCAATAGTATGTCACAGTTATATTCGTTTACATGTCTCTGATAGTATTATTTCTTTATCAGTTGGTAGTCCTTCAATATTTATAGATGTTGTTACCATTACTGGTCCTAAAAATGACCTTTTCTTGGACCGATTAGCTTGCATCTTATTATCTGGTGGCAGTGGCGGCTCGTGGGTTTTCGAAGCGGAGGGGCTGAAAGTTTTACCTAGTTGTTTTTTTTTTTTATATAATGGTATTTCATAAAAACTTAAAATTCTAAATTTTCTAAACAAAAATAAAATTTAGAATCGGCCATTCTAAGAAAATTTTAAAAAATGTGTAATTTGAAAGCACTTACTTCAAAATTTATTTGTATATGAAGTCCATACGACGGTTTTTCACTTTCGCGAACCGGTCAGTTACCTTGTACCTTGCTGTGGAAGTTAGGAATTATATCGATAAGAGTTTTCTCAATACTTATCATGGCAAGCGCAGAAACTCTGTCTTCCAGCATTGTACTCCGCAAATATGTTTTAATTCTTTTCAAGGAAGAAAAACACCTTTCCGCTTCAGCAGTTGTCATAGGAGACGTTAACAAAATTTTCATCAAAACATATACTTCGCCGAGTGTTTTGTAAATACCGGTGTTTCGAAACAATTGGTGGAGTTGCGCAACTCCCGATGCAAGGGAAAATTGTGAATTTCTTTCGTATAGAACAGAAAGTTCAGTTTGCAAACGATTTTTATTTAGCATGGGATATGCCTGGTAAGTTTCGTTAAATTCTTGCCTACAGTACGTTTCAAATTTCTCTTGTAACAGCAACTTTCCTGCAGATAGATGACCAATAAATTCGAATCTAACCCTAGCTTGCATACATATTGTGTCACAAACTTCTTTGATAGCGTCGTTTCGATTTTCATCACATTTCCTCTTACGAGATACGGGCATAGAATCAGTATTTGTGGACACCAAGTTTTCAAAATTCGTTTCTCTGATTAAAGAAATTGCGCGATAAAAATTTTCCAGTGATGAAAAAGCGCTCGAAGAATTAATGTTGCGATTTTGAAATGCATCGTATAGTAAATCAACGTGTGGCATAATAGGATGGAAGACGCCAAGTCAAAATATAAAGTTGTTGTCATTGAGAAAACGAAGAAGACCGGATGCTTCATTAACCGTTTGGGTATTATTTGAATTCTGCAATTTTTTGAAACATTCTTTCAGCTGTTCAATGTGTTCAAAAACTGTATTTACGACTCTTGAATTGAAATTCCATCTTGTATCGGAACCACGTGGAATTCTTCTTGACATACAATTTTCAAGCTCAGCTAATCTCTGAGAAGAACGCGAAAAAAATGCTGGAATTCCTGACAAGCTACTAAAAAAGATGCATACTTCTCTATTATTTGAAACTGATTTACTCATTACTAAATTTAATTGATGAGCATAGCAATGAATGAAATGGGCATTTGCGTAAGTTTCTTTTACTATTTTTTGAACACCGCCACGCGCTCCGCTCATAACTGCGGCGCCATCATAAGTTTGAGCAATTAGTTTCCCAGTATTATCTTTTAAAACAATTTTCAACTGCTCCAACATCTGTTTCAATAATCCTTCTGCATCTTGTTACTCAGGGTTATAAAATCCCCAGAATCTTTCGTATATAGTTCCATTGAATTCGTAACGAAAAACAATTATCTCCTGTGTTTTCTCAGAGATATCAGTCGTATCATCGGACATAACAGCCAAAAATTGAGCTTGTTCAATTTCATTAGAAATTTCAGTTCGACAAATGTCTAACATACAATCCAACAATTAATTTTGAATTGTTTTTGAGTTAGCTTTAAACACTAGAATTTTCAAAATGCACTTTCAAATTTTCATCCAATTTCCTTGCGAAATTTAACAGTCCTCGAAAAATACCAGGGTTATCGGAATCCGCTTTTTCATTATGTCCTCGTAGCGGAAGTTCAAAAATTTACCGCAAAATATCAGGCAGTCGATGATTTTTGATAAAATATCCCTATTCTTTTTGATGTTTTCATTGAACTTTCTGATATTTACTTTATACGCTTCGCTTACCTGTGTCGCGATATTAATTTTTCCCAGCATACCAAAATCTATTGAATTTTTTATATGTTGTGCTGAATTTTCGTGTTTCTTGATTTTTTCATTCAAATGTTTCAAGTCTACCACACCAGTTTGAGTCCAAGAAATTTCACCGCCAAAAAGTAGACAAGGAAAACAAAAGAAAGCGTTTTTAATTTCACAACCGCAAAGCCAGTGACATTTTGAATAAATATCCACTTTAAATTTTCTTTCAAAAGTATTGTTTCGGCTAGATGACGTTTGTATAATATTCAATTACAGAGTCGGCCTCCCACGAGCCTTAACGTTACACTTTTCTGCAAACGATAACCGCGAAAATTTGTTATTCAGCAAACATGAAACCAAATTCAATTCACTTTCACGAAAAATGCTATTTCCAGCCATAATTAAAGTTAGCCTTTCTACATTTATTCAATCAATAAAACATAAGTAAATAAGCAACAATAATAGAAGAACGCGCGCGTCAACATTTCATTCTGCAGTTGGAATATTAATCTTGAAAATTTGAAATACAAGTCTACTGGCTGGGCTGGTTTTCATGCAGCCCGAACGCGGGCAAAAAAAGAACTATTGCGCATGCGCTTTTACCATCGTCCGGTTCCGTTTCCACGCACTTTATGTTTCCTAAACACGTAAACGAGAGCTGTATTGGGCTGGTTTTTATGCAGCCCGAACGTGGTTAAAAAGAAACCACTGCGCATTCGCCTTTAACATAGTTTTCTCACGGAACCACATTTTTTTTGTTTCCTAAACGTGCCAACAAGAGCTGCATCATACGTAGCCCTCACCAACGTTCTAGAATGGGCATTCAAAGAGAAAAAATTACTTTTTTAACGAAATTTCAAAATTTTGGATAATTTTAATTGATTTTTGAATATGAAAAAAAAATTATACTGGTAATTTTGTAGGTGGGGCTGCAACCCTGCAGCCCTTATGCACGAGCCGCCACTGTCTGGTGGTGAGAGTATTGGCCGGATATATGTATTCGTTTCCAGAAAGCGCTCGATTGCTAAAAATTTTCGTTTCAAATCTTTACACAATCTTTGTGGAGGCTCCTCTCGTGCCCTTCCTTTGAAATATCGTGAACTATCGTCAAATCCACGATACTTTTTGTGAATTGTATCACATTAATTCTTTTTCATACATTGTATGCAATTTTTTTACCATTTGTTTTGAGATAGAATGGTTATCAACAACCGTTTTCTTCTTCAAGCATTGTACAGATATTAGCATATAAATCAAATATGAATGATAAATTTAATGATTAGTGAACATTTTTCCATGCATATTATGATATAGTTAAATGTAATTGTGAATGATTTGTTAGTTAACAATGATTACTTTTCCAGTGTACACCAGAAAAAATTTGAAATGATTCTAATGATTTACTATGCACTGAATAACAAGCTTATGATAGTTTTACACACACACACACATATATATATATAATATAACCACTTTATGCCTATATCAACCCACTGCTGGGTGTAGGCATGTCCCAGACGTTTCCAATGAATCCAGTTTTGTGCCACTCGGATCCAGTTGATCCCTGCATGTTTGGCAATGTCGTCTCGCCACTGTGTTGTTGGTCTGCCCCTTTTCCCTTTTGAATACAATAGGCATTGCAGGATATGTTTTGTCCACCTGCTGTCATGTCTATGCGCCATGTGTCCAGCCCACGTCCATTTTAATTTTGATATTCGCTCCATCGCATCAGCCAATTTTGTGTGCTCTTTGATACAAGTGATTGTTTTTCTGTCTTTTAATTTGACGTTCAATATTATCCTTCGTGAGCTGTTTGCGTTTTCCTGATTTTCATAATTGTTCCATTTGTGAAGCTCCACGTTTCTGCTCCATATGTTAACACCAGTAAGACACATTGGGTATAAAGTTTGCTTTCAAACTGTTCGGTATATCTTTGTTCTGAAATATGTTGGATAACTTCCCAAATGCAGCCCATGCGAGAGATATTCTCTTTTGTATCTCTCTCTACATATTTTCTCATTTGCCTGTAGTTATTTTCTGTCCTAGATAAATATACCTATGTACCTGTTCGATGTGCTCCCCATTTATCTTCACTGACATATCATCCGTGTTATTAGTCACAACCTTCGTTTTCTGTTTATTTATTCTTAATCCTATTTTTCTAGACTCAATTTGAAGTTCGTTTAGCATAGATTCTAATTCTTCTTGCCTGTTTATAACGATGTCATTTGCAAATCATAGGCGATAAAGTTTTTCACCGTTTATTGTTTATGCCTTTTGAATCCGTTTAGTTTTCTAAATACACTTTTTAAGGCTGATATAAATAATTTTGGAGAGATATGTCACCTTGTCGCACACCTCTTTTTAGAGGTATTTCTGCAGTTAAGAAGAAGAATAAGAACAATATATTTGCATATTTAAATATTTTCTGTTTACAAAAAAGTAAAGTTACCATTCAGTAGAATTTTCTGTACCGAATATATCAACGATTCTTTCCAGAAAAAATTAATACAAAATATAATCTTATAAAATATTATTTAATTATTATTTAAATTACGCCTTATTATAAGATTGCAGGAAAAAAAATTTTAATACAAAAAACCTGCTCATTTAAAATAACAGAGTGCGTACACTCTTACCGTATCAACAATATACTTAAAAATATCTTAGCTTATTTATTAATACTAGAACTAGAATTTGTAGCTGGCTTACTATAGAAGGATGTGTTTTATACGCCTATGCTTATATCTTATATACCTGTGTCGTAAAGCTTGGTAATCGTAATCACCTATAGAATTTACCATTGGAATGTCGGAATATCTACAATCGGCAAAAAATTTTTTCGTTTTATCCTTAATTATTTCCTGTACGTAAGGGAATTTTAACGCACCATGGAGAGATTTTATTGAAGTAAATCGAGGTTTATTCAAAATTATTCGAAGGCAATGGTTTTGCACTCTTTGCACGTGGTTTATATTACTACTACTAGTATAAGACCACACTGGGCAGGCATAGAGTAGCTTTGGTAAAATTACCTTTTTGTATAATAAAAATTTGTTTTGCGTTGAAAGCGCAGATCTTTTATTAAATATAGGAAATAGACAACCCATTTTCCGTATTGTTCTACTTACACAATCATTAATATGTTTTGTAAATGTGAGTCTTCTGTCCATGATGACGCCTAAATGCTTCACATGTTCCTTCCAGTCAAGTTCAACGTTTTTTATTTTAACGAAACGATTTAATGAAGGCCTACGTCTGGTAAAAATTATTGACTCTGTTTTCTCATCGTTAACTTTTATTTTCCATTTATGGTAGAATTTAGACATGACATCAATTGCTTTAGTTAATCTATTACTTATAATGTCTATTCTATAAGAAGATACCATTAGAGAAGTGTCATCAGCATAGAGATTTATATCTACTCCTGGGATTGTCGGTAAATCATTAATATATATAATAAAAAGGAATGGGCCTAAGATACTGCCTTGAGGCACCACAGCTTTAACGTACCTTATATCAGAGTTATGGTTTTTCAGTTTCACATAGAATTTTCTATTCATCAGATAAGATTTAATAGTAAAAACAAGATATGGGGGAAATTATATTTAATTAATTTATATATGATTCCATCATGCCATGTTGTGTCAAACGCTTTTTCTATGTCCATCAAGACAACACCCGAATGTTTATTCTGATTAAAGTTATCAGTAACTTTGTCACAAACACTGGCCAGTTGGATTGTCGTACTTAGTTTTGGTCTAAAACCGTATTGCGAATCAGCTATGATGGATTCTCTGTCACTAAATGCCCTCAATCTTACTAGTATTATTTTTTCAAAAACCTTACTTATATTACTGAGTAAACTCACAGGTCTAACATTTTGAACCGAAGATGAATCTTTCCCAGCTTTTGCCAAAGGTACCGTTACCGATACTCTCCAAGACACAGGATAATAGCATAGGCGTAAACATGAGTTAAATAGAACCTCCAAGGCGACTATTGCTTTTATTGGTAGATTTTTAATCATTTTTATGCTAATTTGATCGTGACCAACTGAATTTTTCAGCCTGAGAGTGGAGATAAGGCGTTTAACCTCTTTAGGTGTTGTAAGATCTACGAGTGAAATCACTGCAGGAGTGTTAAGTGAGTAATTGTTTATCGTCTGCTTCACCTTACGTTCATGATACCGGGTTGACATCAACACATTTTGACTGTGAACAGTACTAAAATGCTCAACTAAGATTTCTGCTTTGTCTTCAACTGAATAAGCTATCCTACCCAAATTAATTGGGTCTTTAATAGGCGGTAATTCGGTTTGGCCTCTACAGAAGTATTTATTGACTCTCCATAAACTATTATCAATTGGAGAGATGTTTTTGAGGAATTTATCATACTGTAAATTTCTTTCATTTATTAACTTTGTTTTGACTACCTTATTTAATTTGTTATACAGCTTCTTATACTTGAACTTATTTAGATCATTAGATCTTTGATAACATTTACGAGCGTAGTTTTTAAGTTTAATAATAATTTTTATATCTTTTGAGATCGAATTCACTTTCTCCTTTGTAACAACCCGCGGAATGGCACTGCGCGCAGCTTGCATTATGACGGAATTTAGATGTAGAATGTATTTATCTATAGATTGCGGATTAAGTAAAGTTTTTGGTATATTTATATTTTTCTGAATGTGTTCTTTAAATATGTTCCAGTTTGCCCTGGAATAATTGAAAGATTTAGTTAATTTATTGTACTTTAACTTACTAGATATAGTAAACATTATCGGACTATGATCCGATGATAGTTCACTTAAAGATAAAGGGTTACTTAATTGATAGTAGTTCTTGGCAATGACAATATCAATGATGCTAGGCAAAGAAGTTGAATTCCCGGGAAAAAATGTAGGCTCTGATGGTGTTTTTATCTGAAAGTTTAGTTTGTTGCACATGCTTAGGAGTATGTTCCCTGCTCTGTTAGCATTATGACAATTCCAAACTCTATTCTTTGCATTTAAATCTCCAATTACTAAGACATGTGTTGATGTATTTAATAAGGATCTGATATCACTTTCGAGACTAGTAGGTTTTATCGGCGGTCGGTATGCTGCAAGGATAACTAAAGATTTGTTTCCTAGCTGAAATTTCGCTCCCACAGCTTGTACCTGACTAGTATGCGGTATAGGCAGGGGGGTGTAATGTAAACTGTTGTGAACTATTAAGGCTACTCCTCCCATTTTGTTTGTTAAATCATTTCGGAGTATTTTATAATTAGATAATTTAAAATTAAAATTTCCATCAATTTTTGATTCCGAGAGACCAACAATGTGTATATTATTGCTCAGCATAAACTGTTCTAGTTCTAATATTTTATTTCTAACAGAGTTAGCATTCCAGGCAATTACATGCACTCCTTCTTCACACATTTACAGATATACACATTTATATGAACGTGTCGGTTACACATTCGATAATTATGGTAATTACGGTAACTATATCGGTATCACGATTTGACTTTAGTTTTGATATGATACTTTTGATGCATCGTAATATGTTGCTAATACCTAGTGATTTAAACGCTGTTAAAATATACGATAAGCCACTATTACTCTCACTATCACGATTGCTTTCTATACATATATTACTATTTAGAGCCTGTGCATAAGTACGTGTCGTTTTATTAACATTTGTTTTTCTTAAATTATTATTATCGTTAATATGATTATTTCTAACGCACCTCTTTTTAGATGTATTTCTGCAGTTCTTTTCCATAGCTTGACTTTCATTTAAGCCAATTCATACAGTGTTCTGATAATGTTCATATATCGCTCTTCAACTCTGCAGTTACATATTGACTCTAACACTGCCCATATTTCAACCGAGTCAAATGCCTTTTCGTAGTCTATAAACGCCATACAGAGTGGGATGTTGTATTCTTCACAAGTTTGTATTAATGTTCTAATTGTTAACAAATGATCCATTGTGCTATAACTAGATCTAAATCCTGCTTGTTCCCTGGGTTGATGATAGTCTATTATTTGTGTTATACGGTTTATTATTACACGTGTAAATATTTTATATATTTGAAGAAGAATAATAATAATATATTTGCATATTTAAATATTTTCTGTTTACAAAAAAAGTAAAGTTACCATTCAATAGAATTTTCTGTACCGAATATATCAACGATTCTTTCCAGAAAAAATTAATACAAAATATAATTTTATAAAATATTATTTAAATTGACGCCTTATATATATTTGAGACAGCATACTGTAGCAATTGTGTGTTCCCTTTCTTATGTATCAGGAAAACCTCTGCTTCCTTCCACATTATGGATATCATTTTATCAATAAGGCACTGGTTGAATAATGATCGCAGTGCATCTACTATTGCAGGACCACCATATTTCAGTCATTCTGTCATTTTTAAATAATTTGAAAGCATACTCACCTTCTTGGTATAATACTTCTGGAAGAGCATCTTTATCATTGTTGTTGTTATAATTGCTGTTATTTTGATTAAGGTCATTGCTATTATATACATGGGTGAAATATCTTTCAACTTCTTTAGTTATCCCATTTTTGTTCGTTATTATTTCTCCCTGTGAGTTTTCAATTTTTGTTAGTATTTTTATAACATTCGTCAAAGCTTTTTTAAACACTCTCGGACCTTGTTGCTTTCAATTGTTGTTTTTATTACATTAGTATTAAATTTGTGAATGTCGTTCCACATTTCTTTTTTTATCAGTTTATTTAACTCTGTCCATTCGATTAAATTTTTGTCCTTCGATGATTTCAAATCACGTTGCCGTTGGAGTAAAGCTTTAGTATTATCACTTATTTTTTTCGATATAATTTTATTATTTGGGGATACTTTTTCCGCGCATTCACGCACAACCCTACTAATATGAGTCTGCTTCATTGACTGTATTATAGCTTATTTGCTTTAATTTTTTCCCTAATTCCATCTGGTATTGCAATTTATTTTGTACAAGTTTTTCGAGATCAATCCGTATTCCCTTTTCCTGGCGTTTTTATTAAGCTCTAAATTGATTGTTAGTTTAGCTCTTATAGTCTATGATCACTGCCTGTTTTAACTGTGTTTATCACAGACACATGAGTTATGTGTGAATTATTAGAAATTATGAAGTCAATTTCATTTTTATATTTGAAGTTAGGACTTCTCCAAGTCCACTTCTGCTTTGGATTCTTTTTAAAAAACGTATTCATTGCATATAACTTATTATTTGCTAGGAAATTAACCAGCATTTATCCTCGTTCGTTTCTGTTGCCGAAATCATGCTCTCCAAGTGCAATTTCATGTTCATTCTGCCGAGAACCCACCTTGACATTAAGGTCTCCAATAATCATGGTTAGCGTCAAGGGATTCTTGTATCTGTTCGTACAATTCATCTACTAGTTCGTCTAAGTATGCTTCCATTGGTGCATAAACTTGGATGATTTTAAGGGTTTTATTTAGTGTTAGTTGCACCAGTATATATGCTACCCTATTCGATATGCCGGCATACTTTATCACCTTATTTCTTTGAATGTATTTAGTTCTTCTATGATTTTCAGGATTCTCAGCTAAATGGACAGCTGCTGCATTGTCAATTTTTAGAATGGACCGTTTCTTTAAATGAATGATTTCACTAAGTCAAATTATCTCCTTTGTTACTTCACTTGCTGTAACTAATTCTGCTCGAGTTGTGGAGTCTGTAAATCATCCCTGTCATTGACTTATCCAGGAAACAGATCCTTGTGCATAACTGATGAAAACATGAACGCCAAGTTTTAGAACATCTGCCAAAATCAGCATTGCTGTTACATTCAAACAATATCCAGTTAATGGTACCAGCAATATATCGAAACAATTAAATCTTGTAATGTCTTCTAAGGAAGGATTATCCAATTTTCTTGACAGGAAACCAACACTCTAGGCTAGGTCTGATCTTGAACCTAGGAAAACCTTTTTGTTTTTCCCAAAGGCTTGGAATGGTGTAAACTTAAAAATATTAATATTAATTTTTACAATGCTCAGGTGCTCTCTGGCCATGGTAAGTTTGGTTCCTATCTCTATAGGTTCCATCTTGCTTCTGGTCCAGTGTGTGCTTTTTGCACCTCCTTTGATGACTCCTCTGGCATTGTTGATGATATTGAGCATTTAATGTTTGATTGTCCCCTATTTGAGGACCTTAGAAATAAATTTAAAATACATAGAGGACAACCTCTTGTGTTCTTTAAACAGAACCATGTCTGTCTCCTGTTGTACATGGAGTTGTCAATGTGAAGAAAGTTTAAAAATGGCTGGTAGTTTTTTTTTTTTAAATAATTTTTTGCTTTTTTTTATGCTTTATAATATTAATTCAACCGTGAATCCGCAGCTTTTGCATAATGGTCATTGCCTCCTTTCACTTTATTACCAATATTAATAATTAATAATATTGCATAAAGCTGTTTTTATAATTATTTATATGTATATTCTTTCTCATGACATAGATGTTCTTTTCCATTTGTATACTTAATATATATTTGTTTTTCAATTAGTATCTTTAAAATATTTTTGATTATATTTATATGTAATTATCCCCCCATACAATGATGTATTTGTGTGTGTATATATATATATATATATATATATATATATATATATATATATGTATGTATGTATGTATGTATATATGTATATATAATATATAATCTCTTTATTTTCATTTTTGTTTTTTTTTCATTATATTAAATTTTAATCTCTTTAAATTATATGTGTATATTTTTTTTATGCACTTTAATATTTATATGCTCATTTCCACAAACTTATTTTACACACACTATTGATGGTCTAAGGGACTATGTTTCTCATCCCTTATTCCATCCTATTCTTTTCAAAGTACACATTGCAAGGAACTTTCACACACTCGTATTTATTTTTTGTACTCGACTGGTTGTTTTTCTTTTGTTATAGCTACACAACTCTTACACACATTTATTTATTAAGTACACTAGTTCCTTGTGCCTTTGTAACAACAAATTATTTAATAAATATGCCCCACCGCGTAAGTGCGGATTGGGGAACCATTAAAAAAAAAAAAAACATTAGGTACATAAGTGTACCAGGGAAAATTACTTGTCTTCTCTGCCCTGAAACGGAGTTTTCTAATTCTGGAAGCATTGGTGATGGAACAGGTTTGCAGCCAACAAAATTGAAATGCTCGAGTATGTTCTGGGTATATGATTTCTGGCTAGTCTTAATATCACCATTATCCTCTTTCTGTGTCTCAAGGTCCAAAAAATATGAGGCATCAGATGATCTTGAATTTTACTGTAAGCTGGTCTAAAAATTCATCAAGATCCCTTTGATCTGGGGCTGCAATAAGACCATCATATACATATATTACCAAAACAATTTTTGCACCATTTTTCTCTTGAATGAACATGCATGAATCTTCTTTGCTTGGATGTATGTATCATCTATCGAATAGTGAATTAATTTCATCTCATTTTTAATGTATTATTATCTGATATTCTTTCACAGATTTTGTTTGTTTTCAGTTTTTTAATTTAGCTGTTTTTTCATTTTTACATTTTTGCTGCCTTGCTTGGTATTGTAAACTTTTTTATTAGGTTCGTATGTAATTACCATAAGCTGTAGTATAAACTCAGAAAACAAATAAAAAATAAAATAGTGTTTATCAAGTGATTATAATTGAAGAAGATTATTAAAAAGTATAGATGAAACTAGTGAATAAATTGTATTTTTTACTTAAAATATATATTCCTACTCAATTAGTATATTAAACTGAAAATAGTTATGTAATAATTGAGCTTATTTCAAGAGACACTGTGTTGTGTACATCATGAAAGTGTAATGTTTTTTAAAATATTTGATATTGTGAATATATGATTATGTATTTCCTCATTTTATTATTGCAGTTTATTCTCAAATTCAACTAGTAACGATGATGTTAATGATGAAAACTTGTCTCCAGTTTCAGGTAATATATTTTTAATTTATTACCTTTAAGCATAAAATATGGAAATAATTCAGTACATGTATTTGCTATTACATGTGCTTCTTGTATTCCTCATTATATATGACTAGTTGAAGCTACAATCAGGTTATTTAATGCATTATTAACTGTATGTATTTTCCATTTTATTTGTGAATATTTAGCTGAACCTAGAATGCTCTACTGTCAACTCGACAGTCAAGGGTTCAAAACCAACTCGAGATATAGTAAGTTTTATCATTATATAATTCTTAATTATCAGGGATTAAGGCAGTATCACCCCACTCAGTATAACATCATGTGCGCGCGGATCTATGTTACATATAATTAGTGCATTAAATGATAATAAATTTTGTACATAAAAATATACATACAATGGGTAGTCATATTTGACAACAAACAATATGGTGATGATGAATTAGCTAAACCTAACACTTATATTAATAAGTAAAGTGAAGGAAAAAGTGAGTTTAACAAAGCTGAGATGATTAGAACAATTTTGGAAGGGAATAAGGATATCAAGAAAATTAAAAAAGTATTTGGTATGGGATACCATGAAACACATACTTCAAAATCCTGTGAAACAGAAAGCATTTGATAGACAAGAAATAAATAAATTTGTACCTATTTATTATGCAAAACCATATTAAGATTGCAAAGTTATGTACACTATAAGCAAAAACTAAAAATCAATATCAGTCTAGTACATGATGGCACTACTGATGAGTATATTTTTTTAATAATTTCACCAAGTGGCATACTTAAAAGTTGAAGTAGTTACAGATGAAATTAAAAACTGGTTAATTAAGGCAATCCACTATTACCGATTTCATTTAATTACACAGTAGAGTAAATTTTCAGAGAAATAAAATGGAAGAACAAGAGATAATTAAAACTGAAACAAACATAAAACTTAAGACATTCTCTACATTCTGGAAGAGTTAAGGGATATTCAAACTAAACAGTAAAGGCAGTGAAACCGTAACCAGTTGGATTTAATAAACAAAGCAAAATACAGCAATCATCATTGTGAAATGAATGTAAATATTTAATCTAGAACAAATAGTGCCATTTGAAAACTATATTAAACAGTTTTTAAATTAAATTTACTTAAACATCTGTTAAAAACAACACTAATATAATAATCTGTGCTAGAAGAAAATATTGGGTATGGGCTTATTATATAAATGGTAGTTATACCCTCGGTTCACATTATAAGAGGAAAATTAACACCAAAAGATTAGATGAAAACATGATTTAAACAATTTTTTTATTATAAATATTTTAAAAGAGTAGCTATAAATAAAAATAAAGTAGGCAAAGTCATATTTTTCTGTTTTATGGACCAATTAAATTTGAATCAAAGCTATAGATTTAATTGCATATTTTTGTATTTTTCTCCAATGAATGTATTTGATTGAATTGATTGAAAGCAAAAATTTCTTTAATAGTTATTTATTTCAAAGTACTATGAAATCCATCATAAGGGACAATTTCCCCATAGTTGTAATTGTAAAATATACTTTAACTAAATTAACAATTTTAATATATTTTTTACTTAATATATATTATTGCATAAAATTATGACTTTTCCTAACCTAATTTTCAGTCATAATTTATTATTTCTGACAGATAACTCATTTTATTCTTTTAATCAAACAAATTGTGAATAATATAAAACTTTAACTTTATTCATTTATAATTTTAACATTTTTGTGTAACTACATTTTTCATATTAATTGGAAACAAAATTAAGGTGCTACCAGATGGTGATGATAAATTGTATTTGTCTTTTCTTTCTCACATAGTATATAAGGTTTATGCATTTAGTGCAGCAACATGACCAGTTAAATTTTTAATTATCTAATTTACTTGTATAGCATGGTATTTAATATTACAATGTATTAATTACATGCTTACTAAATATAAATTATAACAATTATTAAAGATAAAATTTTAATATATATATATATATGTATATGTGTGTGTGTGTGTGTGTGTGTGCGCGCGCGCGCGTTTAAAAAGGAAATAATTTGGAATAATATATAAAATCTTGCTGATTTGCTATTTTAGTGTGGTAATTTAAAAAATTATTTGTCTTCAAAATAATGACTGACTTGGAATTAACAAATTATAATAGGCAATGTCAGATATATTAAATGGTATGAATGTTGTGTTGATAAAATTTTGTGGAGTTAAATTGTTATATATATATAGTAATAAATGTAGCATGATAATTATATTTATTGGCCAACTAAGTCATTCAAAGTGACAATATGTGCTATGTATACTAATATGCAATCTATTATTAAATTCACTTTTGAGGTCAGTGTTGGAAATTATTTAAAATTTTGTAAGATACAATTTGTTATTCTACATAACATTAAACAATTTTATTGTTAATGTATTATTTTTACATACTTTTTTAGTTATTTGAGTACTTTTCAATAAGTTGATATTGTATAAAATAACAAAGAATAATAAATTTATTATTATTCAATTTTAATATCATTACTTTTCTATTGCTTTCTTTGTGTCAAGAAACGGATCTTTATTGTTTGCCCAGTTGAAGCCGCGAACTACTACAGATAAAAAGATTTTAGGTAGATTGCTTCTCGCCACATATACAGGAACAGCTGTCAGAGATTCGCCATTTATTTATGTTGTCTAGCAATTGTCCTTTGTCTGTTTAGTGAACGTTCTTTCTGTACTTCCATTCAGCTCCTGCAGGAAGGTTCTTGTTAAGTTCAATTCATCATTCATAATTTTTCTTTGCCCATTATTCCTTCCAGGCATTATGCCAAACAGTTTTTGGGCTTACTGTTAATGGCTCGATAATTACCATAAAAGACTTCAATATTCATTCAAGTGGTTTATGTTTGAGTATCATATGTTGACTATCCATTTCCTGCTTGCTCTTTTCAATGCTGGCAGCAATTTGCAATCTAATTACAGGTGGAGCAATACTAGAAAATGAGGATTTTATCAACATATGCCGGTTTTAAACACCCTATGATGTGACAGCTCTCATTTAGCATGATATTGTTATGTTTTGAATGGGTCAAATTAAGCCATACTGGGCACATGAGTTGCATAGTGCCAGTGCTAATTTCTGTTCACAGAGTATGCAGGCCAGCGCCCAAGATCTAGCAGACAGCTTACAAAATACCATATTCCTGGCTGCAATCTTCATTTATATTCAGGCAGTGTTTCATGAAGAATAGTGTTCTATCAAAGATAACTCCAAGGTACATATGACATTCATTGAAATTCACTTTTGTCCCTTGTCATGTTATTTCTAGGTGTCTATTAACATCTCTGTTTCTCAGGTAAAAAGTGTGCACTGAATGTTTTTTTTTATTTAGTCTCAGGTGATTCTATGAGTAGTGTTCCCCTAGTTTCACTAAATACTGGAAATCCTTCAATTACTTTGGACAACTTTCCTTTGCAGGCATCAGTCAAATCATCAGCATAAATAAAGTGGCTCATTCATTTGATAATAGGTTGGTCATTTGTACGTTGAATAATATTGGCGCTAACACACTTCCTTGTGGAAGCCTATTACATTGTGTTTTCAAGCAGTTATTCTTCCCATCTAAGGAAACATAAAATTGTAGATTTTCTAATAATTTAACAATAATGGTTGTAAATTTACAATCACTGGTGATATTGTACAGTTTATTTAATAATGATTGATCTGTTATTGTATCATAAGCGGCCAATAGATCTATAAAAATTGTCCTTGTGATTAATTTTTTTTCAAAACCATCTTCAGTGTACTGCATTAGATTAAGCATCAGTCTGGTTCATAACTTACTAGGTTGAAAGCCTGGTTGTGGAATTAATGCTAAATTTATGGTGTGATTCTGATAAGTTACAGTCTCTCAAATAGTTTACACTTATGACAAAGAAGAAAGATTGGTCAGTAATTAGCAGCATTATGAAAAGGCTTCCCTGGTTTAACTGGGACAATTACCTTGGTTTCTGTCCTGATTTAGGTATCAGCTTATTATTCACTATGCTGTTAAACAATTCTAGAATCTATGTACACATTTCCATCCCAAAGAGCTTAATTTGTTCAAAGTTAAGTCATCAATGCCAACTGCATTGTCATTTCTCATAGTGCTGATGGCTGGATTGAGCTCTGATATTCTACTGCTTTGATCAAGACAGCTGTGTCCATATTTATGTGTCTATTTTGGTTTAACTTGTTGATGTGAAACTTATGGTTCTTTGACTTCTTTATTAGTTCCTTTAAAGAAACAATTTGTTCTGTTATTTATAATATTCTAAACATGTGTAGTATTGATTACATGAATGAGACTAGTATGAAATAATGTGTAATTTTTCAGATTAAACTGTGGTTTGTATTATTTGATTTGAATTATTTTTTCAGATCAATCATTTAAAAAAAAGGAGCAACTGTTAATATATATAAGCAATCTTCTCACTGTAATGATTTTTTTAATCTGGTAAAGTACATTTTCAGTAATTTTACAAACTCAGCCAATGTTTATGAATTATTATAAATACAAATATGAGCATATTTTTTATATTATCAGACAACCTGTATTGTATTAATTTTGTCATTTTTATACTGTGGTTTGTGTGTAGAATTTTTTTAGCAAACAATCTTGCTTTCCTATGCATTAAAAATATAGTAATGTTTTTTTTTGTAATTTTAGAACTTAAAAATATGGCTAAGAATACTCCTACCTCAAAATTCAGTTCAAACTTTTCACCAGTAATAAATTCTTTAAGTAAAAAATTGGGAAATCTGAAGATTGGAACTCCTGCTCATAGTGAAAAGAATGAAGGAAGATTCAATGTAAATTTATGGACAAGTCCATTTCATGTAAATGATTCTAGTTCAAGTGATTTAACTTGGAGTAACCACATTCATGATGGGGTGAATATAGAAAATGATTTGCATGTTACTTCACCACTTGATATTGTCAATATATCAGGGATAGAAAAAATATCTGAATCTGAAATCAATGTTGAATGTAAATTCAATAAATCTAGTAATATTTTACATGGATTTTATGATAACAACAGTGAATATGTATTTAGCACAAAATCTGAATTGCTTAACACAGGTGCTTCTGAATCTGTGATTGAAAACACATTTAAAAGCAGAAGTGACAAAGAACTCTACTTCAGTGCCCAGGATAAACAAAATACACTAAGAATGCATCATGAGTTAGAATCAAATCCAAAATTAACTAGAAAAGAAAATTTAGTGGTTGATATCTTAGAAGAATACAAAACTGAAGATGGTTTTAATAAAAACAATGATTTTATAAATAAAGATGTACATCATACACTATCAGATCAAAATAAGTTTAGTAAAACTGACAAAATGAATAATCAGATACAATTCATGAATACAAAGGACTGCACTGATGAACACTCCAGTGAAATTGGTATAAGAACTGATGAAATTGCAAGTCAAACATTCATCAATAACTTATCAAATAAAATAAATGATCACATTTTGTCAGAAATATGTGATATTAGGAATGAATTAATTTTGGAACAAAATACAATAATAGATGGGCGGGTAACATCATCAAATGATATTAAATGTAGTGACCATATTGTTACTGAAGATGAAATTGACATAACAGATAAAGTTGCTACAAATATTGCCCATGATAAAATTATAAATGATACACTGTCACAAAATATCCGCATTGATGATGTAAATTATGCAAATAAATTGGATTCAGATCTGGATACTGTGACAAATGATCATGATACAAAAGATTTTCCAGGAGAACTGATTACTAAATGTGAAAAAAGTGCTGATCATATTGCAAATGAAAAATTTGTCAATAAATCATCAAATCAACTAAATTATCACATTTTTGAAGGAATATGTGATAATGGAAATGCATTAATTATGGAAGCAGATGCAATACTAAATGGACAGACAACTTTATCTAATGATGTTAATTGTTATGATCATATTGCTGAAAATAGGATTGGTATAACAGCTGAAGATGCAATAAATGTCACACATAATGAAATTACAAATGATACACTGAATAGAATGGTTGATATTTCAGAGAATATATATATTAATGTAAAAGTTGAAAATAAATTGGATTCAGTGACAAATGATCATATACAGTTCAATGATACAAAAGAACTTATTGCTGAAAGCAAAGAAAGTACTGATCAAATTGAAAATGAAAAGTTTATTAGAAGTTCTCATATTGCTGAAAATAGGATTGGTATAACAGCTGAAGATGCAATAAATGTCACACATAATGAAATTACAAATGATACACTGAATAGAGTGGTTGATATTTCAGAGAATATATATATTAATGTAAAAGTTGAAAATAAATTGGATTCAGTGACAAATGATCATATACAGTTCAATGATACAAAAGAACTTATTGCTGAAAGCGAAGAAAGTACTGATCAAATTGAAAATGAAAAGTTTATTAGAAGTTCTTCAAATGAAGTAAATGATTATGTTTTACCAGAAGTATGTGATAACAGGAATGAATTAATTTTGGAACCAAATGTAATGATAGATGGAAGGGCACTGTGCTCAAATGACATAAATTGCACTGACCATGTTGTTAGTGAAAATAGGATTGACATAACAGATAAAAATTCTGTACATATTACACATGAGAAAGTTATTAATGATTCACAAAACAGTGTCATAGAAATGTTGGAAAATGTGTGTGTTAATACTGAAGTGAATAATGAATTTACTTTGGAATCGGATACAATATTAAATGATGATATACAATTTACGAATTCAATAAATTCAACCAAAGAACTTAGTGAAACTGATGTAATAACTGATGAAATTGCAAGTGAAATGTTTCACAATAACATATCAAATGAAGTAAGTAATAATACTTTCCTGGGAGTATATAATAATAAAAATGAGTTAATTATGGAACCAAATAAAATGATAAATAAACAGCCATTATCATCAAATCACATTAATTGCTGTGATCATATTGAAAATGAGATTTGCATAACAGTTGAAGATGCTATAAATGTCATCACACATGATGAAATTACAAATGATACACCAAATAGAGTGGTTGATATTTCACAAAGTATATATAATGTAAAAGATGAAAATAAATTGGATTCCGAATTTGATTCGGTGATAAATGATCAGATACAGTTCAATAATATAGAAGAACTTATTGCTGAAAGTGAAGAAAGTACTGATCAAGTTGATAATGAACAGTTTGTTAGAAGTTCTTTAAATGAAGTAAATGATTATGTTTTGTCAGAAATATGTGATAACAAGAATGAATTAATTTTGGAACCAAATATAATAATAGATGGACAGGCACTGTATTCAAATGACACAAATTGCAGTGACCATGTTAATGAAAATGGGATTGATGTAATAAATGGAGGTGCTATGCATATTACACATGATGAAGTTAATGATTCACAGAACAGTGTTGTAGAAATGTTGCAAATTACTGAAAATGTAATGGGCACAACAGATACAGTTACTGTAAATATTACACATGGTGAAATTATTAATGATACACTAAATAAAGTTGTTGATATTTCAGAAAGTATGTACATTGATATAAACAATAAAAATAAATTAGATTCAGAATTTGTTGTTAATGAAATTTTAACTAGTATAATTGACAAAGTTCTTGCAAATAAACCTGAGAAATCTATTAATGATGCACAAAATTATGTCGCCAATATGTCAAAAAATGTGTGTTCTAATACAGAATTTACCAGTGAACTTATTTTGAAATCATATCCAATACAAGTCACAAATCCCATGGATTCAATAAAAAAACTTGTTAATGGAGTGTATGATAGGCTTGTTAGTAACACATCAAATGAAATAAATAACCACATTATGTCAGAAATATATAACAATGAGAATGGATTAATTTTGGAACAAAGTGTAATGATAAATGAACAGACATCATCATCAAATGATGTTAATTGTTGTGATCATATTATTGAAAATAGTATTAGCCTAACAGATAAAGATTCTATAAATATTACACAGGAAGAAATTATTAATGATAGACTGAATAAAGTTGTTAATATGTCACAAAATATGTTTGTTAATGCAGAAGTGGAAAATGAATTTTTAATGGATGATCAAATACAATGTATAAGTGTAAATCATTTAAGTAGGGGATTTGTTGATAAGGGTGAATTAAATGCTAGTGAAATTGCAAGCATAAAACTTGATAATGTAACAGCTGAAGGAAATGATCATGTAGCAAAAGAAAATATTAATGTAATAGAAGACCTTAATGGATCATTAAAAACTGCTTTTTTGTCTTCAAAAAATCCAGATTATGATATTAATGAGCAAAACATTTGCAGTGGTTCTATGAAACAATTGGGATTTGAAGAGAATAAAGATCATTTTACTGGTGATACTTCTGAAGATAATTTAATTGATTTCAAAAGGGGGACGCCTATGGCATATACCATAATGGATATAACACCAGCTCGGATTGGAAATTTGATGCATGATAATCATCCATGTCATACTCCAAATTTGTTAGATATAAGTATAAATAAACTCAATGCTTGTGATAATTTCATCTGCAAAAGTCAAACTACTCCATGTCTTCCAAAATTAACCCGAATACATAAAGGTGAAAAATTATTGGATATATCTACATTTAGTCAGGATACACCTGCTCGATCCTGTAATGAAGATAATTTTACTAAAAAGGTAGGTAATAAGAATTTTACAATATGTTCAACTAGAATTAATGATGACTCCCAAATTAATTAACACATTTTCTAATATGGAACCATTATTGCAGCTTGATCCTGATATAAACAATAAATTGAAACTACCGAATGAATTTAGAGGCACTGTAGAGGTTAACATGTTTCATACAGAATCAAGCAATTCATTGCTAAAGGTAAATAATATTAAATAATTATATTATTTTTTTTTTAATTTTTCCATGTGAATTTCGTGATGTGTATTCCACTGTATATTTAAAATAATTTTCCATTTTATATATATATATATATATATATATATATATATATATATATATCATTATCATCTGGTGCAGCAGTCCACAGACTGGTTCGCCCCTATGCTTGTCTTTTTCCACTCGTATCAGTTATTGGCCATTCTTTTCATTTCCGAGTAACTGGAGAATCCAGAATCCCTCTTCAGATTGTCTATCCAGCTTAATCGTGGTCTACTTTTTATTCATTTTCCTGGTATATATCCTTCAATTGCATCTCGAAGCAATCCTCCATGTCATAACACATGCCCCATCAAACATAGTTTCCGTTTTTTAATCTGGTTCAGCATTTGCCACCTTTCATTGACCCATTTTAAAACGTTTTGGTTTTTTGTTTTCTCCATCCGCCTCCAGCATCACATTTCAAATGCTTCTATTCTATCCTCTTCTCGTTTTGTGCACGTCCATGTTTCCGATCCTTAAAATGCTACTGGCCACACGTATGTTTTTATAATGTGTTTTCGCAGCTCTGTGGGCATTGTTCTGTTGGTTATTATTTTTATTTTTGCAGCATAGCCTGTTTCGGTATGGCAAGTCGTTCCCATATGTCTTGAGAGCTATGCCCATCTTCAGTAATGGTGCTTACCAGGTACTTGAATGATGAAATCTGCTCTATGTTTGTTCCATCGATTACCATATTCATTTGTTGTGGTTTTATCCCTATTGTCATTACTTTGGTCTTTTTAGTATTAATCTGCATTCTGTACTTTTTTGCTGATTTATTTACTTTAATTATCATTTTTTGAATCATATACGGGCTATTTGCTAATAAGACCAAATCATCAGCATATTTGATAGTTTATGTTTCGCCCTCCTACTTTTACACCATATCTTGTATCTTTAAAGGCCTCTAGTAGAATTTGCTCTGCTATGATATTAAATAAATCTGGTGACAATGGGCAACCTTGTCACACTCCTCTTTTGATTTTGACTGGTGCTGTTTCACCATCTACTGTTCTAACTATGGCTTGTTGACTATTATACAGCTAGTAAATGATATTAATGATCGTACTTGGACAGCCGATGTGCAGAAGAAGCGGAAACAGCTGGTCCCAAGTTCACCCTGTCAAAGGCCTTTACATAGTCTATGAAGCATACATACATATGTCTTCCTCGACTTATATAATGTTCTCCAGGACCCGCATGATTGTGGTTGCATCCCGTGTTGACATTCCAGGGCGGAATCCAAATTGACTGTCATCTAAGTATTGGTTGATGTATGTCGTTGTTTTATAATGGGCAGTAGGATTTTTTGATGTGTGGCATAGCAGGTTGATTGTTCTGTAATCTGTGCAAGTTTTTGTCATCTATTTTTTTGGTATTGGGATTAGTGTAGTTATGCAAAATTCCTTCAGTCATTGCTTCATTTCCATTATTTTATTAATAATTTCATATAGTTGGCGTTTTACACCATTTCCCGCATGCTTTATAAGTTCTGATTGTATATTGTCCATCCCTGGTGATTTTTGGAAGGGTAAGTACTTTAGTGCAGATTCAAATTCTCCATACAGTATTGGGTTATTCTCTGCTTCTTCATTATCAGTGTGTTGTAGGGGGGCCCATGCTGTCGTACCTGTATAAAGTGTTTCAACATAGTTTCGCAATATTGTTGCTTTCGCTGCGATATCACTGATTACATCCCCATTTATGTCTATTAGTGTCCTACATCTGTACCCTGATATATGATTTGATAATTGTTTGATTCTTCTATTCGATAGATCACTGCGTCCTTTGCCTTCCAGGTTTTCAATTTCCTTACATTGCTTGTTCCACCAGTCTTCTCACGCTTTCCTACATTTCCATAATATCTCATTTCTTAGTTGTCTAAAGATTTCTTGCCCATGGTTAGTTTTGTCGTTTCTTATCCATTATTTCAAGTATATCATTGGTAATCCATGGTTTCCTTATTTCTCTCTTCTTTTCACCAAGTGTCTCCTTAGCTGCGGACCTGATGGTCTCTCTTATTTTTGACCAGTTTCCATTAATATCTTCGTTGTCTGTTTGATTTTTCTTATCTAGTTTTTCTAGCATAACTTCTGTTGTATTTTTAAAAAGATTTATATATATATATATATATTGTACCATCAATTAATATAAATATACATGAATTGTATATAAATTTATGAATTTACATTATTAATAGTCTCTTATTTTCTTTTGTAGAAGTTCATCCATACATATAATGAATTGAAAGCTGAACATGAAGTTGAAAAACAAATGTTATTAGAGCAAATTAAATCTTCAAAGTAATTATAACTTTCTTATTGTATACACTGGTTTTTTAATTATGGTATATTTTTCATAAAAGTTGCTGTATTAAGATTATACAAAATTATATTTATTTTATTTATTCATAATTTATTAAATTTAATTGATTTGATTCAAATTTGCATACTTATTGTAAATCAATTATTTTATCCATATTATAATTTTTTGAGAGAAATTAATTATGTTAATTTATTCAATCACTGTGAAATTTGATTTGTTAATATCTGACAATTATTTTAATCCACATCATACACATTACATTCAAAAATGTAATGTGCTATGCAGGTTATTGCTTACACCATTAATTTGACATTGTCATCAGCTTAACATTTAATTGATATGGATGGATAAATTTAGATAAAAATCTCTATGAAATTGTGTCATATTGTGTGATATTGATTTATTGCCTTAGCTTTAAACCGGAAAGCCAGTCTAAAAACTCGCCATACAGTTGTGTAAATCTTCAATCGTAATCTCATTTTCCAAGTATACTTTACATTCTTTGATGATGTGTTTTATTGTTTGCTTAAAATGTCTGCAACAACAACTATCTGAATCAGAAATACCCCACTTCTACAGGAGGTAGCCGCATCTACAATGACGATTCTATTCAAAAGCCGTCACTCTTTTCATCGAAGTTCCGTTCCCAGAGGTTACTCCATAGGATTTTCAACAAAAGCTCCATTTGTGAAGGAATTACATACCAATTTCCATTCCTCTGATCATTGAGTGCAAATCATGCTTGATCCAATGTTTCCATGGGGATTTCCTAGATTTTAATCTAACTCTAGGTGCTTCTCTTATAAATTTCATAATTAATAGATTTTCATTTTCTTCAAATTTTACTGAAATTGTTTTCAACAAATCAGTTCTGTGAATGTGAGGGTGTTGAATGTCTGTAAAAACCAGAAGCCAGAGAATTGACGTGCTGCATATCATTGCCGAAATAATACACATTTTTTCACACCTAACGAATGTTTATCCACACTGACGAACAATATTCCGCAGTTGCATTAACTAATGATAAAGCAGAAACGCATAAAGTCTTAGCTGTTGACCTCCCTAATATATCAGCTAATCTTCATATAATATATATGCGTGTTCTAATATTCTGAATTAGGTTAGTAAGATAAGTTTTATACATGAATTTTTCTTTGTGTTATTAAGTGATGTCCCATCCATTGTCAAGTTTAGTTGTGTATTTACTATCCTATTATTAAGGTGAAATAGAGCAACTTCAGCTTGTTCAGATTTGACAATAAATTACATTTTTCCATATATGCACTTATTGTGTTTAATTTTGTCTGCAACTTGTTATTTTGCACTGCAACTGCAATATCATCAGCATATTGATTCAATATCTCTTGAAACATCTTAAAATATACATTAAAAAGCAATGGGGCCAAAATGGTACCTGAAATTTTTTTTATTAATGATGTTATGATCATTTAATATTTTTTCTTTTTATAAACATGAGATGAAAAAATCCTTTTATGTTTATACTACATTTAAAAAGTATGTGAATTTTTATTTATATACTTATTATTATTAGGGAAATTGAAATGGAGATGCAGCAAAATTACAATAAAGTACAAGAAGGATTAATGAACAATATGGAAGAAAATGCAATGCTTGAAGTTGAAAACAAAAATTTGAAGGAATATGTTGCCAAGCTGGAACTAATGATTGAAGATATTCATGAGTAATTATAGTTTTTAAATTTTTGTTTAATTGGTGGAATATAATTTGTTATCTATGTGTGTTATCCACTCTAATAACATCAGATGAATTATCATGCAAAGTATTTGTTCTGTTAACTACATTTAATGTTATACCTCAATTACAACATTTTCTTATCCAACTGAAATTTTTAAAGTGCAGCAAAGAAATCACAAAAAACCACTACAAGAACTATAACATCACATTGAGCAGTTTCTTTATTTTTTGTTTTTCATATAATATACAAGAAACTAATGTTAAAAAGAAAAAAAATTGTGAAATTTAACAATTTAATATCAAACCATCATTCGGTTGGTCATGTAACTTAACAGTTCTTGTGTCCAAAAACATGTGACAAGGTTTTCAAACGGGCGAGCATTTGACAAAATTGCTCCATAAAATTCGATGACACCTTTCATGTCAGTTTTTTTAATTATATTTTGACGTCAAATATGGAGATGAACAAAGCTGGCGTATCACAAGTTACTACTTTCACAAACGAGACAGCAATGATTTGTTAAGATTTGTCTAAAAAGTGTAAGAACATACAATCAACTTTTAATAGACTCTCAAACTGGTTTTGGGTAGTGGCAAATAATAATCTACGAGACAATATGTGTGATATTTCACTATCAAAAATATTCGTATTGATAATCGGATAATTCTGACTAAGCAATCAATAAAATTATCAGGAATTTGTTTAAACAAACAGAGTTAACAAACGGAACAGATTGAAAGTATAGAAACACGTTATAGCTTATAGTAAGAAAATACAAATTATCATTGAAGAAAAAGTTTTACTGTATAATTATTTGCCCTTAAATCGTTATAAGAAAAAAAAAAAGCGGTGTAGATGGAATACCAGCGGAAATCCTAAAATGTAAATGCCAAGAATGGAAAAATCATTTTTCCAGATAATAAATGACTGCTATGAAAACGGTGTCTTATCGGATGATTTCATAAAAAGTAAAACGATTACCTTACCAAAGAAGGGAAATATAAAAGATCGTGTAACCTATAGAACGATTGCGCTATTGTCGCACGCTTTGAAAATCCTGTTAAACATTCTGAAAACCCGATTAAAAGGGGAAAATTGAAGAAAATCTAAAAGACGATCAGTTTGGATTTAGGAAAGGAAAGGGAACAAGAGAATCGATATTGGCGTTAAAATTTCTACTGGAAAGATGATTAAATGTAAACAAAAATACTTATGTAACATTTATAAATTTAGAAAAAGCGTTCGATAATATTGATTGAAAAATATTTTATTTAAAATTTTAAAGGAAAAGAATATAAACTGAAAGGATAGAAGGTTAATATTAAACCTATATAAATCACAAACAACAATAATAGATGTTAATGGATACAAACTAGAGGCTAAAATATGTAAAGGAGTAAGGCAAGAATGTCCTATTTCGCCGTATCTATTTAACATATACATAGAAGAACCAATCAAAAGGATAAAAAATAAATCAAAAGGGGTAAAAGTAAATGGGATACAAATCCACTGCATACGTTTCGTCGATGATATTGCTCTATTAGCAGAATTAGAGAGGAATATAAATAAAATGCTTACAGTTTTATTAGAAGAGTTAAAGAAATGGAAAATAAATTTTAATAAAAATGAAAGAAAGGTAATGAAGATCAGTTAAGACACATTAAATAAAAAGATAAACATAAAAAAGGTAAATACTCCATTGAAACAAGTCACAGAAACGTGTTACCTACGAAGTGTGATAACAGAAGACTAAATGTGCATTTAATAAAAACAAAATCAGTATTAACGAATAAGAACATTAGTATAGACGTTCGGAAAAATTTGCAAAAACATATGTTTGTAGTGTGCTTTGGTTACGGTTGTGAAAATTGGTGCTTAACCGCGCAGGAAATAAACTGAATTCGATGGAGATGTGGATTTGATGTAGAATAACGAAAACGTCTTGGACAGAAATGAAATCCTAGAAGGAATACATGAAAAAAGGAAGTTTAATAAATCATATAGAAAAGTGAAAAATAAAAATGTTACATCATGTAATAAAGCGTAGTAACTTTATAAAATGTATAATAGAGTGTAAAGTTACAGGCAGAAGACCAAGAACATCTATCATGAAGAGTGTATATGATCGCTTGAATATAAATAAATATCAAGAACTTCGGACACTGGCTACCAACCGGACATAATGGTTGCAGCGACAAGGCATTATTTCCTTTAGTGAATAAAAAAAAAAAAAAAAAAAAAAAAAAGCGATTTGCTGATTTTACTTGTCAAAGGTCAAATACAGGAAATAGCTCAAGATTAAAGCGATAAACTCGATTATCGCTCAAATATGTAGACGTTGGTTTCTTTCATAGTATCGTAAAATATTCTTACTGCTGTATATTTAATAATGATACATTGTATTTATTTACGTCACTCGTGTAATATTATTTTTGTAGGTAATTCGTCATAAATTTCTATAATTATTAATTTATAGTTATTGTTTTTACACATCATCTATTTCCATTTTATTTCACACGTATTATTTCAATATTAGCGAAAAGTAATTATTTTAATTCAAATTAAGTGCAGAATTATATTTAATTGGAAATAAAAAACTTATTCGGTAATAAGTAGAATATATTAGTTATTTGTGAAATTAATGCAACACGTTAGAATCAATCGGTAATTATATTACGTTCGTAATATCTTTATTTAAAGAGAGAGGGAAAAAAAACGCGTAGCTTTGCAAAGTACAATAGAGACTAACTTATTCTGATTTACTAGGGTATTTGAGTGTTTTATTCTGTTCAGATTTAAGTCCTGAAAAATAACTAAATAGAATAACTGAATTTATTTACTTAAGTTTGTGTCCGGTTACATTGTATGTAATCATGTACCCGCTATTATTAATGCTACTGTTATGTTGTCCTGTAGGAAATATGAGAAAGGAAAGGAAGTAAATGTTGCTTTGAAGAAAAATGAACTTGGAATGGTAAAAGTAATAGAAGATTATAAAATACTTGTAAACAATTTGGAAATGAAGTATAAAGCTTTAAAGGGTTATGCCAATAATGAATTAGCCAAGTAATTAATTTAATTTTTATTTTATAATTTAGTTTACATTATTCATTATTTTCCTAAAGTACAGATAATATTGAAAATCATCAGCTAATAATATCGTATTCGCTATTTAACAAACAAATGAACACGATATAGAAGTAATATACTGTTTTGAACATGTTCGGGCAACGGTGAATGTTAATTTATAACATTAGAAATTCATATGATTTTCAGTGAGTACTAGAATTTTACAAAAAAATATATATATATATAATAAACTTTAACATTAGTAATATACGTATTTGGTCGATATTTATAAACTGTATAAAATTAATTTTGTACAATAAATCATTATTACGCACGAAAATAAAATAACGAAATAAAAATAGGACTACAGAAAAGATTGTTGAACATTATCGAACTCGATTTATACTATTCATAGGAAAAACCAAATATGTTTCTTATCCAAAGTAAAAAAATCTCTTACAATAGGTAAATCTGTTTTACGTTCCATTATCGATTAAACTTGTTAGTCAGATGAAGTAGCACAAACATGAAGTTACATTTTTTATCGCGTTGATGTTTATTTTTTATACTATTCTAAAAACTTTAACAATTTTTAAACAAAAATTATTTTCAACATTTATTAGTAATCGATAAGAAAATATATATTTAAAAAAAAAAAAGTGAAAATTTAAAGATTCGTGTACATTTTCTTAATGATAATTTGCGTTATCCTGAATTTTTCACGTGTATCAAGTGAAAATGCAATTAAATTCTCACTTTTTATATTTGCGCAGTTCTGTTGAATACTTTTAAATAGACATTCCATACTTTGTATCATTATGTTTATGTGCATATCGTATTTATCGTACGCAAATTAACATATATTTAATCGTAATCTGTTTTCTATAGGGCCAATGCAGAAATCGATTCCATAATTGATCTGAGTAAACAGAAGGAAATTAAATACAAAGCAACGATCGGGGAATTAAATTCCGAAGTACAATCTCTTCGTGAAGCTGTACAGAAATTAGTAATTGAGAATACAAGTATGAAAGATTTTGCAAATAAGTTTCTGACGAAACGTTGACTGGTTCATTTATTCGGTAGGAAGGGGTATAAAATAATTCATTTCGAATTTATAATACGTTTATTTTAGCGAATAATTTATTGTTTTTTTTTTTTTATTAATTATCTAAATTTGTATTTTTGTACACGCATGTCATTAGGTAGTAAACGGTAGTTATATTATGATCATTAAATAAACGACGTCGTAAGCGCATTTTAGAAATATATTATGTTACACGATTAACTTTTTTTATTTTTAATAAACGAAAACACAACTTTGAATTTTCAAAATTAATCGATCGCTGTTGTTAAAAAATTATTTGTGTAAGCACTTATTGCAGCGACATCAAAAATAATTCATAAAATAACGTTATAATTTAATTTTATACATGTCTATAGACTAATTTATGTAATCGCATAAAAAATTAATTTGTTCTTCGAAGAACAGAATATTACCAAAAACCTTTATTTTATTTTTTAACATATCTATCGCAGATGTCTCCATTAATTTTTAAAATAATGGCTTGTAGGAATATACATTTAAGAAAAGTATATATATAAGTAGTCTGTATAAACCAATTTTTGGCTACTAACATTGAAGTTCCGAGATAATAATGGAAATTGTTATAATAACACTATTTGGGCCAAACTAAATAAACAGTCAATATTGTATTTATTAGTATTACTATTTATAATATTCAGTTTATTTAAATAATAACCAATGGAACGCGACCAGTTAATATGTGTGTCATAAAAAGTTGCTTTAATCCTTTTATTTCTAAATCATTCAGTTACGAAATTATTTATCTATTTATTTACAGGCTGTTAAATTATATCTGGTTTTAAATTCATTAAAAATTTGTACACTTAATCGTTTTATATGCTCTACTTTTTTGGGGAAGGAGGGTTCGGATACCAAAGCATCCGTAAGTGTTTATTGCGTGTTATATGGAGTTGATCCTATCTATATTTCGTAGAAAATAAAGGACTACTATTGTAATTGGGTCATTGGATAACACTGCTTGTAGTGAATTGCAGCTAAATTTTTAAGGTCGATATATAGAGTATTGTGGACAATCAAGAAATAAGTGTCGGAGTGTTAAGGGTGTCTACACGCAACGAGCACACAATGCTGGATCTGTTTTATTTATAATGTAGCCATGAGTCAATGCAGTGTGACCAATGCGGAGAAGAGAGAGAACTATTTATATACTCTACTCATATTACCATTAATTTCTCTTTTATTTTCAAATATACGTTTTATATATATATATATATATATATATATATATATATATATATATATATGTCTCCCGATCAAGATAACCGTCTGTATTCATACATCCATAACAATAAGTACGAGCAGAATTCGTCAAAGATTATAAATATAATGCATCAGTTTATAGTACATCGTCTTTGTTTTCAATTAAGTTGTGTGATTGAACAGGCATTGAACGTTTTTGCTATCCAATTTTATCGATAACTTGTCTATCCTAAATAATCACCCAAGACGCCCCTTTTTAAGGTTGAACACATTTAGTCTTGTCTAAATCAGTTAATCGAAAAATTTTAGCAAAATTTCTTAAAGGATATAACAAACTATATGTATATATATATATTTCAAATTTGATTTCCAAACATATCGTTATAATTCTCTATTAATACCTAATAAATGTAAACTTTAATTTCTTTAACCTCGTTTCAAACAGGAACTAAACCAGTTTTTCATCTCGCATCTCTAAAATAAGCAGATGAAAGGAAAATAGAATTATAAACTTCGTAACAAAAAAACCTATCTAAAGCAAAAATAAAATAAGAACAAAGCCAGTGCATATATATATATATTGTTTTGAATTGTGCTATCTCGAGACCACGTAAAATAATTTGTGCGCGATTCACTGATTCACTATTCCTCTCCAGTCAATATTTCTTCATCCTCTGCCAATTTTCTTCTTACCTTCTATCCGTCCATATGGCTCCAGTTTTCTACTTTTGTTTTTCTTTAAAACTTCCAAAATTTTCTATTTTTTGTTGAAATATTCGTCTATTTTGAATTTCTTCTTCTATCTTCATTTAAATTAAGCGTTAAATGATCACCAGTCCACTCTTGGTCAGCAACTGCTTATTTGACTACTAACATCCTATTTGCAGCTAACCTACATATTTGCAGGCCATTCTACTATCAGCCACCTATGGACGCGCCCCGTTGGTGGGAACTTCTTAATATGAAATTTAACACTCCAGAAACAATATAAAAATGCTTCGATAATTACATCATACCACATGATATAAGATTTGACAATTAAAATGTTATTTTTTATTTATCTTTAATCAGACTGGTCGTTCCTGTTTTTAATGTAAATAATACATTGGAGCACTTATTTTCGTTAATTTTTATTATCCACTGTTTGAACTAATTCTCAAGATAGTTTAAGTGTTCTTGAACGTAACTAAAAACCTTATCAATATCCAAAAACGCGGCAGAACAATATTTTTCCCTCAAAACTTGTATTTATGACATCGACTACTCTATGAATCTGATCCATGGTACTATGGTTATGTTGGAATGGAAGAAATGAATATTCGATGAGTAAAGGGTTTAATATTTTCAATAGAAATATTTCAAAGAGTTTAGATAGTATTGGGAGTAAGCTAATGGTCTATAAGATGACATTTCCTCAGTTGGCTTCCCAGGTTTATGAATCACTTTTGCTGCTGCAAATTTCCACTGCACTGGGAAGTATGATGTTTGGAGGATTGCATTGTACAAATATGTAAGTGGTACTATTGCTTTCCAGGGAATTTTTTTTAATCACACTGACTAATAGAGTCTTACCCGGGGGATTTCTTTATATTTAGCTTTTTTATATGATGCTTGATTTCCGTGGAGAGAAAAATGGGATGTGAGGTGACATCTTATATGGGCTTAGAAAGAACTTGTTTATTTCCTCTTCAACATTGGTGGTCGCATTGTTTTCGTGTAGTTGGAAAGTATCTGAAAAGTGTTTCGCAAAAGCGTCAGCCTTTTCTTGCTTATTTCTTAACCATTGATCATTTTTCTTTACAGGAAAGTTTTGTTCTTTATAATTTTTATTAATCTTCTTTACTGCCTTCTATAATGAGAAGTCTGGAGATACGAAAGGAGATAAGTTTGTCGTGTAATTTTGAAAAGATGAATTTTTTATTTCGATTATTTTATTACTAAGAGATATATTAGCCTTATCCAATGGATTTCTAGTGTTATGCAACTTACGCCTTGGCTTTCTTTTTTCTCGAATTATTTTCGGTTGACTTATAGTTTTATTAAGATTCACTTTTTCTACGATGATGCGAAAAATGCCGAATCTTGAATGTTTTTGTTGAACATTTTTTTGCAATTTCAATATCCTGCTCTGTTTTTAATAGAATATTCAAATTTATATTACAATCTAACGAATGTTGGAACTCACGCTAATCAGTGTATCTGTTACAGAAAACTGCCTCTGTTTAGTGATCAGATGGAACTTGATATCAGAGTAGGGTGATTGGAAAAAGGCCAAAATCTATTCGATTTATTATTATATATTTGAGGATACGTAGGAGTTTGTGTTCTTTTTCTAAAAGGTATAACCTGCCAAGAGTTAGTCGTGTTATGAATTAATTTAATAGATGGAACAGAGATTTCCGAAATCATTTCTACATCACACAAATACGATTGGACCAAGAAGAACAAGAAATGAACTCACAGCTTTATGCAGCAGAATTAAATCGTTATCTAATTCAAATTATGTAGTATCATTGGCGGTGAGTGCGGGCGCATAGATATAATTCGTGATAGTTATAGTGGAAGTGGCCGAAAATGAAGAGGTTCGATTAGCGATGACGGTTGACGAGTTGGTGTGCAAAGTCGAAGGCTTATCATTGCTTTGCGACGACGTTTTGTTTTTATCTTCCTATTTCGGTTTTGATATGTTCATTATTGTCCTCTCCACATGTGCACGACTCAATACCTCGCACGTAGGAGAGAGATAAATAATATAAGTATATTAATGTTAACATATGTTCGATGTAATAAGCAGTACAACACGTTAAAGTAAACTAGAAACATTCATAAATCTAAATACGTTATCGCATAACACCTACATGTACATATACACACATATAACATATACAAATGGTGAATAAAATTAAATCAATTTAACAAGCGCAACACGATAAAACAAACTAAACACATTTACCTTAAGCTGTAGAGCTAATTAAGAATTAAAATAAATAATAAATAAGTAAGTAAAGGACAGTTGACCACACAGGAAATTGCGTTGATTTTAAGATCATGTTTGATTTGGCGTTAAATGCAAAAATCATGAAATTTTGAATTTAAATCGCATGACCTGTCCGGCCAGCGAAAAGAGGAAATATATCCATGCAGTCAATACCAAACTTGCATACAATACAACAGGTGCAGACTGTATCACTAGCAAGCCAGAACCTATGAAGATGTGATCCAAACCTGCCATGATCTATCAACACTCGTGCCCTGTGGAAATTAACATTAAATTATAGTATTTTTAACCATATAGATATATCTGACAGAATAGAGCAAGTCTTTTTGCCTGTTGTAGCATCACATCTGCCCAGCCACTTTGCAATCAACAAAGAAGTGATGTGTTTTTTAAAATTTGCATTGTACATAGGTTGTACCGAAATATTTTTGAGCAAGTTAGAATGTTTCAACTATGTAACACGCCTACCCCTGAGCCTGTACTCACCAGTGGGAGCCCCCACCAACATGAAATATATAAAGGGGCAGAACCCCAAAAACGCAAGCTGGCAGAAGTTGGAGTAGTCTGGTATAGAGAAGCCATTCAAAGTAAAAACTTATTTATTGACCAGATTAAGTATTCTATCGATTATTCCCTAAAAGATAATCTAAGTATTTTTTTTTGTAAGTGCAACAATTTATTATAAATATCCATACATTTCTTAGAAATGTACTGGAAAGGGGGAACAAACTATAGTTTTGGATCAATAATTATACCTAAATATTTTAATGGTACATTATGTAAACAGCATGAATCTGATAATAATTCAAGCTCTTTGGTCTGGCCAATGAATGAGGCATTATCAAACAAAATCTGCATTTGATAGGGTTGAAACTTAAACCACCTATATCCATCACCACAATTCAAGATATTTAGAAATGCATGCAAGAAGTAATAGTGATATAGATCTCTGCCTTAAATACTAAGCACAGATCATCGGCATAGGAAATTAGGTTATAAGTGGTATTTACATCAGAACAGAAATTTTTAACACCATAATACAGAACCCTGTGGAATACCACAAGTAGGTGCTCTAACTCCAGTCAATGATCTAAGCTTTAGTGTTACAGAACGATTATTAAAATAATCTATAATATTTTTTACATAAGGATTAATAAAATTATTATTAAGAATCAACAATTGCAGACTAACAGCAATTGTCACATTCTCCTTTAATGTCATATGAAATAACAACAATGGGGCAACAATCTGAGATGCATCGCTCGACTATTGACACTAATGCATGGACAGCATGCTCAGCTGATAGATCTGAGCGAAAACCAAAACTATAGATGGTGCAAAGTGTCCCTGGCAGTGATTTCCTGTACTAAAATCTCATTGATTACTTTTTCATAAACTTTCTCTCCATGCCATTAAGCAAGTAGATAGGCCTAGCTGATACCTCAGACAGATCTTTACCTGGCTTGGAACTGTCAGCCAGTACCTTATTGCGCAGATTTTTAACTCTGAATGTAATATTGTCCTGAATTATGAGAGGAGGATCACAGCCACCGAGAGGAGAACTTGTCTTTATTACCTCAAGTTTATATAGCCTATTTAACTACTTCAATAAATTCTTATAAATAAATATACTAAGGAAGTCCTTGCATTTCGAAAGTTTTTTCCTAATTAAATTAATTTAAAAAATTGAAGGCTGTCGTTTCATCAATATATCTGTGGAAAACTGACGGGATAAGCACTGACCAATTAAATACTTCTTGAATTGATTGATCATAGAGTGTAGCCGCCCCTTAGATAAACAGTTATTAACGTTAACAATAATGTTATTAATATAAGTATAATTAAAATGATTTATAAAATAATTAAAATGATTTATAAACTAATCCAATTCAATTTTATAAAATTGTCTGGAAGGGAGCGGCTAATAACATCTTTAAAATTAAAAATAAAACTATGATGAAATGCAAAGGTTAACTAAATTATAGGATAGCAAATTGCACCAGCAGAATTGAACAAATAGTCAATAATACTTGAATTATTGTAATTAACAAAGGTAGGCTCTCTACCATTCGCAACTACAATTGAACTTACTATACACCAAAGAATATGGAAGATTCACATTTACTATAATAGCAACTCGATTATTAATATATGATATGTAATTATTTTTAAAAATAATTTTACCATGCCTTAAGTAAGTCTGTGCAAGTACACACATTAAAATTCTTATTATAAAAATATCTAAGAAATAATGCCTGACTGGCACACGAGCTATCAACGTTTAAATAAGAGCAATTAACTTGTTCCATATTCAACCTTTGCCCTCACATTATCTCACCTTTGACAAGACAAGGACAGGACTTAAACACTACTGAGAGTGAATCTTTATAATTAAGCTCATTGTTAATTTTCTATCAATAGCACATAGCCTTAATCTTGTTGAAGGTGCAACAAGAACATGCACCACTGTCCATACATAACTTGTGGAAATTGACTTAAACTTTAGAAGCACAACAGTACTTATCAGGATTTTTTGCACTGACACAGACTGACCGCATCAACAAAAGGCAGAGATTCTCAATTGATACGTGTATGACCTCCAACTGGGTGTAGTTTGTACTGTGCTGCTGACAACTGTAGGTAAATCGGGGAAGCCTGCGAATTTTGAATTTTAGTGACATTGATGGGTTCAGTGCCTGTCAAATCAGCAATATGTTCTTTCACACCTGTTCAATAATGTTGTTTGCATGATACAACAAAACTGTGGGATTGAGGAGCTTCTGCTTTTTGACAACACATTCAAATACACACTCTTGAAATAATCTTAACAAGCTTACTCGATTCAGATTTAAATCCAGCATTAATAATATAACTCATTTTTACGTAAAAATAAACACAGTGGCTAGTCACGACGTTCGCCAACGAACAATACGACGATGATGATTAATAATATAGTTTTGATTTAATCTTTTCCTTTAACCTTTGACTTTAATTGACCAAATACTGCGTTCACATCAGATGATTTAATTATGATGAATTGCATTCTCCTTTTTATCCTCAACTACAGTGTCTCTAAAGAGACTCCCACCGAGGGTGGACTCTCAGCAAATTGTATTTCAAACGATTTCGATTTACGAATTTTATATAAATTTTTAACTAGTAGAGTTGCTTTGCATCTAGGACAGTATCTTTTTGCTTCTTAGACACAGACTCATCCACAAACTGTCCCTTAATCTTTGCATAACTGTTATTCCTTACTGAAAAGTAATAAATACCAATAACACTACAAATGGGCAATGCCCCAAACACCAACTTAAATTAAATAATCTATATATACTGATAAGTGGTATAGGGACAACACACTTAAACACTACTTTTAAAAAATTTATATAAGTTTAAAATTCAATAACTTAATAAATAGTCCAAATTTCATACAGCTAGGAAAAAAATGTTTATAAGCACAAACTTAACAATAACAACCAAAAAATCAATAATTCAGCGACAAAACACCTAAAACGTTAGTACCAAAATCCTCGAGATGAGTAAGAGAAAACTACTTACCTCTGCCGCATAAACTGAATAAGTGAACGAAGAACGTTTGGCAGAAACATATAGATTAACAGGTAATTTTTTAACGAAGTTTTAGATTTTCTTCCTAGAATGCAGTATAATATTATCGGAATGAGGTATCTAAATTTTTCCTAATTTGCAGTATATGCGGTATTCAAGTAAGTTTTTTATCCATAATAAGGCCAAGATACTTTACAGTATCAGTATAATTGGTTATTCTATATTGGAGAGCACAAGATTGTATGGGTTCATTGGTAAATTTACGCCAGGTGAATAGACTATTCTTTAAGATAACTTGGTTAGATATTTTGATAATATGTCTTGATACTCACTTGTCATAGAATATGTATGTCAAAGTGAAAATCAAACAGAAACATTCATAATACAACAGTTCTATTGGTTTATTAACAGAAAATCGAAATTTAATAGAACTGCAACTTTAAGAAATTATAAAGCCTATATAAAATTGCATCTATGTGATGCTTCAAGGATGTTATTGATTGACAGAAGAGACTTTATAATCTTGAAATGATTGAATTTTTTGATACTAATTAGTATCCATCAACTACAATGTCCCAATCTAAATGATCTAGTTGTAAATTTGTATTCTGCTGATATATTTTTTATTTTCATTCTATTTAATTCATTAAGATATGTTTCGCATAAATTAAGTGCGTATATAATTAACGTGTCCTTATCTAACACTTCTAACAGACATACAACGTTAAAAATATATTATTAAACATTCTTTTATGACTTTATCTAGATAATTGCAAATGCTCATTAATTTTTTTTTTTAATTTTGAAAATAATATAGTTTTAAAACTAAAATTATTGTTCTTTTTGGGTTGCAAATTACATATATTTAATGACTTTTGGGTCACGTCATTAAATTTAATACATATTCAACTTTAATAATGACTCGTCAAGACAACAGTGAAGTGTAACATAGTTGTATACCGCCTATACACAAAAACAAATACAATAGTACATTTAGTTAGGTTCCATTTTTTGTTATTGTTTTTTTTTTTTATTTACTGTTAAAAATTGTTAGTGAAGTTTTAATTAATATTTAAATTATTTGTTATTACATTTAAAAATGCAGTTAATTACTAAATCTACACAAGAATATCCTACCTCTGCTTTACTACCGAAAAAAGCCACAGGTGTTCATAATTTTTTAACGAAATATCCAGAATATGATGGTAGAGGGACTATTATTGCTATTTTAGATTCTGGTGTAGATCCTGCTGCAGATGGATTGCAAGTATGGTATTACTTTACTTTTATTTGCTTAAAATTTTAATATTGAAACGTGTTTTAAATTATAAACTCTTACATTCGGTGGTTACTTGGTACTAACGTTGAATATTTTGTAATTTAGATAACCACAGAAGGGAAACCTAAAGTAATTGGGCGATTTAATTGCACTGGTAGCGGGGATGTTGATATGACAAAGAAAGTTCAGGCAGAAAATTTAGAAATAGAGGGGCTAACCGGAAGAATATTAAAGGTGAATACTTATACTGTGTAATTTTATATTGCAATAATTTATTTTGTATTTTGTCATACACTGAAAACCAGAGACTGATTTATTCCGAAAATGTTTTTACTCAGTATTATCATACAATTATGTTATTGAGCATATTTCCCATTTCAGTATATCATCTAAAACTTGTGGAACTAATAGACATTTGTCATTTTAATGTTCCAATTTGGCATATGTTTTGTTATGTAAAAATAATTAAATTATGCGAAACGAAATTGTTTTCAAATAATGAGTATTTGAGATCTAGTGAATATTATTTAGATTCGCTCCACCAAAAATAAAATGATTACTGTTTTCCGGATAAAAGTGAAAATTACCAATATTATATTTTATACTTGGAAAAAATATATTCCTGGTAAGTTTATTTTATTGTAGAATAAAACATGTGATGGTGTATGTAGAATGCATTTATTAAATGACACTTTATCCGTTTTTTGCTTAGTCAGTGTGTTGAGTATACTTTAATTTATAATTATTGTAATGTTCTTCACGAAAATAATTTATCTGTAAATACAACTAAATATTCAAATATATGTTGTGATTATCATTTATTCTTTTTTCGATTGCGCAAATATAATTTTCATTGCGCTTGTTGTTGAAACAATTTTTTTTTTATGGTACCAGTAACAAGTACCATAAACAACAGCGATCACAATAAATTTAGCATATTAATTTAATGTCTCCGATGAGATAGATGCGATACGATAAAATAATGGTATAGATAATAATTAAAGTATATTATAATGCCAGAGTAATGTGTGAGATAAATATAAGTAATGATTAAAGAATGCTTTTTAGAAGTATTAAATTAAAGTAACTAATATAATAAAGAAATATATCGCATACGGTAATTCTGGTTATTACGTAATTTGAAGAGAGCATCCTGACACCATTAATGAATATTTTAATGCTCATAATTAATTTATAGAATAGTAATAATATTTAAACTTAGGATTTAACATTATGTTTACTAGTATAAAGTCGTTAATAATCAATTGTTATATAGTTTAATATTTCTGTAGCTATTTCAAAAAATAATTTTTTGTATTAGCTTTCACTTTTTTATTATCATACGTGTGTATTTGATGCTTGTGATGTTGATGAATGACTTTGGGTTCAAAATAATCTTTTAGGCGAAGTCTTCTTTCATTTTTAGAATGGTTATATGATAAGAAAATGTTTATTAGTTTGTAGTATACATTTTCAAATTTGATTGTTATGAGAGCGTACAGTCATGAGTAAATGTATTTTTTTTTCCAGTTGCCGGGGTTTTATTTTATATATGTATGTAGCTGATGTAATACGTACATTTTTTATTACAGATTCCAGCTGACTGGAATAACCCGTCTGGTACTTACCGAATTGGTATGAAAATCAAGTATGAATTGTTAGGTAAAAACAAAATTGAACTTTTACGTAAAGAATCAAAAAAGAAATATACCGATGCTCAAAAAACTGCTGTAGCGAAGTCGAATACAAAATTGCAAAAATTTAATGAGGTATGTGTTTAATTTTACTCGAAGTACACATCTGTTTGATGAATTTTATGGCTTTTTTTGCTCTTCCCGCGTAAATGAAATAAAATATAATACTGTTTCAATATAATAGGACAAGTTAAGTGAAGCTAAGTTGAAATATAAATTTATGGTATTTTTGTTGTGAAGATAATCTAAGAATAATAGGGGAACATGTAATCGAGTTTTTCAAATCTGTACACTTTTTGGAAATACTTATTAAATATACTTACTAATTTCTTTTATTAGAGTAAATGGAGATGAACCTGACCCAATAAAAAGAAATAAAGAAGTAGAATAAGGTTGTTTGTTGTTTCAACTTCTTTTTAACACGTTGTGTTTAAATTTACATTAGTAGGTATTAAATATGAACTCTGTATAGAAGACGAACAACTACAAGTGACGCAGATTTACAGAATCTCCAAAAATATTGAATAGTATATACGATGCTTAAATGATACAGAAAAGCAGTTTGATTTTGAAATAAACATTGAAATATAAAAATCGTGATGATATCATCATTTTCAACTAAAATACATCGCTAGAAAATTCAACAACTACAGTGATTGAAATATGGGGAACATATAGTAACAGATTAACTGCAATATGAAATAATTCAAGAATTATACTAGTTAATTTCGCGTGACAGGAAATACAAACATATTACATCCTAAAAATTTCACAAGGTTCATAAATTGAATATTAAAGCTTACATGTGACTTTTAGCATTATACAATGGTGAAAAGCTAAAAAAAATGAATATATAAAAGTTGCAGGAGTTTGAAATAAATTTCAAAGTATTTACCACACTGAAGAAGTCACCGACGAAAGAATGTTAACTTCAATAACAAAGTGACGATTAACCTGCATTGGATAACGGCAAATTGAACGAAAGGAAGAAAATGACTGAACACGAAATACTATTGTAACAACATTGTCTCAGTCTGGAAATCACCATGTTATTAAGTCCTTCTTTAGACTGATGAACTCATGATAAGGACATACTCAATTGCAGACTTTTGAATTGTATGTATTATACATATTTTATGTATGTATCAAATTAGAAATGTATTTATTCTCAGACATTGGTTACAAATTATAGTTATTTCTTAAACCCGGTTAAATTTGTTGCCATTATTGGTGCATGTATTTTTTAAATTTGAATATATTTCAAGTTTTAAATATTTTAACATTTTCAGGAAATGACGAACAAAACTCTTAAGTTTATGAATGAATTCGAGAAACGTAGTTTGGAATCTGAGATTGAAGTATTAAATGGGTTAATGAAAAAATACAAAGATGATGGTCCTGTGTATGATTGTGTTTTATTCCATGATGGTGATAAATGGTGGTAAGGAAATAATATAAAATGTAATAATTCAGCTTGTTATACATAAGTAATCAAATTTAGATTATAAATTCTTATATTAAGGTATTCCACTGTATTTTTATGTAATTGATATTCCAAATCCTGGGATTGTTCCAACTCTGATGATCAAACAGGTTTATACGTTGTTTCTATTTCTATTGTTGTAAAGTTATAATTAGATACAATTAGTACAGGAAGATAATCCGAATATTTGTTAAAGTTTAAAAAATATCCTTTAATTTATACTGTACACGATAAAGCTGTACAACAACAAAATTGATTTCTTTAAGCGCTGTAGTAGATACGTCTGAACAAGGTAATTTGGCGGAATGTAAGCTTCTAGTGGAATTCAATAAAGATCCGACTAGTTACGCTACGTTTTCTTCTAAAGATCAAATAACATATTCGATTAATGTTCACAATGATGGAGATATATTGGAGATAGTTACTTGTTGCTGTAAGTAACGTGTTATTCTTGTTTATTATTATATTATATAACATACTAAACGTGTTTCACCAGTTGTATTAGATACTGAATGTAGTTTATGAATTAATACACTTATCCTTATCTGATATCTTTTTGTTTTGTTTTTTTCTACATGCCATTTTATTTTACCAGCATCGCACGGTACACACGTTGCTAGTATTGCCGCAGGATATTTTCCAGATTGTCCCGAAAAGAATGGCATAGCTCCAGGAGCACAAATAATTTCTTTATGTATCGGTAAATATATAATATTTTTAAATATTCGCTGGTTTTGTTCCATCACGTCTACATCCGTTTTGTGTTTTTTATATATGCTGTTAATATGAATTTATAATTTACATTTATATACTTTTCATATTATATATAAAAATAAGGAGGAAATAAATCATGAAAATTCGAATAATAACTGAAAATATCGCAGTTGAATAATATAATACACTGTGGCATTTTATTGCACGAGGGAGAATAAATTGTGATAAACATTGAAGGAATGGGGCGAGAAAGTTTGAAAATAATAATTTAAGAATGAGTAACACGGTAATACGAAAATAATAGAAAAAAATAACTTGTATTTATATTGGCAACATTGCAATAAGTAAAATTGTAATATTCTGTTGATTGTTTCAATGAAAATTAGACATTCAAAATTTCTACTTCCTGCTACTATAGAGTGTTGCAGAGATATCGTATTTCAAAAATTATTAAATATTGTTAGTTATGGCTATATCTAAATTATAAAACACGCATCGTAAAATAGTAAAGACAATTTTTTTTTTTTAAAGTAGATTGTAGGATAATTATGTAACATGATCGGTAGACCTTCCAGCGAAGAGCACCTAAAAGTAAAGTAGCTTAATTAATCAAGTAAGTCTAATAATTTGCGTCTTTGTAGACGCCCTACTTCAGTTGAGTTATCTAGTAGGTTGATTGCAGTCCAATTTGGGTGGTTTGATAATCTGATTACGCATTTACTGGCCTCGTTTTTTATTATTTCCGTTACATATGGCACCTTGAGACCTTGATGTAACGTTTTATTGCTTACAAACCATGGAGCATCCGCCAGTGTTCTCAATGTTTTATTTTGAAAACGTTGAATCACTTCGACGTTTGTCTTGGAGCTGCATCCCCATAATTGGAAACCATACTTCCATACAGGAGTTAAAACCTGTCTGTAAAGCAAAAGCTTGTTGTTTAGAGAAAGTTTTGACTTCCTGCCTATTAGCCAGTACAGCTGCCTGATTTTTATATTAAGCTCAGTTCTTTTAGCTTTAATATGCTGCCTCCACGTAAGCCTTTTTTCCAAATGTAGGCCTAGATATTTGATGTGATCTTCACTATTTTATTACTAATCACAATTGGTTTTAATGTTACAAACCTGTTGATAAATGTTATATGACTTGATTTTGTTTCTTTTATTTTCATTCTCCATTTTTCACACCCTATACATATTTGGTTTATTGCGTTTTGGAGTCTTAAGTTTGCCTTCTGTGGACAGTGGCTTTCACAGAGTACTGCTGTATCGTCAACAAATGTGGCCACCAATGTTCTCTCCAGTACTGGCAGATCAGCGGTTTATAGGATATACAAAAAAGGTCCCAGTACACTTTGCTTAATATGAAATTGCCTTTTATTTAAGAAGGAAGTAATAAGTTTGTAGTACTGATAGGGATAGTGAGTTCTCACTTTGTGTAGGAGACCATCATGCCAGACCTTATCAAAGGCCTGGCTGACATCCAAAAATCCCGAGTCGCATACTTTTCTTTCTTCAAAGCAATTTTCTATTTTATGTACTACTCGATGTACCTGTTGAATAGTTGAATGTTTTCGTCTAAAGCCGTACTGGTGGTCTGGTGTATTATATCATTAAACCTTTTCAGCAATAGTTTTTCATATAATTTTGAGATTACAGGCAGCAAGGCTATAGGTCTGTAAGAACTCATTTCAGCCGGAGGTTTACCAGGTTTTTTTATCATAACTATCTCTGAAAATTGTAATTGAACCAGATAGTATGCCGTTCTTAATATAGCATTGAAAATATATGTTAATAGAACTAGACCCTTCTGTGGTAATTCTTTTAAAATCTTGGCTGTTATTAGATCATAACCTGGTGCCTTCTTATGTTTTAGGTTCTTAATAACTGCTTTTATTTCTTGCGGGGAAACTAATTTGATTGGTTTGTGTGTATTTTGATATATAGTCGTTGGTTACCAGGATATGGGCTGAAGACTGAGCTAAGATATTTGCCAAATGCATTAGCCTTATCCTGATTGTACGACTCCATTGTCCATCAGACTTTTTTATAGGATGTGTTGGCTGTATGGGTCTTTTAAAGTTGCGTGTTGCTTTCCACAAGTTTTACTCAGGTTCATAGGGTGATAGGGAAGCTAAGTGATCTTTAAATGTATAGTTTTTCAGTTTTATGAGTAGTTCTCTAACAGTTTTTGTCTGTTCGTTGAGATTTTGTTTGCCAAGTGGGTGTCTGTTTTTTTTTTGTCACTTTTTTCTCAGTTTCTTTGTTCTCTCCTGCAGTATTTGGGTTGGATAACATAATTGGAGATTGTTTTCTTATGTTTGGTGTACTGAGTTGTGTTGCTTTTTGCAAGAGTAGGGTGAAGTGTTGCAGTGTCTCTTCTATGTCGTGTTTGGTTTTTAGTGCTATTTCTAGGTTTAAATTCTCATCAATTATTTGTCTAAAATTGTCCCAGTTTGTATTTTTGTTATGCAATTTAGGTTTCGGTTGTTTTCTTAATATTTTGGAAAGGCTATAATCAGGTTTAATTTCCATGTAGATTGAAGCCAGTCCCTTTGTTATACAAAAATCCAGGAGATCAGGAAGTTTTTTGGGATCAGTAGGCCAGTATGTAGTACTTATTATTTGACACTTATTGCAATTTATGGCTTTAGTAAAGACAATAGATAATAATGAGCTGTAGTATTAGTGCTGTTTTCAACGTTTAATAATTTAACATTAAAAACACAAAATGAGTTTTATCATTTTCATTTTTTGAACTTTTAAAAATAAAGCATTTTTTATTTTATTGAGATATGTTATATAAATGAAAATTTCAATGATTTATTTTGATATAATTCATTTACTCGTTTCATTGGGTTACTATTTGACCATTATGAAATTTATAGGCATGCGTAAAGTTTAGTAAAGCTTTCAAATCTATACAAATACTCAACGAAATATATTATAACGAAAGTTACTTAACGTCGCAGAAAAATTTTTGAGATGCTACAAATTGGAACAAGTGTGTAATTTGAATCGTTATATTTATAATTTTGTAATTTTATGTTTTCATTGAATTGGTAAGGCGATAGTAGATTAAATACGATGGAAACCGGGACTGGTTTAACTAGAGCTGCGATACATATTATGAAGAATTGTCATAATGGTAACAAAGTACACGTAATTAATATGAGCTATGGAGAAATGGCGGGCTGGTCTGATTCAGGGTAATTACATTATTTGAAGTTTTTTTTTTTTTTTTTTTTATTTAAAATTATGTTTTACTTTAACATCGTCCTAATTTGATAAAAATGATAAAAGTTAAATGACTAATTTTATGCAAACATCGGTTCAGAATGGGTGATAATTAAATGATTCAGATGAATACATTGTATTCTAAAAAAAGAGGGTGCCAATTTTAACCTTTACAGAACATACTTTTGTTAATTTAAGAATGCAGCTCTCAGGCAACTAGGTGTAAGTTAATTAAATGTTGATCTTATTAGTGTGGAAACATGAGTGGATATTTGGAGTTTACGTGTAAATGTTCAATACGTTGTCCGTTTTATTCAGGAAAAAAATGATCGCTAATATCCGTTCAAGATGTTCAGTAAATCACGTTAGGGTTCATTAAGACTTGTTGTGTTTTTACATTCTTGTTTAATTTATAGGCGTATCGGTGTATTCATTAATAAAGTAATTGATAAGTACGGCGTTGTTTGGGTTGCTTCAGCGGGAAATAACGGTCCAGCTCTTTTCACAGTTGGTGCTCCACCAGACATTTCAACGACCAATGTTATAGGCAAGTTCATATTTTAATTTTAAATTATTGGTTTATTTATTTTTTTAAAAAAGCGCATTGACATCAGTTTAGTTAATTACTTATTTATAAGGTGATATTATTTGAAAAATTATAAATGAAAAATTATAATAAATATTAAAAATTGAGACTGATTTATTAAATAAAACAGAATAATTAAATACATAAAACATGTAGAATATCGTTAATTGTAAGTTGAAGACGTTTGAACTATCAGAACCTCGAAACCGATTTTATACTTTAGAATTTGAAGATTTAATAGAGAATTAGAAGATTATTTATGAAGATTAAACCGTCACGTCAATATAACTGTCTTGTATTGAGTTGAAAAAGGAAAAAAAACTAAAAACTAGGCTATGTGTATTTGAGGACATATCCGTTTATTATACCACATTTAATGAATGACACTTATTTTTTATGTGCAACTAGTGTAATTTTTATTTACTTTATGTAGGTGTTGGAGCGTATTTATCCCCGGAATTAGTCAAAAGTGAATTTTCACATCCGGACAAAATCGCCACAGCTGCATTTTCTTGGAGTTCTCGCAGTCCAACTATTGATGGAGGGAGAGGCGTTACAATTATGGCTCCTGGAGGTGCAGTAACATCCGTACCAAGATTTACGTTGCGTGGTTGTCAGTATTCACATGGTACTAGCATGTCTTCTCCTCATGTTACGGGCGCTATAGGTAATATTATATATATATATATATATATATATATATATATATATATATATATTTAAATAATTCATAAAAAAAATTTGAAGAATCACATGGTGAAAATTCAACTTTGAGTAAGGAATGACATGAATACACGAGAAGCAATCCTCGTGTGTGTTGTTAGCACAAAAATTCTTCGATTCGATCAGTATATAAATATGATACTTTATGAATTTCGTAAAAGTTTTCGTTAAGGCAGAACATAATAAAATTTTTAAGATACTGGAAAAAACAACAGTAGATATAAAAAATTTAAGACGTATCAGAAACAAAAATAAACAAACATGCGAATCGAACGTGGAATAAGGTAGTATTATCACCAATGTTTTTCAATGTTTACTCGGAACTGATTTTTGAATCAGTTGCTACTGAACCAGTGAAGGAATTCGTCGTACTATTAAATAATATAAAATTTTCCATTGATCTTGCAGTTATCGCTATTTGGTGTGAAAATATTAATACAAGATATACGCAGATCGAAATCAAAATGAACTTCAAGACTAAATATATGAATATGTCTGAAAATAAACTGAAAAAGATGAGGAAATTACAATAGAAGAAGAGAACGTGGAAAAAATTTCAGTTTCACTCTGCAAATATTCAGGAACCTGGTGACAAAACCAACTCGGATATGGAAATTATTTGTATAGAATGTATTTATAAAGCTCCAGAGCATATTATGTAGCCTTGATATTAAAATGGAATTGAATAATTACCGAATAAAAGATCATATGAGAGGACATAAACACGAAATAATACAGTTAATATTACTGGAAAAATACACAGAGTACAGAAACGTGACAAATAAGAGAATATCTTGAACATCAACAATATAACAGAACCTCACAAAAGTTTTATTAAACACATTGGTCACCCAACGTTCTCTAACGGACAGGGTGATATATATTGAAAGTTGTTAGTGTATTATAGAGCAGTACCGTTGTTTCTCACGAAGAAGCTTATATAATAAACGCGCATTACTAACCCTCATATATATATATATATATATATATATATATATATATATATATATATATATATATATATATATACAGGTCAGTCGAATATGTAGCAAACAGATAGGACTATACATAGACGAAGGAAAGGCTATAATGGTGTCTGCTGGATCAGAAGCGGCATAAAAGACCGTTAAATCGTTAGTAAGATAATATAGTCAGAGTAGAGGGAAAAATTGATTAATATTACATAAGATGAATTATGCGGAGAAATAACACGATTTTCATCATAATGAAACTCTGTAATGTAATATGTATTAATTCGTTTTAAATGATTGAGATCGCCTACTCAACGAATACATATAAAAAACTGCATTACATCTAACACTAATATTTACATCATAACTCAGTGTTACTTGTTCTCCAAATAAAATGTTACATATATTATTAGAGTATAAGGACGAAATTAAAATAAACCTCGTTGTTGAGTAGTCACGGGCAGTCTCGTTCAATTTAGTGAACTCGTTCAACAACTCTTTCAGTAAATTACTCTGCGCATTCTTGAAGATTGTATGAACGAATGAGCATCGTCATAAATGAGTTACTGAGTTGTCTGAGTAACTGAACGATGAACGATAATTTGTAAACGCACGAAGACTTATCGTGAGCAGTTCTTTTGAATTACTCACTCATGAGTTACACAACTCTATTGTTGAGTATCCAAATTTGTTGAAAATTGTTCGTAGCGCATTTTGATTGATTTAAATGCTTTTGTTATGTTCACACAAATTCTAGATGAAGATTCCGTTTTTGTTCCATAAATTTGTTTTAGATTGCAGAATAAATATATATATGTGTGTAGTTTCCTTTGTGATTTAAAAACTGATGTCATTATACCGTTGATAATAGAATTCAGTTTGTTTAATAAAAATTTTATTTGCATTTTTGAATTCTTTATATCTTTCAATTGCCGTTCGGGTTGCATGATTTTCTCCTATATTCAGGTTGTGATTTTTCATTTTGGTGTTCAGTAAACCGACCTCTTTTTAATTTTCTTCGACAAATTCTTTGCCGGAGCACCTCTTAGTTGTAGGTTCAAACTTTTAAAATTTTATATGAATCCTCATCTAATTCATTATTTAGATATGACTTATTTTTTCTGAAAATCCATTAATTTATGGTTATTTTCTAAGCGTGCAGTATTTACTTTTATTATATAGTTTTTTTTTTTTTTTATTTTGTCGTATTATGATAAAAAGTCTTCGTTTAAGTTTAATTTACAGTTTACAACGTATAATTTACTGATCCGTCCAGCCATCCGCTCCACGATGTATCTTACAAAGCATTACATCTGAAATGTTGCTTTAACAATAATCCAAGAGGTTTCAGTATTTTTATCGCAGATGTTGCCATATATTTTTTTTTGTCATTGGCTTCAGTCTAAGTAATGTATTATTAATGGCCAAATAACGCTTGGTACGCAATTATTAAGGTAATTTTGGTTTCCAATTTCACGCCTACTTATTATATCAGGCCCGAATAGGTGATTATCTTTAAGTAATATTATTTACGTGACTTAATACTTTTTTTTTTAGGACGTCTTTTCTAGTGATGTTCCACGCATGTCTAATAATTAATATTTATTTAAACCTGTATTCTGGACTATATATTTAACTAATCTACGTGTGCGTATTGTTAGGCCTGTAAAAATTAAGTAAACATGAATCGTGAGTTGTACCGAATTTTCTATTTGACCTTGAACTCTTATTTTGACGATTGTTGGAAGGGTTGTTTTTAATGTTTCAGAGTCCGTAATAATTAGATATGCCGTGACGTTTGAAAATTTGCAAAAAGTATGTTATTCTAATGTAAATTTAAACTACGAGCATGTTGAAAACTTCAGCTTTCTCTTTTTTTTATATATATCATACCAGTATTTATTGCTGCAAACAACGGTGATCACATAAGTAGAAAATTAGTATTAGTCTAGTGACTTTAGTGAGACACTAGACTATAAGGAAGAAAAGCAATAACTTGATGAGAATGAAATATGTGTAGGAATAGTATAGGAATGATCAAATACAATAATTAGAAAGAAAAAGCAATACGTTATCTTTTGAAAAAGACCCGGTTTATTAAGTGATTGGAACTTCCTTACAAGTTAATTCGATGAAACTTACGTATCTGTGTGAACGTTATCTATATGAACCATGCAGTTGTTTAAAGAGCAGAACGAAATATTTGATATTAGATTGGAATAATATTACAATTAAACATCCTTAGAAGTGTTGCAAACTCGCTTGTAATATTATTGTTTCTACCTATAAAATCCTTTAAGTTATAGGATGCCATAATAACTGAAACTGGACAAAAACAAATCTCTCGCGTGCGCACTAAACGTGGAGCACGCCGTTTGCGTTGTAGCAGTATTACCAACTGCGCTATCCAAGAAACAAAATAGTCGTCCGTCTTCTCTGGATCACCCTATTTATTAGAATATATGTATAAATGTACGTACGTACATTGCGTGCGAATTCTATTTTTAAAATATCGTATACAGTGAAATTCGGTTATAACGATATTGAAGGGACCAGACAAAATTGATCGTTATATCCGGAAATCGTTATATCCGGAATGAGAGGGGGCGGCGGAAAAAAAACAGTTTTATATTATACATATTTATTGTTTTAATATGCATGTACATAGGTACATACCTAATTCAATTTTTAACGGTTAAAAACATGCCTTATACATATTATTATGAATATATGTACACACATATAAAAAAATCACATAACGTACCTAATAACTAATAATCGGCATTAGTTGCTATGTAATTTTATATTCTGTACATTCTTTAATTTTTGATAAAAAAATCTGTAATTTTAGTTTGCTTGTTCTTTTTTAAATACAAATTTTTGCTTACATACTCGTCAAGTTCTTTTAAAGATGCTGTAGTTTGAGGTTTATTTACGTCATCATTTAGGGCTCTGTAGCCAGTTTTCAGACGCTCCGGCTGGTACACTAGAAGATTCTCCGCTGATCTTACCAAACACAATGTTGTGTCTTGCTCTGAACCGCGTAATCCAAGACATGGAGCAATGAAAATCTTCTTTACCCATGATTCTAGCGAACTCATTTCCTTTTGCTTGTAAAATAGGCCCATTAATCGGAATGTTTTTTCTTCGTTGGATCTTAAACCACTCCAAAAGAGCTGCTTCAATCTCTTCGTGTTGGCTGTTCCGAAGCTTTTTCTTCGATTTGACGTCTTTTTCAAAAATTTCTTTTATTTTTTCCTTTGATTTCCAAATTGTTCAGACTGTTGATTGTGAAATGTTGAGCTCGGAAACTAAACTGTTAATAGTTTCTCCTTTCTCTATCCTTTGAATAATCTTGACTTTTTCTTCAATTGAAAACGCGCGACGTTTATTCGACGCCATACCGCACAAAGAAAAAATGAAGACTGAATTAAAACCAGCATTTTGAAAGAATATTACACAGTAAATTGGACGAAGAGTGTTCGAAGAAAATTGAGGAGAACAGTAGAATAACATTCGGTGAAAAAAACAATGAGTCATATTCAACGAGTAACGACGGGAAAGAAACAAGACTTATTTACGTTTAAAAATATAACTAGGAATTCCACGAATTCTTTGTTGTGTTAAATCGTTACAAAAGGAATAAAAACGCTAGTTTATATCGTTATAGACACAATACCGTTATATCCAACATCGCTACAACCGGATTTATTTCTTCACTTTTACATAGCAAACCAAACTAGCCACCTGTTTTACATCGTTATATCCGGATTATCGCTATATGCGGAATCGTTATAGTCGAATTTCACTGTACCTTAATAAAATTTCTTTCACATTTTTTATTTCGTAGTATACAATAGGTGTGTTGTTTTTTCACAGCTCTCTTAATTTCGGGTTTATTGCAGAGAGGTATTAAGTATACGCCCTATTTTATAAAACGAACGTTGGAAAATACAGCTTTATTGATGGATGATGTCGATTTATTCGCTCAAGGTCATGGATTAATGCAGGTACTGATGTATAAAATAAATTTAATATTTGTTTCTGTTATTTGATTATACGAATGAGACGTAATTATATTTAAAACGCTAATATTTGAAACATTATGATTAGTTTTTTCGAGCTACTCTGACGGTTAGATATTGTATAAAGTAATTGTTTAATCATTGTTATTGCACAGTAAAATAATTGCGGAGCGGACAAGTTAATTTGAAAATAATGCGGCATATTTTTGTTTTCTAAAATTTATTCAATTATTTTCTAGGTTGAAAAGGCATTCGATTATTTGAATTCTTATAGTTCGGAAATGGAGTCGGTTGTTAGATTTCAAATTACGTGCCCGAACGGTCGTAAAGGTATTTTACACCGCGTGAACGATGTAAAAGAATACACGGTTGCTGTGGAGCCAGTGTTTTTTGATGACGATAATATAGGTAACATTAGTTGCGTTTTATTTATGCGAAATGTTTAAGCATTTTAAATTATATTTATGAATATCCTGTTTTCGATCCTATGTTTCACAATGTAAGATCCATTTTCAGTAACTCTGAAATCAATCCGATTAAGTAACATTAGTATGTAATATATATATATATATATATATATGTGTGTGTGTGTGTTTGTTTGATATTTTAATATAAATCGTGAAATATATTCTTTATTGTGTAGAATCAACCACGAAAATCGATTTTAGATTAAGCTTGGCTGTAACTTGTAGTGCTCCTTGGGTTCTGGCTACACGATTTCTGGAAATGTATAACTCCAAACGTAACGTATTTATCAAAGTAGATTCTACACATTTAACCGAAGGCGTCCATTTTGCAGTGTGAGTTATTGTGCTTCTATATTCGTGTAAGAAATTTTTAAACGGTATTATTTTCGTAAGATTAAAAATAATTATAAAAAATTGGTTTATTATATACATCAATAGTTTTTACGGATAATTTAGAATTAAAGTTTATTTTGTTAATTTTTTTTGAACGTTATTTCTAGATTTGTAGGTCATTTCTTCTATTCCGATCAGGCGATAAAAAGAAAAATAAAGAAAAAGAAGAACTTATGTTCTCATTTGTAACTTGTCTGAATTGTAACTTTTAAGGATTTCCTGAATATATGACTCCGACCATTTTTTTGAGAATAAATCTCTGTTATGAAATGTAATGTTGGAAGCGTTTGTAATAATGTATACTAGGCTACTAAAAATTTTGAATATAAATTTATTATTCAAAAATATTAAGTGCAAATACGATATCTCAAGATGTATGTAACAAGTTTTCACAAGTAAAATCCGTGAAGTTTGAATGGATACGATTTGATTTTTGGACGTTTTATATGGCGTGACATGAACTAGTATTATCAAAAATATGTCGAAATGAAAGATTTGCGATGTATAATTGATGTGACGAGTTTGGTATTAATCAGATTAACTTAGAAATTACAAGGAAGTTTCTGAAAGTGACTATCATGATGTGAAATAGTAATAGGTTTATTCTTTGTTAAGTAAATTGCTGAAATATATTTTGAACTCTAACGTATAGTACAAATATTTATGTAACATAATTGAAACGAGGAAATGATATATTTTAAGAAAAAATTAATACCGGGAAACAAAACAAATTCCAGTTGGAGACACAAGAACTAATAACTATTGAAATTACAAAACGATATCGTTGTCAGTGTTCAATAATGAATGCGGAACTAATTGTATCATTTATTTGATAATTTAAATAGGGAATGTATTGATTTTTGAAAATTTATTTAAAATTACTCGATTTTTATATAAAAAGACCATCAATCTTTTCGGTTATTACGTCATTATCAAATTGACACAAAAATATATACAATTTATAATAAATATAAAAAAATAAATAAAAAATAAGAATGTACTTAATTAGATGTGCAATATTATAAATAATTGCAAAGTGTAGAAACATATTTGATTATAAAATAATCTGACAATGAATGTGGTAAGCAACAAATCAGCATTATAAAATTTATACAGAAACAATTACACTAAGTAGCCAGAAAAATAACTAATTCTTCATCAGAATTTATCATTGAACTGAATAAATTATTTTTATTCCTTTATTATATTATTTCCATTTTTTATAGTAATCTTTTTTTTTTTTTAATGCTTTTCTGTAGTAAAAATAATTTTGGTTAATATTATTTATTCTGTTTTAATTCTTTATATTGTCGATTTGTTGATTGTGTTGTTTACCACATTCACTATCAGATTATTTTATAATCAAATCTTTTTTTTATACTTTGCTATTTTTATTGTACATATAAATTAAGTATTTTTTACATTTTTTGTTTTTTCCTTTCATATTTTTTATAAATTGTATATATTTTTTAGATTTTGTTTGTATGTTTATTTGATAATTGCCTAAAATAGCCAAAAAGCTTTGTGGTATTTTATGTAAAAATTTAATGATTTTGACTACTTTTTCGTTAATGAATTTATTTATTTTATAATTGAAGGGAAGGAAAATGCTTGTAAATAAGAACAGATGCAGAACAATTACATAAGTAACAGAGAAAATAAATCCAAAGTGAGAAAGTCATATCTAAGTAAGCAACGTGGATAATCGAGAATATGTTTCTAGTCTTAAATGTATATTATTCATAGTAATAAACATCTAAATATGCTCTGTTTTCGTTCGTTAGAATGTCGTGCATGATTATTTTTGTTACGTTTCGTTTGTAGATGAGATTCATTTTGTAAACGTTTACTCGATTTTATTTCTTTCGTAAATTCCTATAATGAGTAAATTTAACATAAGTTTAATTATTTTTCAATAAATATCAATATTAAACAAAATAATTTAAAAATACTTTATACCGTATCGCAGTACTACTGACTGAAGAGCATCATCAGGATGATGCTGTAACGAATGAAGCGAGTAGACTTTATTTATTAAATACAGTGTGGATACGGTGTAAACAAACGTATTTTTATTGTTCTTCTCTACGAATTTGGTCATCTACGAATATGAACCACGCGGAAACAATAAACTTCTTATTTTATTTTCTTCTTAGTATTTCTTCATAGTTTCTCTATATCGTCCGTCCATTTTTCGTAATAACAATTAAATCTATCGAATTTTTAAATTTTATTTTTAAATTCTATTCTGTTATCAGTCGTATTATCTATTTGCATTTCATTAAGATCCTTTTTCGTGTTCATGAACCACTTCGGGCTGGTTTTCAACTCAAAGGATTCGCTTTGTTAGTCTGTTATTACTCATTCTCCGAATATGCGCGTAAAATGACAATCTTCTTTTCCTTATAGCGTCAAATAGCTTTTATACTTTCTCATATAGTTCTTTATTGGACCTGCTTCTCAACATTTCTTATCTTGGGCCGAGAATTTTCCTTATAACCTTTCTTTTATTTCTAATTCAATTTTTTCAATGTCACAGCTCTAAGCACTCGGCTGCATATTTGAAATTTTTTACTTTTTTGACTTTCCCGTATTTTGTGCGCATAAATCGAGACGAGATTTCTTAATGTTTGTCATGTATTCTGTCTTCTCAAACGAAATCTATATACCAGTTTCTTCTGCTATTTCTTTTAATCTGCTTTATCGCGTATGTTAAATCTTGCTAGAAAATTTTTTATTTTATTTTGGTTTAATGACTACCAAGGAAGCACTACAAAAAAAAAATACATTTTAGTGTTGTTTTAATTTATCAATTTTATTACCGATAGCGTATATTTATTTATGTTTTGCCCAGAATTGTTGAGTTTATTTTCGTACAAAATATACGTTGTTCGTTTAGAAAGGAAGTGAAACTGGAAAATCGTGGAAATTTTCTTAAAAAGATTATCGAAGCGGACAGAAATCTAAGGTGTAGTAAAACAATCTGACGATCAATTATAGCAGGTAGAGGATACAATAAATAGTTTAAAATTTCAACTTAATTAAAATTCTTTCTTCCACTCTGTTTTTTTCTCTTTAGAATAAAAGCTTTCGATGTTAAAAATCCGGATAAGGGACCTGTTTTTAACATAGACGTCACTGTTTTCAAAACTGTAGCCCCGACGATTACTTGTAAAACAATCGAATTTACTCGTCAAGATGTGCACATGTCGCCGGGTGTGGTTAAACGTTGTTTTATTGATGTTCCCGAAACATCCTATTATGCCGGTTTGTAGATGTCCACTTATAAGATGTTATTTTTTAAAATATAAATAAAATTTTACAAATAATACTTTATCTTCGTTTTTCGGTTAACAGCGATCAATGTCGAGACGCCTCATACCAATAAATCTGGAACTTATATTTTACAAGCCGTTCAGATTTTACCGATGAAATCCTGCGCAGAAATTTCTTTCCATAAAACTTTCGAAGTAATTGATGGGAAACTGGAATCTCCTATGTACTTCAAAGTAAAGGTAAATTATTATATGAAAACATCGAACTGTACAAGTATTTCGCGATTTTCCAAGAAACCCTTAGTGGATCGGTATGCTGATTTGTAAATGTAAAACAACTATTTAACACTACTATTATTACAACTTCAGTTTATATCTTGCATAATACTGTTTTTCATAATAGATACATGTGTGTAAGGGTTAAATGATTTCGTTATTTTAAATTTTCAAACGAATCTTAAACTTATCGTAATTCTAAACCCATTATATTTAATAACTTATAACGTTACACACATACACGCACACACATATATATATGTGTATGTATGTGTATATATATATATATATAAAACGTACTCGTATAATAGCTATAAGTTCTTTTTCTGTAATATTTAACCAATTATAACATTTGTAATAAATATTTTTGTGGTCTATTTCGATTTTTCACAATTACATGCCTACGTTATATATATTCATTCTCGTACCGGTAATGTTTTGATGTAAATATTAAATAAACCGTTTTTTATAACAAAACACTGAATAGGATACGTACATTATATGAATATTCATTTTGTATATTAATATTTTAATGTTACTATTTTGATTTTATTGGATTTTAGCCCGGTTATATTTTAGAAATTGCTATAGCACAATCTGCTTTAACTCCGTCCAGTATGATTATGAACTACACTGTCCAGTTTGGAACGAGTTGTCCATTACAGCCTAATTTGATTATGCATCACGGGCGAGGAATTTATCAGATTGATATGAAATCAGCTACAAAAATAAAGTCTTATAATCCGACCATTCAGCTAAAGCAGTCAGTTTCTTATTTAAAGTAAGTGAAAATTAATTCTCGAAATATAGTTTTCGTGAATTCTTTATGACAAACATATATAAACTGTATACATACGTCTGGTTTAAAATCTAAATAATTATAACGTATTTGAGGATTATTCCAATACTTATATATAATCATGAATTTCGTTTTATCTTTATTCATTATTAATCCATACTCTGCGCTGTATTTTTCCAGACGACTTAGAGTTTGCGTCATACTACTTAAGATATATGTTATCAGCGTAGTGTCGTCTGCATACCGGAGATTTGATATCTTAACTCCTCCAACGGAGAACCCGCTATCATGAGTCTCTAAAAACTTTCTCATGATGCACTCTCCATAGAGATTGTACAACACCGGGGAGAGAATACAGCCTTGCCGTACGCCGCGTGATGGTTAAACATCTTCCGAGTGTATATCTTTGCTTATTCGTACTTTAGCCGTACTTTGTTTATATAAATTTATAATTAAACCTACTAAATGTCTTGGTATTCCCATTTCAACTAAAATTGGCCAAAGTTTACTCCATTGAACACAGTCGAAAGACTTGTTGTTGTTCACAAAGGAGAGTATCATTTTGACATTGTACTCTTGTGCTTTTTCTATTAGTAGTCGAATATTCAAAATCTGCTCCCTTGTTCCTCTACCTTTCATAAAGCCCGCTTGTTCCCATATACATTACCCATTATACTATATAACAGTTCATATATGATCTTTAACGTCATCTTGCTAGCGTGTGGAATTAAAGATATTGTCCTGTAGTTTTCACATTTTTTGTAAGACCCTTTGTTATGAAGGAAATATATGTAGATCGACGCCAATCTTTTGGCCAGAAATCGGATTTTCAAATGTTATTGCAAATCGTATGTATAGCATGTTTTGTCTTTTCGCCCGTTATTTTGAAAATTCCTGCAGGAATGTAGTCCGGCCCTGGAGCTTTGTTCCGTTTTAAATAGGCTATAGCATTTTGGACCTCGGAGAACAGAATAGAAAGCTCCATCTCATCCATTTGGATTCTATCATCAGCTTCTCGAAGATCCCTTCCGCGCTGTACAATACGGCACAGTACTCACGCCACGTTTCGGCTACTTCAACCGCATCCGTCTTTCATGAACCATTCTCATCTTCAATTACTTGTGTTTTCATTTTGAATTCTCTTGCCAAAAGTCGAACTTTTTGATACAGTTATCTTGTGTCCATTCTATCAGCACTTTTTTGGATTTCATCACACACAGAGGAGATGTAGTCATTTTTATCTTTTCGGCACTAACAACTTATTTTTTCCTATATAATTTTCCATGCCGTGACTTAGATTTCTCCGTTCTTCTATAACCGCAATTGTTTCATTTGAAAACTAATGTTTCCAACCGTATGTTATTAATCGTATACCCATTTCATTTAATTCCTCCGTCGTATTTATTAAGGGCTTCCTTAAAGATTTTCTGTGTATATAAATTAAAGAGCAAGTGCGAAAGTATGCATCGTTAGCGAACCCATTTTTTAACAGCTATACTTTCAGATTCGATTCCTTCGACTCTTACTTCCGTTGTTTATTCCCAATACAATAGCCATAAGCCATATAATACGTAAGTCATTTCTGTCGATCGGAATCATCTTCGAGATATATAAATGAGTTTTTCATGATTCACGCAATCGAAGGCTATAGTCGATACCATATGCATATACGTCTTTGTTAATGTTTGTGCAGTGTTGTGTAAGTATACGGACTACAAATAAAGCTTCGCGAGTACTAATTCCGTTTTTATACCCAAATTGTGTTTTACCTATTTGTTCTTCGCACCGTTTATGTATTCTTGTGTGTATAATTCTTAAGAATATCTTCAATGCATGTGACATTAGACTGATCTTGCGGTAGCCATCACATTTAGAAGATTTTATCTTCTTTGGTATAGCGATAAATGTTGACCTTAGCCAATCTCTCGGAATTATTTCTATAGTGTAAATTTTGTTGAACTCTCTAGTTATCAGAATAAATGTACAAAGTAAAATTCGATAAATCACTGTGAATGAAAATTTATACTCAAATACTCTTAAAATGGAATAAAAATAATTTTTTCTTATTGTTTCGATTAACAGTAACGGTATTTTTAATTATGGACATTAAAAGTAACAGGAAAAAGTGTAATTTAGGTTTATAACCTTTTTAAACAATTTTCACATAAATAAAGGAAATAAAGTTAATTTCCTAAATGTAGCCTGTAAACTACGCTCGGGGTAAAAAATGTAATTTATATTTATTTTACTTACCGTAGACATGCGGCTAGGGTTTTTTTTTTTTTTTTTTTTTTTTTTTTTGGTGTAATACTTTTTCTCCAAAAACGATATTTCTTTTGGTGATTTCATTTTCAATTTTTCCAAGCAGTTCATTGAATTATAGGAAAATACTGAAAAATGTTTTTTCCTTTACTGATAATTTTTTAATAGCCATCTCAACAAAATTCACTACACCATTCACGAATTACGCTAAGAAAGAACTGACGGGAAAAAATTTAAATGTGTCGCAGTGACCGGAGCATGATGGCTGCGAAGCGGTTTACATATGCGTTACATACGCGTTTCATATGCGTCGCATACGGGTGTGGAACGATGTTCATCCGTTGTAGTGGGTATGGTAGTAATGGGAAAACTTTTTTCCGTGCCTGATACAGTCATGATATAATACACTCTAGTGGGCATAACCTTAAAGAATCATCCAAGCGACGTTTTCTAAGGAAGTCAGTGCAGGTAATTTCTCATTTCATTCTTCGTCTTTTCTTTCTACACTTGAGCGGGTTTCAAATATTTTTCGACCACAAAGAATTGATTGCCTCGTAGCTATCGACTGAATAAATTCGAAATAAATATAATTTAAGTAATACTGAGTGTAAACGTAATTTAAATAATATTGTATATTAATGTAGTTTAAGTAGTATTGTGTGTAAACGTAATGATTTGAAACGCGAGCACGTGTAATTTAATTGCCGAGTTCGTAATTGGAAAAATATTATTGTTGTCGCTAACTAATTGTCACATTTTAATTACGCGTAATGTATAGAGTATTTGTGATTTTTTCAGACCGGCGGAATCGACGATTAGCGTGTTAACAGATGAAAGAGATATTATTCCTCCGAATTTAAATATTTATCAATTGCTGTTGACTTATAATTTCAACATTTCGAAAACTGTTGACGTTAATATTAGCAATCCTATGTTAAGCAGTCTCTTGTACGAATCGGATTACGAATCTCAATTATGGATGTTGTTCGACTCTAATAAAAAATATATTATTTCCGGCGACGCATTCCCTAACCAGGTATAGTCATTTTTCTGATTTTAATTCGTTTTTGTGTGCTTAGTGAGAATTTTAACAAAATGAAAATTTGTAGAATTCAGTTTAAAATATAACTGATATCGAACATTTGTGTTGGTATTTAAGAAATAGATAATTCAATTGTAGATTTCCATATTTAGAGAATTTCAAGTTCAGCATATTATATACATATAATAATCTTATGTATATGGTTTTACCGACATGAAAATTGGTAAGGGGTGTCATCATTTAAACGATCCTAGTCAATTAAATATTGAAAAAAAGCCACAAGTCACGTGTCGTAACCTAAGCCCTATATGAAGTGGTTTGTCATTGCTTTTACGTTTTTCGTGTTTGTTTTTTTTTTGTTTTTTTTTTTTACTTTACTTTACTTTATTAACAAGCTGATACTAATTTACCGACCAATTTCAGTTGGCTGAAGACCTTTTTTTCCATGAAAAATTCTTGTCATCAATAAGAATTGAATTTAGATCGTAGAAGAATGCTAAATAAAATATATACATGCGCGTGTTTACTACACGTAAAAAATGAACCGATAAAGTGTACAATTAAAACAAAATTATTTTTCACAAAATAAATTTAAGCTATAATTATGTTGAACGAAAGTTTAGAACATATTTCGAATTCAGTATTTGAATTTTCGTTTAAAGAAAGTGTTCACACGTTGTATTTTATACGCTTTAATTTCTTTCCAAAAGTTAAAAATAACAAATAATATTTCAGTTTATATTTTGGGGATTTTGTTTTATACTCGGGAAATTTTAATTCTTTTCTTTTTTACACCAGGAAAAGTTTCTAATTTTGAATTAATTATGGGATTTTTAAATTTGCATTTAACTTAAAATTGTATGTTAATTCTGCAAGGAGGTTAGGGAGTACGTCAAAGTGTCATTAAGTATTAGGTTGTTTCAAAAATACATAAGTATTTGTTAATTTTTTTTAATTTTTATAGAACTTCATATACTTCGATATCTTAATTCTCAGATAAACATGTGTGCTCATTATTCTTGCACGTTGAGATGTCAAATAATATATTATGTTGGGAGATTTGTATTTTGTTCTATTTTTCTTATATTTTTCGATGGAAAAATATATTGTTAAAGAACTTTAGCGATGTAATTTTTCTCAGCCTTCGTAATATAAATAAGTTGTATATTAAGAAATCAACTTTGTTTCATTTCGTTCTTAGGCTATTTATTATGTTGTGTTTTTTAATGTTTACTTAAGATAGTCTTTAAATTAATCTTAAAATTTATGTAATGCGCGACTCTTGTACTAATAAAGAAAATACCGATTTGTTGTTCGATTTGTTTCACATTATTTGTTTAGATCGAATTTTATTACAATAATATCACTATAATCGAATAATTCTTTTGACAAAAATATATTTAAATTTAAAAAAAAAAGTTAAAAATTAAAGTAAAAATATAGATTTAAAAATTTAATTCATATAGTTTAGGTTCTCTTATTTCAAAGTAAGTAAATAAATAAAAAATTAAAAAAAAAACAATATAAAAAATAATACGAAATTACGCTTATTTCTCAACAAATCATTCTTACGCGCTTGTTTGTTTTTGTGTATATAAAATATTAAATCAATCTGTTTTTTATTTTATTTTTATTTTATTCGAATAACTGAATAACATGTTGGTTGTTTATGTGTAAACATTAATTAGTATACTAGTGTGCATATACGCCTTTCAGTACGGAAAAAATTGGTCACAGGCAATTTGATCTATGGAAACTTTCATAACCTATATTTGTAATTTTTGTTCTGAAATTTGTATTAAATTGTGGAAGACGTGGTGGTATCGTATTACTTTGACGATTTTCTTCCGATGTGTTTGCCACAGTTCGGCACATTGCATCTTGTTAGTGTCGTTGGTCATTTTTCCCTATGCGATCAAAATATCCTCGCACTTTTATTTCCGTAAATAATTTGATATCTATTTTTGTAGTGACCGACGTTATGCTTTTGTATACTTTCTCCTCGAAGGCATTTATGATTTTTTTTTTGGTTTTTGTTTTACCAGCCCAAGGTTTGGATATGTAACTTACAATTGGGAAATACTGTGACTAACAACATTTTGTTGTTCGTTATGTTTGTATCTTTTCATGTTACTTGTGTAAAGCGAATAATAAATAGTAAAATAATGAGCAAAAAGCTAATTGTTTTATGTACCACTTACTGATTTTTAATTTTCAGTACAACGTCAAATTAGATAAAGGTTCATACGTCATTCGACATCAGATAAGGCATGAAAATAGGGAATTGTTAGAAAAATTAACCGATGTTTTATTTGTACTCGATCAAAAACTCGTCAATCCTATAACCTTAGACGTGTATCCAACGTATCGGTACGCTGTGCTCGGCATGAAGACTGAATATACGCATCGTTTGCATCCGAAAATCACTCCTTTCTACGTTGCTCCGCTAGCGGTTGATAAGTAAGTCGTACGTTTATTAAAAACAAAAAAACATGATTTCTTATTAAAATTCAGTTGGGTTAATCGAATCTCAAATAATCAAATCAATTTCAAATGAAACCAATTTACTTAGAATATTACACAAATATTAACAATGTATTAAACCATATACTGATAATACAGATTTTGTTTTATCACTTATGATTTTCCTGAAAAATCCCCAGTTTGTTTTATTATTATACAGTTTAGTTCTTTCTTGTTTTTCTTGTATTGTGGTATTCAATGTTGCAATGATGGGAGTATGATCAGATGCTATATCATCGTTCGACTTTATGTCCAGATAATCAGTGTTTATTCCTTTAATGATGAAGAAATCCAAGCAATCAGGTGATTTGTATGAGTCTGTAGGCCAGTAGGTTGGTGCACATGTTGACAGATATTATAGTCTGACTTCTTATGTAACTGCGTACAGAATTTTTCCCCTTCCTGGCGCAGTTAGCCGAGATCCCCAGCTAACATTTTTAGCATTGAAATCTCCTCCTGCAATAAATCGATTTCCGAGTTCATTAAAGTAATTTATAAATGAGATTTTATTTGCAGGATAATTAGGCGGACAATATGCTGCTGAGATAGTGAGTGGGCCTAACTAGTCTTCAATAACAACGTTTGCTGCTTGTATATGTGGCATTTCTACTTTTCCTAGTAAAAAGTGTTTAATTCCTTGTCGAATTATTATTGCAGCTCCAGCACGCCTTTTTCGTGAAGCGTCAGGGTGAGCTGCATTATAGACTGCGTAATGAGGTATTTTAAAAATATAGTTGGTAGGCAAGTGTGATTCTGATACTAGCATATGTCTATCTTATTGTTGCTTAGAAAAAGCTCTACCTCGTGTTTATGGTTTAAGATTCCATTTGCATTCCAAAGTGCAATCTTGTATAACTTAGTATTTATTGTTTTTGAGCAATTCATTGTTTATTTATTATGGCTGACATTATCGTCGATAATATATTATTTATCATAGCATTTTGTCGTTTAATCATTTCTGTAAAAAGTCCTTTAATTTCTACCAAAATTGTATTTAGTATATTTGTTAGATCATTACTTTTAGTATGTTCTTGTTCATAATTTCCTTCTTGGGCAACAAATTTACTAGATGGATTGTGTGCTTTTTGTTTAACTTTCTCTGCATATGTGTTTTGGGGTTTGGGTGTAGGTTCTGTGGTATACAATACATCTGTAGATGGTTGAAATTCGTCGTTATTGATGTGATATGTAGATGTAAAATTCCTTTCTTTCACTGTTTTACTTGCTAACTTATTCCTTTTAGCTAATATTTCTTGGTATACTTGACAGCCTTTATAGTTGGCTGTATGATTTTCTTTACAAAGCGCACATGTGGCTGCAGTTTTATTGTCCTTATTTATGTCTTATGATTTTCACCACATTTTACACATCTGAACTGACGTGAGCAATATGTTTTCGTATGCCCATATAATTGGCACCTTGTGCATTGAACAATTGTATTTTTTGACTTGAGAGGTTCAAATACAACCTTGGCGTTCAGGAGGTATTCAATAGCATACATATCTTTATTATTATTATGTGGCTCTATATCAATAAAGAACAATGGGAGAGGGTGTTTTCCAATTCGGTGTTTTATATTAATAATATTTCTAACCCCATGACTTTTTTCAAGTAGAGCGGATTTAATATCATCTACAGGTACTGTTGGATGTATATTTCTTAGTACAACCTTAAAAGCACGCTCCTGTTTTAATTGATATGAATGATACATTGCATTTTCTTCCCTAAGCGCTTTAATTAATATCCTATATTGTGCAACACTGTTAGGTATTATTTTAACTAGACCATTTGCATTTAGCGTCTTATAAGTAAAAGAATTTTCTCCCAGTGCATTTATAATTTTACGTTTTAAAGTTGGGAAATCATCTACATTAGGTACGAATATAAGAGGTGGCTTTTCCGATTTCTGTACATGTATATTAGTGTCCATGTGTATATTATCATTTTGAAGCGTTTGTAAGGCTGAGTACCTATTGCTAGTCCTAACTTGTATTTTATGGTCTGGTTCAGGCGAAAGAGGATTTGTTGGCCTTACTCTTTTTCCATTTTGATTTTTATAGCGTACAATTTGCCATACAGGACATTCATCAGATTTTTTACTACTTTCTGTATTTATTACTAATTTAATCGGTGGAACACCCTTTGCAACGGATTCGGGCATTTTAGATGAAGTGTTGTTATTAGTAGTAATAAATGGAAAGAAATCACCTGATTGTGTGTTAGATGAATTAGGTTCACGTCCATCATTTTCGATATTTACGTTCATTATGTTGTCGACGCCATCGGTGGTGTTCGTAGTGTCAATAGTTGCAGCTGTAGTGGTGGCGACAGTAGCCATATTAGCCGTAGTAGTAGTATCGACGACAGCAGCAGCAGCGGTAGTCGCAGTCGGATTGTAATTAGCTGATAAGCCCCTCCGCACTGACGACGGGGTACGTCGAACGCCCGACATAAAGAGCTACGCATCGACGACTTAACAGTACGCGGTAGTATACACGCATACACACACACGCGAACGTTATATATATATATGTATATATATATATATATGATAGGTAAACTAGTCAACCTGATAAGATAAGGTAAACTTTATAATACCAGAACAAATAATAGAACCGAAACGGAACGCAAGAACAGACGATCGAATTTCGATAACATCAAAGCCTCTTTAAAAAGTCCAGTTGAACTCGAAAACGAAATTGAAAATTTTACTACATTAATCCATAAGGCTGCCTGGGAAGCCACACCTACGATTAAAATAAATAGAAAAACTGTCAATAGCTACTATCCAAAAGGTGTACATGACAAGATTTCTGAAAAAAGAAAATTGCGACGGGTGTGACACAAAACAAGACACCCACATGATAAAACAAGGCAGCAAGGCAACTAAAAGAATTGTTATCACAACTAAAATCTGATTCTCTTCATAGCTACTTACAAAATATAACATCAACTATGGACACACACTATGCATTGTGGAAAGCGACCAAACGGTTAAACAACCGAAACAACACATTCCACCAATAAGAAAAATAAATGGGACATGGGCCAAAACGGACCACGAAAAAGCAGAAGCTTTTGCAAACCATCTGCAAACTGTGTTTCAACCTTTAAATATGGCACCTAATAATAATTATAATAAACGCATTAATGCATTCCTCAAAGAAAGGATGCCCAATCATAAGATGAAGATACCTCATGTAACGTTAAAAGAAGTAAAAAAAACTAATTACGCATAATCTAAGTCCAAACAAAGCTCCCGGATATGACCTAATCACAGGATATGTAATTAAACAGCTACCCGAAAAGGGAATTCTTATGCTTACACAGCTATTTAATGCTGCATTAAGGTTGTCATACTTCCCTGTTCAGTGGAAAGTATCAGAAGTTATACTTATACCAAAAGATGGAAAACCACTTAATGAACCCACCTCGTACCGACCGATCAGTCTTTTACCAATTATGTCAAAAATACTAGAAAAAATACTATTGAAATGATTAATGGACATAATTGAAGAGAAAGGTCTTATCCCAGATCACCAATTTGGTTTTCGAAGACAACACTCAACGATAGAGCAAGTCCACAGAGTAGTCAATGCCATCAACAAAACATTTGAAGAAAAAAGTTATTGTGCAGCACTGTTCTTGGACATCAGTCAGGCGTTCGATAGGGTGTGGCATACAGGATTATTATACAAACTTAAACAACACTTCCCATACCACCTGTATACTCTCATGAAATCATACCTTCATGAAAGGCACTTCAGAGTGCGATATGAAGCAGAGGTTACATCGCTTCACAAAATAGAATCGGGTGTGCCACAAGGGAGTGTTCTGGGTCCTGTCTTGTACCTCCTGTTTACAGCTGACTTGCCGACCTGTCAAGGTACTATCACTACTACATTTGCTGATGATACGGCTGTACTATCCATAAGCAAGGATCCTTTAGAAGCAACTCGACTACTACAACAGAATGTAAAAATGATTGAGAAATGGACAAAAAAATGGTAGATAAGCCTCAATGAAACAAAATCACATTATATACTATTTACAAAATGTAAACATAATGCAAAACCAATTACTGTGAAGGGTAAAGAACTGCAAGCCACCGATTGTGTAAAATACCTAGGAATGCACCTAGATAAAGGGCTAACTTGGAAAAGACATATTAACATAAAAAGAAAGCAATTGGACATTCAATTTCGTAAATACTACTGGCTTGTTGGAAGAAGATCATCATTATCTATACAGAATAAGTTACTATTGTACAAAACTATCTTCGAGCCAGTATGGTCGTACGGTATCCAATTATGGGGTACGACATCCAACTCAAATATTTCTAAAATTGAGAGATTTCAGTCAAAATCTATACGTATTATGATCGACGCACCTTGGTACATCAGAAATGATGACATATATAGAGACCTAAAAATGGAAACCGTGAAAGATGTAATTAGAATATACAGTGAAACGTATGCACAGCGCCTAAGATCGCATCCGAATCCGCTAGCAACAGGCTTAATTAATGATAACCCTCAACAGACACGTAGATTAAAAAGAAAAATACCATTACATATAATGTAACAATTAAGAGTCTCATTGGAGAACACCTTACTACTAAACAAATTGATATATATCCTGCCATACTGATGTTTAATGCTAGCTCTAGCAGATTACTTAAAAAAAAAAAAAAAATAAAAAAAATACAGAAAATATAATTATAATATTATAATATTATAATTGTAATAATAATAAATAAAACTAGAGATAATACATAAATAAATTAAATAAATATAGAAAATCACGGTTATACGCATAAATGCACGAACATCGGACATTTTAAAATATAATAATATGCACGTAACTGCAATATATCATTAAATAACTGGGATTTTACTAAAATTTACAAACCAACGAGTTTCAGGAACCGATATAAATACAAAGATTAGAATTTAAAATTAGGAATAACAATGATAAATAAATATTTAGAGCTAAATTACAAAAAGAAAAAACAAACGAACGAAATATATTTGTGTTAAATTATACAATTCTAAAAAAATGTTTTTTTTACACACACGCACACTTAGTTACTCCCATGTTCGTAAATTATAAATTTTTCTTTATAACCTAACTGTTATTTAAAACGTAAGAAACTAACGTTTTACTACGTCGATGTTGATAATTAACCAAGTCTAGTTTTACAGACTCTGGGATTAAATTGCAAGTCACAAGAAATAATAATAGTAATATAGGAGGGATTTGTAATATTTAGGTAAGCTCGCCCATTATAAAATGAATGAGAATAATTTTTGGATTTATGACACTATATTTTTCAGTCGAAATAGGTTATTTTTTCATTATGTAATTTTTTATTAATTTTATTTTTTTAAACATAAAAAAAATTAAACGTGGTTGTTTAGAACGAAAAATATTTCTTATAACGTTTAAATTTAGGTACCAAACTGTTGCTTACATGTAACTTTAATGTTGCGATTCGCTTGCATTATTCCCCAATGCAGTGAAAATTTGCGCGAATCATCATGATTACTAAGCCTGGTATAGATCCACGTTGTGTTTTCTTAACGATCTATATTCATATTATTTTACCAAAACTAACAGGAAAAATTAATATCGAACAGACTATACCCTTATTTACGTTCCAATTATATAATACTGACTTATCAATTTGGCTTGGAGCAACATTCAACGATAGATCAAGACAACGGTCTTGAAACGAGGCAGGTTTGTACAGAAGTGTTTATTGATGTTGCCCATGCTTTTGACAAGGCGTAGACGAACGTTTATGACTTAAATGGGTTCAAGCTGTATCTACTGTATACTGCAGAATTTCCATTAACCGAGAACTTACATGTGGCTACTTGCTCTAATCTCGTGTGACACAGCTCCTAATCAACGCGTTAAATAAAATGAATAACTGGTTCAAAATATGGAAACGAAAATAAATCCGCCAATGTGCAGTTTTCTAATAGCAAAGTTGTAATCTTATTAAAATTAACAATGTAAGAAGTTCAGTCTATAGTATTGATCCCTTGACATGGCGTCACCGTATAATTAAAAAATTCAGAAAATGAACCGATTAATAGACAGAAATAGTGCTGTGACACTTAAGCGACTGATATGTATATATATATATATATATATAGCTGCCGTTCGACCAAACTGTACTTACCGAATTGAACTGTGGGGTTGGGATAAAGATACAAATATTAGAATAATTCAGTTAAGAATAATTACGAACGCACAACTAACGCAACTCTACATGATGATCTGAACGCGCGTAATTGATATTATAAAGCATTGTGTCGAGACACGTGCAGTTAGGCTGGAAGATCATTCTAACAGCTTGATTAAACGCATGCTGGATACTTCCAATGATGTGAAATTAAAGCGCAGTAAACCACTACCCTTAGTTTAGAGTCGCGGTCTATCGGGTAAGTACATCGCTGGGTGTTTTTTATCCTCATGACGGTTAACAAAAATCAAAAATATTCCTAAATGACCATACTTGGTCAGATTTCGTATAAAAGAAAATATTAAACCGGTTATAAAATACGTTTAATTCGGCAAACTACGCCCCGTGCGAAATATATTTGTGTTATATAAGGGGGGGTTTAGATATCTATAATGTGCGCGAATTTTCGACAAAGTGTAGATATAAAACAACATTCTGTAAAATTGAAATTTTAATTTTAGATTCCCGAAATTATCGTTAACTATTGGTCAGTACCTTTCTGGTACGTTTACATTTCAGAAAGGGAATCAGTTGAAAAAAGTAGTAAGTAGAATTATGTTTTTATAAATGTTAACAGTGATTTTATGATGAACTGTTAAATTGTAATTTATGCTTAACATTTATAATTAAGAATTCACATTGTTAAAAGTGATAACGCGTGTTCCGTTGCGTTCTTATAAACATCTTACTTATATCTTTATATTGTAAGAAATCAGTTATACGAACCTTCGATTTTGCACGCATACATGTATATATTTCTATATTGTTTAATTAATATATTAATATCTGAAGGTGTAAGTAATTCAGCCGATTGGGGAACCCTTATCTATTATATTAAACGACGATGTCAGCTGTCGCCGTTTACTGACAGCGGACTGATAATTAATCTAAAAGAATTGAAAACATCGATATCCAACCTACGCGGTTATATTCTACTGTAACTAAACCAGTATTTAAAAAAGATCAAGCTTTTCAATGCGCTCGAACATACAAAAATACAAGAATGTATTATTGCATTAGGTAATATAGTAGATAAAAAAAAATGCTATCGGCCTCTCGAATATCGGAAAATCGTATCTGTATCTACCTAGATTCAGTAGGTAGAAACATTAAATAACTTTATGTCTACACATAAAGGAATTACTGTAAACGATCACTTTTTACCAGCTGAAAAAAAAATCATCGGAAAAATTAATCCTTTCAAATCTTCATTCATGCATATCGGATATCGTAATTTTCAATGCTTTAATAGCTAATAATATTCGTCCAATGTATTCGCTAATAACCATTCGCCTCCGAGTGAATGAAAACGGTTAATACTACCATAGCTTTGGAAGATAAATTTATATTCGAGATGATAAAAACGTCCATATACCAGATTCTCTACCAATTAATTACGTCGACAAAAAAGAGGACCCAATAATTCAGGAACTTTAAACAAAACAATAATAAATTACACAAAGTATCTCAATCACATAAGAAAAAAGATGAAAAATGATAACCAACAAAAAATATCTACAAAACATCTTTTACAGCCGGTCCGGGAAAATATCACAAACAAATATTCTAGTAATGAGTACCCACTGGCGTTTCAAAATTTTGTTTTAAAGATAAATATGGTTAATGGAGTTAGCGACCCACTCAGTACGGTGAATGAATTTACCAACGATGTAAGAAGGTGTTATCTGAATGATTGATGAAAATCGCATATTAAGGTTCTATCAAAATTCATCTAACAAAATTGAAAAAACCCATACTAAAAAGTTCATCGGAACCTACTACGATAAATGACTGTCACAGAATAGAAGATTCGGAATCGTTCATGTCTCTGAATTAACTTTAAATAACCGTAATTTTATCATATTAACTTACTTTAAGTGAAATGAAAGAATATTTTTCTCGTTGAGTTGTAATGGTATTTTACAAATAATCCACCTGTCATTTGTTTACAAGAAACGCACCTAAAAGCTACCCATGAATTTAGTATTTCCTGATTACGAACTAGTTTATACGATGACATATACGTCTAATGGTATGTTTTTAGCAGTTAAATCGACATTTTATGATGAACAGGTTACTCTAAATACCGATCTATTAGCACTGGCAACAAAAGCTTGCTTTAATATCAACCAATTAGCATATGCACTGTATATTTTTTGGAAAAATCACCATGGATCTCAGTTCTTTTCTCTGTTACAAAATCTACCAAAATCATTTATCATCTTACGCGATTTCAGTGTGCACAGTCTTTGTGGTCAAGCAACAATTACAATACAAGTAGAAAAGTTACTGAAGGCGAGATATTTCATCTCTCGACATTAAATTTCACACAGACAACCCATTATTGTTTTGTTTTTTTTATACGTGGTCTAATGCTCACCTCAATTAACAAGCAAATTACAATTCTTTTTACATCATGATCTTGGGGGAAGTGAACATTTTCCAGTTATCACAAAACACCGATTAACCTCTGAGAAAATTGAAGCGTCTCGTATCCAAAAGTCTTCATACCTAATTATAAGAAAACGAACTGGGTAAATTACAATACTGCGTGCAGCTTAAACTCGAACATGAATTCAGATGCAATCAGAAGTAGATGAAGAGCTTCAAAAAAAACTAAAAGCGGAACCAACTATGGAAAATCCTTTATTATTTAGAAAACTACGCGCGAAAGCCACATATACTCTCAAACAGGCTAAACGATAATCCTGGAAAAACTATACATCAACTTTGATACCAAGCGCTCCAACCATAGTTATATGGAATATGATAAAAATATTGAAAAAATAACGTCATTCTTCATTTCAGCGTGCATCAGATTTAATGGCGTAATATGTAACAGCTTACACTATAAATTAATGTGATATTCGTGAATTATTTTGCATTATCTTCAAACGATTTAGTTTATCAACGAGCAGCAATACCACTTATTTCAACTTCGATAGCGATAACATTGAACCATACCCAATACCCATTAATGAACTTCGTACAGTCATAAAACATACAAAATCAAAAGCTGTTTGTCCGGATTCTTTTCGTATTAATCTTTTAAAACACGCGCCAGAAAATGTCTTAGATACATTTTACAACAAAGTATAGTTCACAGGTATTGTTTCATCACATTAGAAAACAACATTATTTACAATACTGTTACTAAAACTTACGCTATTAGACGACCATCGACCAGTATCACATCGATTTTTGCTGTCAGTTGACCGTCAAGTATCTATTGGTAGATTGTCCAATTTATACCGAAAACAATACGAGATCGCATCGTTTGATTTACATAGTTTACTGCAGGATAATGCGGATAAATCGAATTTTAAAAACAATACCTTCGTTGTAATTATTTCAGTTTCGTGCCTTTAGCTTTTCATTATCAAACTAAAAACGATGGTGAAAGTGCGGGTATATTTATAGGATTATGCTTAGAAGAGCGCAATCTTAATGTTGTCCAGATTTTTTGACAAACAGGCGCCCTGCTGTGTGCACATTTGTTTATCAATTTGAGTTGTTTACCCGACTAACAGTTATTTTTTCCTCATCGAAGCAATAACTGGCAGCCGCGTTGAATTAAGTATCCATCCTCTTTGATAAAATTTGGATGTTTAAAAAGTTCAATTACTTCACGAACAATTCTAAAGCTGTATATATCCATTTTTGATAAAATATCAAAATCGTCAAATTGTATTTAATGATTCTCTGGAATCTCGTGCGAAGTCACTGTAGACGAATATTTTCTCTTGTGATTACGATCTGCTTTGTGTTCTTTTAATCTTTGATTATACACCGACAAAATCATAGACGTATAGAATTAATTTCAATATTTTTATTCTTGTATTTATTATGAAATACTTTTTTAAATATCCTACAAGAACATTTCTTAAGCTACTGTTGCGAGTAAATTTTGATTTTGTAGTAGCAACAAATTATTATGTTTTTAATATTGCAAAAACTTAATTTAAACGCTTTATTTTTGGACATAACGGACGATAATACGAATTTATCTCGAATAATTAAATTTGGACATTTCTCGAGATTTATAATCTCCGTTTTACACATATTATGTATTGAGATTGAAATTAAGTTTTTAATCGAGTAATTAGATGGTTTAATCCATGGTACGGTATTTGTTTAGGTAGGATAAATGATGTTGATCGAGATTTTAACATTTTATTTTTAATCTCATTTTTATGATAATTATATCTATTTTTGTCTTCATCATTATAATTTTTCGTAGGATCAGTATGACTTCATGTATATGTTGACGGATGTCGCAAAAAAAAGCAATAGTGCAACGTCAAGTAAGAGTACGAAAGTGGATGATTATAACGAAGCTTATTGCGACTTTTTGAAACAATGGCTTCAAAAATTGGGTAAAAAATTTACGTTTTCCATTATGTAAACAGTTTTCACTAATCGTTAGTATTACTGTAAAATATTAGTGAAACTTTCTACGTATTCTCACGTACAAGTGATGCATATGAATCCTTTATCAGTTTCGAAAATGTTTGTACAATAAAATTTATGTTTTTTTTTATGCATTTCTCCTTTTTTTTCTTTTATATTTTTTTTTTTTATCTATTCATTTCCCCCCTCAAAATTCGTTTAAGGTAAACCTATGACTTACAATCATTTTTCTTCCTTTTATTTAATTTTAACAAGGCATAAAGTATACAAGTTGTTCTTTGCAGGGGTTCCGCATTTGTTGTAGAATTGTTTCCCATTTACAAAGCTTTGTTCCTAGTCAAAGATGCGAGGGAAAAGAATATTCTAATCATCTCCGATTCCTTATACTATTACAATTATCTAAGATCCCAGAACTGAAAATGTCCAAAATTTGATGTGAGACATTGTGTTATTCATAATCGTGGATCTAGAGTAAAGTTTAACCTTCTCATTGTGGTATTACTGAAAACGAGTTGGTCGATGAATTAACGCGTTATAACGAGAAGATTAAATGGAATTGGACTGATATGTTACCAAAGATTAAATAATCGTACTACATCGCCGAAAGTCAGAATAAAGGGAAAAAATGCTTCGCTTTGGTTCATACGGTTTCCAGCAAGCCATGGTTTCAATTATACCAGAACGTTTTGAGGGATTATATATCAACTTTATTTAGACTACGTACTGGGCATAACGCAATGCGTAATTTCTGCTGCTACATGTGACACTTGCCATGTTGACAACTGTATTGAACATCAAATTTGGGTTTGTCCGAAATTTCTAAAGCATAGAGATGAAATGTTATCTAATATTTTACAAAAATAACATACGCTGTGAGTATTGAATTAATTGTTTCCGACCTATTATCTTCTGTTACAGTCAGTTTATGTAATTTTATCATACGTAGCGGCATTGAGATTTAAAATACATGAACTGGACAAAGGTTTAAACTGACCGAAAGACGCAAGCTGAGCCAAAAAAATTTTCGTATTTTTTTAAATATATTAAAACCCCCAACAGCTTCTTTCTTAAAATATATTTGTTTTATTTACATTTGAATAAATATAATAAAAAGTGTTCTATTCATTGATTATATGTTTGTATATATATGTGTCTGTTGTGTGTGTGTATGAAGGGCGTAAAAGAAAGTAGGCAGGAGGACACGAAAAATCACGATGAAATAATTTTTCTAGCTAATTTTCTAACAATTAGTTTAACGTTTTTTGAAAATTATTGAAGCTCGGGAAATAAATTACTGCATAAAGTAGTTTCTTTTTTTAAATTTCACTTTCTATTTAACAATATTTTGAAAGAACTGTCTTCTATAAAACTTCATTCCATAAAATTATTATTTTTCGATTGATTCCAATTCAAGTTTTATATGTAATTGATAGAAAATTTAATTGCGTTTATATTAATTAAAAATAACGAACCGTATATAAATTTTAAACGTGTTAATTAAGAAAATGCGGTGTCAATGCTACATTATCTGTGGATATACCTAAAAACGTTATTTAGTAAATTCTAATCTTTTTTCTTTTCTACGTTGCAGGTTTTTACATCAATTCGTTTTCTTGCGGTTGTATTTATATTTAGTTCGTAATTAACTTTTAGTACGTACGCATTTATAACCGCTCTCAGTTTGAAAATAAAAACTGTAATTGTAATTTTTTTCGAAACGTTAATTAATGAAAAAAACTAGTACGGTTCACACCGAAAAAAAAAATCGCGAGTATAAATTCTGTTTATTGTTGTAAGATTGTATCCGGTACACAATTAACTGCTTGTTAGCAACATATATTATGTACAATTTTTTCCCCCCAGTAAAATATTTGTCCATTAATTAATTAAAACGGCTTAGATGCGGTTATTAATAAAAAAAAGAAATTGTACCGTTATTTTACTGGAATATTTTTTTTTTTGATGACGTGAACAAAATTAACGTTCTAAATATGTCATAAAATTCTCGAATGAAAACGTTTAAATTTTGTGATTTTATTTTTAATAGATTCGACAGATGCGAATGCTACAGTTATATACGATTTGTTAAAACAAAAATTTTCTAGCAATGCTTCGATTTATGTGGCGAAACTACAAAATCTAGAACCGGAAAATAAACGTAATCTACCGGGTGTTGAAATATCGTCGTTAGAAGAAAGTACATTGGATACCGTAATTTCTTTAACTAACGAAGCACTCGGTTTAATAAATACCGATGAAATCTTAAAAATTATCGGTACGAAAACTAACAACGATCTAGCGGAAAATTCAAAACTCAAGTCGTAAGTATTGTGATTTTTTTGTTTGAGTGTATTTTAATTTCAAATGTTATATTATTAACGTAATTAAAATTCCGGAATGTGCCAACTTATTTTTGTTATATGAAATATCGGGAATAATAAAAACAAAGAAGATATGTATAAACATTTTCAAAGAACGGATTTACGCACGCAATGCATACACATTCTATGCATATATACATACATACATGTTAATGCACGATCTGACACTGCGAGAGTAGATTTTGTTATTCCATATAAAAATTATGTTATTTAATAATCGTTCGTTACATTAACATGATTTTCAATATCACTTTCTATTTCGATGTATTTGTCTCGCTCTCGAACAATGGATATGATTCTTTGAATCGTATCGTCCGTAGCAAGGACATCGTGACACAGAAATGCTGTCTTCATGAATTAGTTCGTGCAACTTGTCTCGTATTATAAGCTGCGTGTATAACATGAAACCTGCACAAATTTCGTTAATCCATCCGACCCACGCCCTTTATTCCATTCAATTGACCGAAAAACCGTCCCATTCTGATAAGCACTACCGTTAGTAATCGTCTAGGTTCTCCGACCTCTTTTAGTATAGATTCGTTGGTTATCTTGGCTGTCCACAGAACGCGTTTCGTCTCCAACATCGCAAAAGATTCGATGCATCTATATTTAGTTCGGTGTAATAAGTTTCAGCACCGTATGAAAATATTGAAAATATTAATGATGTGATCGGTCTAATTTTAACTTTTTCGATCAGGCAGTAAACAAAAACGTTAAAATTTGACTGATCAAGTCATTAATGTTAATATTTTTATACGGTGCTGAAACTTTGACATTACACCGAACTGAATATAGATGCATCGAATCTTTTGCCATGTTGGAGACGAAACGCGTTCTGTGGACAGCCAAGATAACCAACGAATCTATACTAGAGGTCGATATCGTTATATTTGTACGGGCAGCATAGATGGCAAATCGGTTTACCTTTCCGTTCTTGTTTAGTTCACGCTTAATTTCGGTTGTAACATTAATTATTTTCTTGGTTTATTTTTCATCCATACATTATTTATTTTTTCCTGCATGTTTCAACTTCTCTGTCAGTAACCGTTAAACTTATTTTTTGTTATCGTATCAGGATATCTCAGTTTTTCTTTAGGCACGCTTGTTTGCGTTTTCCTGCTAATATAAAATCAATAAAAATTTTTTTAAATGAAAAATCACAAAGCTTTTGTTAGGCCATTGGCTGGTTTTTGTGGATTGTAATCTTAAATTAATATTTTTTCATTTTATATTTTTTATCTTTTAAAATATTCACTCGATAATGGCCTGACAAATGAAAAGCTTTGTGATGTTTCATGAAGAAAAATTTTATTTACTTTAACTTATTTTTTCAAATCATTACATTCCATATTCTTCAAATTATGAAATATGTTTGATTCTTTGAAAACGGTTTTTATGTTTCGTACTGTAATGGTCGAATAAAACAAATTTTCGGTTTCTAATTTTTGCCGTAAAGTATTTAAAAGTGCAACTGATAAAGAATAAATCGTTTCTACGTACTAGTGTATAATTTGTGAAAATTCAACTTTTAATTATTTCTTATTATTTAGTTTAGTAGAATGCTGTTTTTAAAAATACTTGCTAATTTAATAAAACATCGTTACAATTTCTTTATATATATATATATATTTTTTTTTTATGTATATGAAATAGTACAATTGAACAAGAAAAAACAACTTTAATTGAAGTTCTAGCTCGCAAAGGTACCGCATTGTGCCAGTTATATATTATAAAACAGGGTGGTTATATACCGAAAATATGCCCTCAACCACCGCAAGATATACAAAGTGAAATAATCGAAGAAAATGCGACGTTGCGAGAGATTGAATTAACATGGCTAACAATGGTGAAATATGCGGATCCTACTGATACTAAGGTATGTTTGATGTATATCGTACATGCATATTAACAGCAATTATTGAAGCGATCGAACTAGATAGTAGATTATTTTATAGGCAGTTATAAAATAAATTAAAATCAAAAAAAAAAAGTAATAGTTTCTCTTATCTAATTTGTCAGGCGATTAGCAGGATGAAAAATGTTAGTTATACATGTTTTTATAACTTAATATTTATATATAACTGCTAGTGGAAAGCGCCGTACAAAGATTTCTAGGGGCAGATATTAAAAGGTTATGAAATGAATCTGAGATAAATGAGAGAAAATACCATCAAATCTTAAAGGATGTACATATACAGTATTACCTGCCTACGATGTTAGGTTAAAAAAAGATTGAGACGTGGCAGAATGGAAAGTAATATCGAGCTACTTAGTCGCCTCAAGACGCATCAGTAGTGGATGGTACTCTATGGTTCGACACGAGAAAAAATGATTTTGTGTATTATATATGTGTGTGTGTAATTAAATACATCAGTCATGAAATGAATTGTCGCCAGTCTCATGACAACATAGAACACAATAAATCAATGGTAAGCAACTTTGCGAATAGAATTATTGGTTACACAGAGAGAAATGTATTAACTATTACATCTCGAGCACAGAAGGCATATATGAAATACAAAAACGGGGATAACGAAGAAATGAAAGCGAAATATAGATTGCTAAAACGATACGGACAGAAGTTGAAAAATTGAACACTTTCAGTGATAGAAATACAGTTAGAGATGAGAATATAGGTATACCGAAATACGAATTTAGCATGGCATTTAAAATGCTACGAAATAATAAGGCATCGGGAATTAATAACATTTTGACAGCATTCATAAAAAGTAAAGGAATTTGGGACTGACTTTTTGAATTCATTTAAAATGTCATCGTGAATTTTATAAAGAACTGTGACAAGAGTGCCTTTTTTCGCCGTATGCGTTTAACATATATATGCTCAAGTGATATTGAAAGTCATCGTGAGATAGTAATTACTAATATCCGTAGAAGGTGTATGATTTCAAACCGATACAATTTTCTGCTAATACATTAAAAATGAGCCAGAGTATAAATAACATGGGAATGTAGTTTAACACAATATTGGATAACTAAAAAACCCATAATTTTAAATACTTTGGTGAAATGTTATCTGAAGATTTTACTGCAATGTAAAAATAATAAATAAATGTAAGTAGCGATGGAAGAAAAACAAAATATACTACAACAAAAGTCAAAAATTTCGAAAACGTATTGAAAAAAGTTGTGTTTCATGACGACAGCGCTGTACTGAATAAATAAAACGTCCGAAATCTACAGTTTTCATGGAATTGATAAATTGAATCGAAAAAGTTAGAAATAATCAATGGAGTTCATGTAAATAGGATACAGAATAATTGGGTTAGACATGTCTTCAGCGTGGCTTGGGTAATGAAGCAATAATCTCCGAGAAAAAATTATAAATTATGCTGATTATGGGATACATTTATCACAATTTTATTAAAGGAAATACTGTTGAAACAGACGAATCGGTTGAAGGCATAATTTCTAGGACGGTAATACACTGATGGTGATGATAATTATATTACGTTTTCTACTTTTATCAAACTGTTACATTCAAAAATTAGTTTAAAAAATAAGTGTGTTCAAAATCACCTGCAATGATAAGTTTTTCATTCTTTCGTTATCAATTCTAAATTTTAAGGCGCGCGTATTATGTCGGACAGATCTTAGACAATATCTGTATGTTTTATTTTTTTTTTTTTATCTAATAAGTGGACCCTAAATTTATTAAACAAACTGCGTAATAGTACTGGATTGATATAAAGCAAATGTGATATTTAGACGTTTGCTATATATTTTCCCATTCATAATGTTTAATATGTATTATTATTCAAATGAATCATTATGGATGGCTACAGATATTTATGATATCAGGAATACTTGAAATTATTTTTCTTAGTGATTGGATTTATTGTTGTCTTTCAACGTTGAATTGTAATGTTGGTATTTATTACTTCACATGCATAACCGAAATTCTAACTGATTTTTTTCAATTTATTAAATTATTTAATATTTCAATTTTTATGTTACACTTTAATAATTTGATTAATTAGTAATTAATTAATATAATTTATTTATTTTGTGGAATCACAAATAATATAAAAGTTCGTTCTAATTACAGAGTACGCTTTACTTCAGTGCATGGTACGCTACTGTACTTTCGTTGTATGGAACAGTAGCGAAATCATTGTTGAAGTTGTCTGAAGACAAACCTACATACGAAATTGACAAATCTCTTTTATGGACTTTTTCAATGCTACATTGGGACTTTCTGTGTGACCATTATGCTTTCAGGCTGATCATTAACTATCAAAAGAATTATTATAGTTTCTAAATTCTTAGTGTTTATTGAATAGACTGTTTTATGTAAACTACCACCATCTGTGAACCTTATACAATGTTATGTTTGTCTATCTAGAGTGTACGAGTTACGTTTGCTATTATTAATGATGCCATATATACGTATGTATGTATGTATATCTACGTATATATGAATAAATGACTGTTATGTATATATTATATTCTACCGCTTATTTTTATGAAGCGTTATATTTCATGTAATTAAGTTTTAGACCAGGTTCTTATACGGGATAAAACTTTTAACATTAAATTTCTAATATTATACTATATGAAAATGATCATTCTATTCATTCTCTTTGCTTAATTGGAAACTCCAGTTATCACTGATTGCGACGGAAATGGTTATACAATTCGTTGAAAGACTCTCTAACAGGACAATCAGATGAAAGTAAACAGCTTGAGCAACTTGTGAGTAAACAGCTTGAGCAACTTGTGAGAGCTCTACACTATTTCATCTTCACATAGTTTTGATAATTGTCAAAACTTTATGTTGCTGCTTTCTTAGTAACAGTCGGCCTGCCTCACGGTCAGGTTTATTATTTTATGCTTTGGATTGACGATAGTGGATTGCAAAGGCGATAAACAAGATGTTTAATTCGATGTTTACTATATCAAAGCGACGCCATAATGTCCCAATCGGTTGTGTGGAAAAGGACAAAACATACCATGGCATCATTTTTCTAGGAAACTAACAAACCATAAAAAACTGAAAAAATCACTATAACCCGGTATATATATCTATATGAAATAAATAAGATTTGCAGAAATTATAAAACGTTCTAATTAGTCACAGAGGAAGCTTATAGTAGAACCCATTAATCGAGTTTCATACCTAGGAAAGCAACATGGAATTTCATCTGAAAAGTCAATATCACATTAAATCAGCCAATAAAATGTAGAATAATGGGCAATATAAGCGCTGGTATGTTCAATATTGCGTTGAGGTTTAGAATTTGGACTGTAAAGACAGTATCGAAACATTTTAAGTAATTCGCCTACAAACACATGTTAAAAATATTGCGGACAGTCAGCATAGATTTTTCGATTCTTAAAGAAGCAGAAAGTTCATTAGTCATGTAATATATTTTTTAAATTCCCGCGAATGTGCGACTAGCTTCATAAGAGTATTTTGCACTTGACGTGTGAGCGGAAATGACTTGTGGAAACTCATATCCAGCGATATGAGCTTCATCTGGTGTTCTATTTAACACAATGCATCCTTATAATAGGTTAGTTGGCTTATTTCGCTCCAGGCGTCTGACTTAATTGTAGTTATCCTGCAATACAACGGTCAGGCTATTTGTGTGGATAGTTCTGCAGCCTTTTTATCTCTTCATGGATTACACTTATATGGAGGTCTGTATGTAATGTATGATTGCTGATATACCACCGAGCGTTTGTAATTTCTCTCAGGATTTTGTTTTGGCAACGTATTTGCGCAATATTACTGGGCTTAGCGCATCCCCAGAGTTGACATCCGTAGGTTCAAATTGGTTCCAGTATCTGTTTATATAACAATAATTTGTTTTCCAGAGACAGCTCCGATTTTCTCCCAAAAATCCATAATATATTTCTATATTTTATGTTTATTTCATTTCTTTTCCTTTCTATGTGTTTTCCATGTTAATGTTTTGTCTAAATGAAGACCGAGCTATTTTACTGTATCACTACTAGGCACGATCTTATTGTCAATGTAAATATCTGACATATTACAGTTTTTCTTATTTGTGAAGGTTATATGTATAGATTTATCTTGATTGATAGCGATACGCCACCGTTTGAACCAAATTGACAAAGTATTAACAGCCAATTAAAGATTTTTATTGGTAGTTTCTGTCGAGGTGCCTGTATATAAGATTGCGGTGTCATCTGTAAAAGTAGCTATTTCTGCTATGAATATCGGCAGTGCATATTAGATATAACATCGATCCTACTATACTGCCTTGAGGTACACCTGCCTGTCCATACCTCATGGATTAATACCTTTCACTTAGGTATGATTTTAGCAATTCGAAAAGATGGCCTGGGAGGGTGTAATGTATCTTATACAGTAATCCTGGTCATGTAATTAAACAGAAAAGTTTCTAATTTCATCGAATTCACTAAAATAATTTTAATCCCACCTTATGATTTTTCTGTACTAATAATGATTACATTTATTTTAATCGTGAAAGATCACTGCGGATGCGTTTTCTTATTTTTGTATAATTTTTAAGATTACATATACCTAATAAAATTGACTTTATTTTTATAAAGATTTAAAATATGCTTTTTACAAATTTTTAAATATGTGAAGATATTTGTGCTCAAAATTTTTTATCATTATTGTAATTATCTGTAAAGGTAAATTTTATGAAATTAACCGATAATTTGTATATACATCTGGTTGAGTTATGACTAAATAAAATTGTTAATGAAAACTGACATATTATTTCCAAATTTGCATTTATTTTTACATCGTTATTTACAAAAATTTATTTATATATCTATTTCGTTTGCACAATTGTTTCATTATTAATTACTACAAAAGTAGAATGTACCGTGATTAATGTTTTCATGAATGTCTACAACAGAATTGTGATAAAGCAAATACTAAATATATATCTAATAATAATGTGTACTAAATTTGATGTAAATCTTCAATATTTCCCATATTAGCTATGCATCTAATACGATAATTTCATAGTCATTTTATACAATTTTATTATAAAACCAAGTTTTTCTCTAGGATTTTACTCTATGCAGATGATATCGCTGTGTTTACATCAAATTCGAGTTTTTCTGTTGCCATGTCCAATATTAATGCTGATGCTACAATAGAACATTGTCTTTCTGGCTTAAAGTTAAACCTTAGTGTTGAAAACTGTGCAGCAGTAGTTTTTTCATATCGCCGATATCACACAAATGACCTTTTCATTAACTGAAAGGAGAGCTGCTGTTCCTTTCTACTCATCATTTCGCTATTTAGGAATTATTCTGGATTCTCGGTTAACATGGTGCCACATATTGATAAACTATTAACAACTATCAATCGCACTATTAACATTTTACGTATTTTGCATAATACACGATGGGGTGGTGACCCTTTTATTCTATTACTACTCTTCAAATCACTAATCCGATCTAAACTGGAATATGGTTCCATGTTTTATGGAACCGCGTCAACAATATTATTAGGTAAGTTGGATCGTGTGCAAAATGAATACATTAGGCTGTGTACTGGTGATGTTAAAAGCCTCCGGTATCAGCACTAATGGCAGAGTGCAAAAAGTTCCACTCTTACAAGTTAGACGGAGTTATTTAGCCCTGAAACTGTTGATACGTAGGATGAATAATGATCGCTTCCTTTTGTTTAACACGTTCAGCCATATCCATTCTAACTGGAGTTTTTCAAATAGAAAAATACCCCTGCTCTGTTCCGTTATAATAAGTTTGGAGGTGCATGCAAGTTCCTTTTCAATTTATGGTACCATATTTCTACTTCTTCAACAAACAAAATTCATCCTTTTTCCCCGAAAACTCTAGTCTGTATCATTCTACACTAATCCGTGCCACTTTCAATAGTATTATCTCAGAAATGTTTCCACTACACACCCTTGTTTACTCGGATGGATCAAAGTCAACTCGAAGTGGTGTAGAGCTCTCCTTAATAACTCGCAAAGATATCATTCACTTTATTCAGCTAGAGCCATAGGGGTCAATGGGAGCTAATGTACACTGAGAGCATTAGTCAATCGCCTCTCACTTATTACTATCACCCCCCAGCCGTCTCTCCCAAAACTCCCGTGGTTCTATCTCTTTAAGAAGATTAGTCGTAAGGGAATTGTACTCATCAGCAGATTGCGATTTGGACATGATTTGTTGCCTGACCGTCTTTTCTGTATGCAGCTTAGAGAAAGTCCCTTCTGTCCCTTCATTCTGAACAGGCAGTCTGCAACCCCGATCATGTCTTTTTTGAATGCTCTGCTGTAGCGCCGTTGCGTTCGGAGCTTTACCTTATCTTGCTACGTTCTTCGAGTATTACACCTCCGTATATCGTCCCTCCTACATCTGGATAATCTACAATTATTCCCCCATATAGCGACGTTTCTAGAGAAGTCAGCATGCTTGATTAAGATGTAGATAGTCCCCACAGTATCACGTTGGGTAAGCTGTAAAAGCACCCCCATTTAATATTAAAAACAAATAATAATTAGTTAATCCATATTTTTCATTAAGAACCATATAAAAATTTCGAAACTTACATGTAAAATTTTTCTTTTTGGCCTAAATGGATCATATGAAAATACAGAATTTTTAAAATGCGTTCCAAAAAATTAGTCTAATATTAATTCGTCCAATTTATTAACGAATGAAAAATATAATGGATATTTTTGTTATTTAACTCGTTTTTGTGTGTGTGTATAACCTTCCAGCTTTCCTGTTAAAATATCCATTAAATTTATTACATCCATATCGTGTAATAATCCTGAACACTATTATCTACTGATTTATAAAATAATACAAATGTTTACTACAAAATTTTTCGAGAAAAATAAAATTAGCTGTAAATACTGTCTATACGATAATTTCGTCTAAATTAGTGGTGGTTTGTAAGTATATATTATAAATATCTCATTTGACACAATACATTTTAGTATTTTACAATAATGTGTAATGTACGTATCAATTAAACTAGGGGCTACCACTCGTGGGGCTCTGACGAGTATAACAAAAAAAGTTTCATCCAAATCCGACTAAAATTCGCCAAACCCGCCCTTTGAATGGGCTCCGCAAGTGGGAAGTCTACATAAAACAAAAATATCGTTAATTTATATATATTTTTCCTGAGATTAATTTTTGCTATAGAAATTTGCCATCAAATAAAACCAAATTCGTCGAAATGACGTCATACTGCAGTTGCTGTTGAACTTAAGACACGCCCGCCGCTATAAAAGGTTATTTATATACGCGCGTGTTATTATATATATATTAAATTCGTCGAATATCTCCATTCTTAAGCGATTTATATATATAGCTACTAACCCGCTGGCCAATTATGCCCGAAAAATTTTTTAAAAATCGAAATCAAATTTCAAACTCGCGATTTCTCGTTACCGGTTAATTTTTAAAACATTTACGTTAGGACATAAATTATAGATCTCGACGTCTACTTTCTTTTAAGTCCAACCCGAACCCCCTATCTATCATAGAGGCCGTAAAAAGGGCGCAAAACCCTTTAACCGCAATTTGCTCGACGCGTATTTTAATCGCCCGTAACTTTTGTTGGAATGATTTTCTCAAATTGCTAATAGTTCGCAAATTATTGCGAAAAAATCGAAATTTCCAAGAAATCGAAAACCTCTTTTGAAATTTTTTTTCACGGGGTTTCCGCTTTTTACAGTAGATCTTATACAGTAACGACTATTTCCGAAGTCGGAATCGTTTAAAAATTTTTACCTCGCTCGCTATGCCTAATAAAAAGTTATGTATGTACGTGCGATACCTACAGCTAATATGTACGTGTATATAGTTTATATGTCCTACCCGCCAAACATTCCTCTGGAGCTACTGTTTCCTATGTATATATTAAAAAAAGATCGATCAAACGTTTTGGGCTACATGTATATATAGCTAATCTCCCAGTTATATATGTATATAGACATGTCTAGCTACTAATCCGCTGGCGAAATATATGTATTTATTTAATAGGTTTTCCTATGACCATCTAATTAGTTAGTTAATAATCATTTTTTTCGTATCTCTAATCGTAAGATAGTTAGAATTAAATTTAACTGCAAAATAAGACTAAATCCTGAACAGTTCGCATGAATTATTTGATGAGAACGTAAATCTAAATTTTTTACTTTATATATGATTGCTGGTATAACTTATGGTTTGTATTATAAATATCTTATTGACACAATACATTTTAGTATTTTATAATAGTGTGTAATGTACGTATCCATTGAACTAGTTATATCTTGCTAATAATTATAGTTAGAATTAAATTTAACTGCAAAATACAGTTCACATGAATTATTTGATGAAACCTAAATTTTTTACTTTATATATGATTGCTGGTATAACTCAAAACTATTTTAGATCAACTTGACTACTAATTTTCTTTATGACAAATACAACCACGAACAAATAACTTGTCATTAAGTTAGGTCTTACTCATACTCTTAAAACTAATAGTAGATACTTAAAACTAATGATAAATATGTAAATGCAAGTATAATTGTAAATGGAAAATTACCTACAATAAAAACCAAAAATGTGACAATTTATTTATGCAAAATTTTCAATGCTAAATGTGATATAATTGAATTAATTAACAACACATTATCTGAAAATGATAAAATTGACAAATAATTCAAACTATGAGACCATAAATATTAATATAGGGTTTTCAATAAGTTCGGGTCAGATTGATGCCGAAATAAAATACGAGGTGTTAACGAAAATATTTTTTTATTTAAAAGACCCATGTATACCAATGTACTATTATCATTCAAATGTGTACGAATCCAGATTGTCCAATTTTTAATAACTGCCGCATAGATCTGATTCAATTTGAGCGATAGCATTTGTAACGACGACTTTAATTTCACTTATCGATTGTGATTTATTGGCACAAACCTGCGACATTATAAAATCCTGTAAGAAAAAGTAAGCAGGATAAAATTGCACAATTTAGTGACCAAATCACGTCACCAGTGCGAGAGATAAATCTACCCTCAAAGTTCATGTATAATATCCATGGCGTCCGCAGTGAAGCATGTAGCGTCAACAACCTTAACATGTGTAACAATAATAAACGGATTAGAAAACAATTGCCATCAAAACATGACTCAACATTAATCAAATTTATGGCAAGACTTTTATGCAAAAATAAGTAACAGACTACGTGAGAGTATATTTCTGGAACTAGATAATTTGAATTATTCTTGAAAATTTCAAAATAGACTTGAATATTTCAATTAGTTTATATTCTGGAAAATAACGCAATAAAATAATTTCCTAATAATTAAGTGGTACCTTTCGGGCTGCTAAAAAATTACTTAAATAAAAAGAAATGAAACAGTATCAATGCAATCATTTATTAGCAGCAAATTAATTCAGAGTATATAACGATAAATATAGTCAGAACATATTTACCAGAATTTAATGTATTTAAAATATACCACCACGAAGACGTAGTACTAAATGAAGAGTGGATTCTTTTTGGATGTTGTAATCTGACAAAGTACGACCATCTTCCAATTGTTTGCCGGCGAAAATTAAACGTTGTTGATCTGGAGGAATACCTTCCTTATCCTGAATTTTTGTCTTCACATTTTCAATAGTGTCAGATGGTTCCACTTCCAACGTTATTGTTTTACCGGTTAGCGTTTTCACAAAAATTTGCATACCACCACGGAGACGTAATACTAAATGAAGAGTAGATTCTTTTTGGATGTTGTAATCTGACAAAGTACGACCATCTTCCAACTGTTTTCCGGCAAAGATTAAACGTTGTTGATCTGGAGGAATACCTTCCTTATCCTGAATTTTTGTCTTCATATTTTCAATAGTGTCAGATGGTTCCACTTCTAAAGTTATAGTTTTACCTGTTAGAGTTTTCACAAAAATCTGCATACCACCACGGAGACGTAATACTAAATGAAGAGTGGATTCTTTTTGGATGTTGTAATCTGACAAAGTACGACCATCTTCCAATTGTTTGCCGGCGAAAATTAAACGTTGTTGATCTGGAGGAATACCTTCCTTATCCTGAATTTTTGTCTTCACATTTTCAATAGTGTCAGATGGTTCCACTTCCAACGTTATTGTTTTACCGGTTAGCGTTTTCACAAAAATTTGCATACCACCACGGAGACGTAATACTAAATGAAGAGTAGATTCTTTTTGGATGTTGTAATCTGACAAAGTACGACCATCTTCCAACTGTTTGCCGGCAAAGATTAAACGTTGTTGATCTGGAGGAATACCTTCCTTATCTTGAATTTTTGTCTTCACATTTTCAATAGTGTCAGATGGTTCCACTTCTAAAGTTATAGTTTTACCTGTTAGAGTTTTCACAAAAATCTGCATACCACCACGGAGACGTAATACTAAATGAAGAGTAGATTCTTTTTGGATGTTGTAATCTGACAAAGTACGACCATCTTCCAACTGTTTGCCGGCGAAAATTAAACGCTGTTGATCTGGAGGAATACCTTCCTTATCCTGAATTTTTGTCTTCACATTTTCAATGGTGTCAGATGGTTCCACTTCTAAAGTTATTGTTTTACCGGTTAGAGTTTTCACAAAAATCTGCATACCACCACGGAGACGTAATACTAAATGAAGAGTAGATTCTTTTTGGATGTTGTAATCTGACAAAGTACGACCATCTTCCAACTGTTTTCCGGCAAAGATTAAACGTTGTTGATCTGGAGGAATACCTTCCTTATCCTGAATTTTTGTCTTCACATTTTCAATAGTGTCAGACGGTTCCACTTCCAACGTTATAGTTTTACCGGTTAGCGTTTTCACAAAAATTTGCATACCACCACGGAGACGTAATACTAAATGAAGAGTAGATTCTTTTTGGATGTTGTAATCTGACAAAGTACGACCATCTTCCAACTGTTTGCCGGCAAAGATTAAACGCTGTTGATCTGGAGGAATACCTTCCTTATCCTGAATTTTTGTCTTCACATTTTCAATAGTGTCAGATGGTTCCACTTCTAAAGTTATAGTTTTACCGGTTAGAGTTTTCACAAAAATCTGCATACCACCACGGAGACGTAATACTAAATGAAGAGTAGATTCTTTTTGGATGTTGTAATCTGACAAAGTACGACCATCTTCCAATTGTTTTCCAGCGAAAATTAAACGCTGTTGATCTGGAGGAATTCCTTCCTTATCCTGAATTTTTGTCTTCACATTTTCAATAGTGTCAGATGGTTCCACTTCTAAAGTTATAGTTTTACCGGTTAGAGTTTTCACAAAAATCTGCATACCACCACGGAGACGTAATACTAAATGAAGAGTAGATTCTTTTTGGATGTTATAATCTGACAAAGTACGACCATCTTCCAATTGTTTTCCGGCGAAAATTAAACGCTGTTGATCTGGAGGAATTCCTTCCTTATCCTGAATTTTTGTCTTCACATTTTCAATAGTATCAGATGGTTCCACTTCCAACGTTATTGTTTTCCCGGTTAGGGTTTTCACAAAGATCTGCATATTTCTGAAATAATTATAACTTTGATTAACAATATATTAATAAAATTTATTTGTGTACATTTATTAAAACTATAATAAAATATGTTTGTACAATTCTACTATACAGACTCTTAAAAAATTTTCCAGTGTGACAAGAATTATCAAATCTCTTATTTTTAAGATAATTAAGCTCCATATTATTGAGACAAATGTCATTCTCGTTTGTTTTTAAATTATTGTAATAATGTTCTAAATATAACAAAATTTTAATTTACTGTTCAGTATTTATAATTTTAGAGACATCTTAGTTTTAATTAAAAAATAAATGAACTTAAAAATGTTATATGCAATTTCCATATTTATATAATTGAAATTTCATACGCTTATTTCAATGTTTTCTAATCTCAATCTTACATTCGGACTTCCTCAAAATACATTATGAGAAAGTAATGTATTTTTATAAAATTTATATATAATTTTGTTTGACATTGATTTTTGCTTGATAAATTAAAAGATTCAAAAATATTTACGGGTGTAACAATATTTTCATTTACTTCCATATTTATTGTTTTGCGTTCAGTATAATATATAAACATTTGTTTAATTAATACTACTTCTTTAATGAATTTTTATCTTACCACTATTACATTTATTTACAGTTATTACTGATAAGACGCATGAAATGTCACTTCGACTAAAGAACGTGGTTAAATAGAAATATAAGTTAAAAATCCAAAGGTAAATTTTCATTAAACGCTACACATTGATATACGTTGTTCATCAGACTAAAAATTTATTAATTAGATAGTTAATTACTTATTATACATAATGGATCTAAATTTTATAATACGTAAAATGTCCTTACATGTTGTCGTAAATTCGAATTTAAATGTGTCTCCAACGAACCAAATTTGCCTGTTTAAAAAATAAATAACCTACAAAACTCGAAAAGGTATAATTAATCAGTAACCAACTACAGAGTACAGTAGAGACAGAGAGTCCAAACAAAATTCAAACTTCAAATTCAAACAATAGCTTCAACTTCAAACATAAAAAAACTACGTAATTCAAAGATGACCAGCAATATTTACAAGGTTGAAATGTGTATACTTTTCATTGGTTAAAATACATTAAAGATAATTATCATATCGGCTGATAATTTCTTTTTATTTAAGAAGTATTAATTTAAAATTTTAATAATTATTCTGAGGTTTTCAATCTTATCGTAACATAATGTTTTCTAATATTTCTTTAAGTTATAATAGAAGTTTACATGTATTTTAATAATGTTAAAAACAAAGTTTATTTATTTCTTACAAATTTAAAATTTTTCTGCTAATAAACTTTTATATCATTTTCCAAAATAAGGATAATGCTGATTGTAGAATTAAAACCTATAAATCTAGGGTACTTTATTACCGCATTATCTGTGTCTAAAGCTCTGTGTTTTATTATTTGTTGTTGTTGTTATACTTTGCCGATGGATGATGTATTATTTTTAAAAATATTCGTTTTTTATTTATATGTGCGTAATAATTTTTAAGAAAATGACAGATGCAGTTATTCATGATAAAACACTTCGATCTGTATTTGGTAATTATAATTAATAAACTAAAAGTATAATTTATACGTTTTTAAAATGGTTTCTTATCTTTTTCGTAAAATGATACAATATATGTACACATATGTTGGTGTATATATATACTTTCAATTAAATGAATATCTTGTACAATAATATGAAGTTTGTTGATATCTAATTTTTTTATTATTAGTTGGAAACATACCCTATGAAGTAACTGAAGAAAGACTTAAAGAAATTTTTACGAATGTTGGACCAGTGGTATCTTTTAAGTATGTATTACGCTTTATGATTTTTTTATTGACCAACAGTTGTCGATGTATTTTTTTTTTCTGTTTGCTAATAAGTCAGTAGTGTATTAAATATGCATTTAGCACGCTTAGTAATTATTAAACTTAAAGTATGATGATGTTAATTTAACGAAAATGTTTTGTATTATCATGCTGTAATTTATTTTCTAGATTGGTATTTGATAGAGATTCTGGTAAACCTAAAGGTTATGGATTTTGTGAATTTAAAGACCAAGAGACCGCATTATGTGCTATGAGAAATTTAAATAATTACGAAATCTGTGGCCGTACTTTAAGAGTTGATACAGCATGTACTGAAAAATCACGTTTAGAAATGCAGAGTAAGTTTACTTTGATTTTTATTAGTTGTTAAAAGTGGGTCATTAACTTATGTTGACTCTGATCGTTTAGATTTTGCCATGTAAAGCTACATTTCTGTAAAAACATTAATTAGTGAATAAATATTTAAATGTGATATTAATTAATGGAATGTAAAAATCATAAGTGATTAAACATTAAAGAAAATGAAAAATAAATGCTCTGTTTTATTTTTGTTAATTATCTGAATAGTATAAATGACATAGTTTTTCAGAGTGATGAACAATTTTCTTAAGTTGCATGTAACTTTTTTCGATATATTATTGAATTATCATTATTTTGAAATATTTCATTATGAGTTAATTTTTACGGGTTTCTGTCTTTTTCTACATTTATAGTAGAACATATAAAACAATTTAATTCTAGCTAAATGGAACAATCTGATAACTCGTTATATTTTTCTTGTATTTTAAGTTCATTGTTCCTTTATTAAATGATTATCGTTTTTAAAAATTAAATTAACAATTTGTATAATATAAATCTCAGTATTATACTGTTTTATTAATGTTTTCAAATAATGTATTGCAATTACTCGGCAGTTTTACTGTTTACATTTATTCATATCAGACGATTACGATTAATTCAAAGAAGTTTGAGTGGAAAAATTATAATTTTTTCGTTAGTTGTGTTTAAAAAATTGTTGATTATATTTTGTGTAAGTTGAGACGCGTAAATTTATTATTTTTGGTTTAAATATTAACCAAATTTCGTTGATATCATTTAGCAATTTGCAACATATTTAATTTTATTTTTGAAATGGACGTACATAAATGTAGATATGTATTATAAAAAGCTGCGTATTTTCTAGATCTCATGCAACATAGTCAAATTGAAAACAATCAATACGGTGATTATGTAAATCCGGAAAAAGCACCCGAAGTTATAAGTAAAGCTATCGCTTCTTTACCCCCAGAACAAACATACGAATTTATAAAACAAATGAAACATTGTATACAGGTATTGTAAATTATGATTTAACAAATTGTTTATTCTTGGGAATAAACTTAATTGAATTTAGTTTTATAATGGAGAAAATTGCACAATCAGAATGAAGCACATATTTTAAATTTCGAATCTCTTAAATAAAATGTAATCAACGAAATCTTTGTTATTTTTTCCGTGTGATTGAATATGATTTAATTCGAGTGAAATAAAGTCGACAGTGTGTGTAAAACAGTTGGTTACATAAACTCTTACTCGTATTTAGTTTAGTTTTTAAAGAATGTTCTTTGATCAGTTATGTAATTATTTTAAAATGATGGTCTGTAATAGAGATGAGGCGTATTTTATGTGTTCAATACTAGGTAAAATTGTTCTCAAACATTCGATTTAAATAAATGTTTTATGTAGTATTAATAAAGTTCTTCAGATAAAACCTTAAGCATTAAGATTCAATAAGAGTGAGAGAGACATTAGAGAATTTGTTGTTTTGCGAATAACTTGAAAATTTATATAATAATTTTAAAACACCGTTTCGATTCTGCTTGATTTTTGTACACTCCTCGGCCAGTTTTATTTCATGACAAATGTTTTACGGTTGGATCGATTGGTGGAAGCTGCTTTTATTTTCGAGTATGTGTCTAATTATGTATCATCTAGTAACATGTCGACAAATGTGTTTTAGTTTTTTCCTTGGATTATTCCTTCTATTACACGTGTTATAGGATGTGCCTTATCCAGCATAATTGTTTATATAATTCGACAATCTCCTCTTTTCATCAATTCTGCTAAATACTTCTTAATTTTCGTGTTTCATGAAACAGTAAAGTAAAAATGAGACTAAAATTCCAGAATGGGCTATATACAAGCTAGGATCAAACGAATATTAGTAGTATAAACTATATATATTGTAACTTGTCGGAATATCTGAAAATACCTTATCTCTGATTGATGTGGATTAGTGGAAAATCAGCTACTTATATAAGAGTAGTAGATTGCAAATCTATACCGAACTCACACGTGTTTAAACAATCACATTTTTGCTCAGAATTGTATGCACGCCCCGAATTATTAGGACACGCCAATTTTTTGTATGGAAAAAGATTATATTAAATTACGATAATTTCAAATGCGCGTTACAAGGCTTAAAATAATACGATTGTTAATTTGTCCAAATTAATTCAAATATTTCGTTATTTATTGCTTAGAATAACCCTCATGAATCTAGACAATTGTTGCTTCGAAATCCTCAGCTTGGGTACGCATTGTTACAATCACTAATCGTCATGAGAATTATGGATCCACAAGTAGCGTTGGTACGTGTTACATTTATTTAAAGAATAACAAGAGTTTCTTCGTTTTATCATTATTTTCTGTATCGGTATTTTATATTGTTTAAATATTTTGACTTAATTATGGAAAACCGCACAACGCAATTGGTGGTAATCTATACAACCTTAGCACACAAATTTAAATTAAATAATATATTTATATCACGTGCTATTTGTAATAAACACTTATTTAAAGAAATAGTTAATGATTTCAAAGAACGTTGAAATTTAACTAACTGCTTATTATACTAATTCTATTAACTGAGAGATTTGTTACTCAAATATTTGAACTGGATTATTATATTACGCAAATCTTGACTTCTGCAATATGTAAATCGATTCAAAATTAGACAGATACATCTTGTCACATATTTCAAGAATGTATGTACTTAACTTTCATAGCATCATTATTACAACAAAGCTTGATGACTGTAATCAATTTAGCTAGCTTATATTGAAGTTAAACATAGAATTATTATGGCGTAGTATGCATAATCTGTATTCTGACTGTAATTATATTAAATTAATATCGGTTAAATGAAGTGTAATTAGTTAATGGTTAAGGCACATAACTAATGTATATGCTAATTATTTTTTAAGCGATTGATAAACATAATTTAAAATGTTAAAAAAAAAAACGGAAAAATATAAAATACAGTTATTTATAAAATTTAAACTTTGTTTTTTATTTCTATATTTCTTTTTAATTTACCCTTATTATTTTATTACTATTGTGTATATAATTTCTTTAATTTGTAAACATACTCTCATTATTCTCTGATTATAGCAAATATAGTTAATTAAATTTGTTAAAGCATTATTTACATTTAATCATTTTATTATTAACTATTATTACTAAATTTTATTTAGTCATACTTATCCCATGCTATTGCATAAGGAAATACAATTTTGTTTAAATTTATTTTAAATTGTAATCTAGTTATGTAATAAATTTTATCTGGTTTGGTGATGAATTAAAGTTACTTTGTATTTCTTCATGTAATATTTGTTTAAAAATAACTACTTTGAATAACACACTATTATAATAAAAGGAAAAAATTTGTCTTACATTATTAAGTAATAAATGGACTTTTACCTAACTTAAGTTATAAATGCATATATATATATATATATATATTCTCATTCCGAAATTATTCAGTGGGGCAAGTTTATTGAGTTTATAAAGGTGCAGAGAGCTATATACTTATAAATTAATGTATGTAAGTGAAGATGAAGCTGAAAAAATGAACATACAGAAACCATAAAGAAAAAGAAATATGTCTGTAGTAGCTCTTTGCAATGTGTAACAAATATAAAATTGTAAAGGGATGCGTTACAAGAATGGATGTACAATATGTTTATGACAGAATAAAATAATTACATAAAAGTATAAAGAAACGGAATAATGCAATAGAATTCATTAACAATATGTAAAGAAAAGAAAATGAATATGCATCATATAAGAATATATATACAAAAATACATAAATTTAATACGATATATACACATTAATATTATAAACAGGTTTCATCGTTCAAATTATTTTTCAACTAATAAATATATATATATATATATATGCATGTGTAGACATGTTGTGTTGTGTATTTACAATATTTATTATTCTTTACTTTTAGACTGTACCTCATTATTCTTGTTAATCTTTCTTTTTATTGTATATTTTTTGCATTTATTACCATCTTTCGAAGTTTATTGTGTGTATGTGTGTAGGTATACGTGATAAATGTATTTTTGTTACAGTTGTACATAGTTTAATGTTCAAATTATCAAATGTGGATTAATGACTATACTTTAGATAATAATTACAAATTATATTTCACTTGTCTTAGTCGATGTTACATCCTTTCAATACTGTTCCAACTGTGTTGAAAATTCCTGATCATATGAACAATATTACTGCGTCGGATTCTCAAAATACAGCAGTAACATCCACGTCTGATCAACATCATTATTGGAACAATGTTCCATCATCACAACCAATTGCTCCCTTACATTCTGGTATATCACCTCAGACTTCAACCTCGATAGTCAACAATATTCAACCACCAAGTATGCAAGCACCGCCGCCACCTCCACCATTAATTGGTGAGCTTATATACTTAATAAACAAATATTTAATGTCAATTATTTTTATTTATATCTTGTATAATTATTCACCGCTTAAAATTTAATATTCATATTATTCTTATTAAAAACTAATTTTTGCTCACCAATACGTTTAAACAAGAAATAAATGTATTAATGTCAAATTTTATTTCGGTGTAAAATATTACAAAAAATATTGTTTTTTTTTTTTTTAAGATTTATGTGTGAATCTTACGTACTATATTTCAGTTTATTTTATTTCCTATTTACATTTTCTCCATTCTTTTATAAAGGAAGATGTTTCTTAAAAATAAAATTTTCAATATTGAATTGCCATTAAAAAATATATATCTTTTAATTTTCTTCATTTGATTTGTTTATATACTTAAACACAAGTTATTTTGTTGATGCGTATTCATCAGAAACACCCTGGTACCACTGATAATAGCAGTTTACATCTTTTATAATAGTTTAAAAATATGTATCACCAAGAAAGCATTACACAAATACTTTCTAAAATTTACAATAGGTTTTCTACATTGTTTTTTTTTTTTTTTTTTTTGTTGCATATTCCTGTTCTTTTCTAATAGATATATTTCATTTTGAAGATATGTACCATTAAAATCATTTATTTCAAATTTTAATAACTAATAAAAACGTTTCACGACACGACAATCCTATATGCATATTGAAGCCGATTTAATTTTTTTCCTATCAGATTAGTTATTAAATTAGAAATAATAATTGATTATATGATATGAACTTACTTGACGGTAATTTAAATAGTAAACACTAATGTATTCAATGCAATTATTAAATAAGTTAATATCATAGCATAAACTAAATGTGTTAAAAATATGAAGTTATTTATTATGTTCTTACGTATGAACTACATTATGATTATAAACATCGTGAAAATAACTACTGTAATACCTAGCTCAAGATATGGATATGCGTGCTGACTTAAGAACTGGAAATCGGTTTGGTGATCAAGATTTACGTATACAACCTCCTCCATTGACTACACAAATAAGAGAATCTATCTTTGATCCGTAAGTATTTTTTTAAATTACAGTTTGTATTTAATTATCGTCATTAATAAAATGCGAAAAGATTGTAAAAAGTAGGAATGGTATCATATTTACAGGAAGAACAACATTGAGTAAATGTAGAAAGCATTACGGGAGTAAACAGCAAAAAACGAGTTAAAATCATTAATTTTTTAGGAAAAATCATAAACGTTTTCGGCTGTGAAGCCATTATCAAGTAACATAAAAATAAAATAGAAAAATATGTACAATTTATAAAAAATTGCACCAGAGACAGTAATATATACATAAATTAATTATTTATGTTAACTGTTTAATACGACATAATTCACATCATAACACTTTAAGAGAGGAGAGAGAGAGAGTTGAATCTAGAGTTTTATTTACAGATAACAAAAAGTGTAAATCTTGATAGTACCATTGCACAGAAATCTACAACTAATGAATCAAAGCAGCGGTGAATAAATACTAATGACAATGTAGATGTGAAAAAAAACATGAAAGATTGATATGGATAAATTTTAATACTAAATCGAACAACCTTAATATAAATAGTATATGTGCCCACATCCACATCGACGGACGAAGAAATCGAGAAAATATACGTAGACATTGAAAATATTGTATGCAATATCGCCAAAATAGGAACAATGGATAGAAGAAGATTTAGACGGAATAATAGGAAAATATGGACTTGGCAAATGAAATAACACAGGGAGTGGCTATTACAGTTTGTTGTCGATAATGAATTCTCTATGATGAATGCAATATGTGATCATCACCCAAGAATACTATAGAAGACTATCAACGTGTGTGTTTCCAGGGGACCAGTATCCTAATCAAGTCGATTATATATTAATAAAAGATGGAAACCAAGTGTAGAGTGTAACATTCTTCTTCTTCTTTTCGTATTTTGTATCCGGTTCGACTTAAATTTTTCCACACCAGTGTCCAGCTAAAATGTTAGCTTTGTCGTTGGCTTCAATGATATTCCTGTACAGTGCATTTTGTGGGGTTTATGTTACATATTAGTATGTCGTCTGTCGTTCTTCACACTGGCACTTTGTTCATTCGCCAAGCCCCATTTCTTCATTTTTACAGCTGTACGAGAGTAGCCTGCTCGTATTCGATTAATTGGCCATCTCTCTTTGTGTCCTGACGCTAGTGTTTCCTCATGCGATCTCAGGAGGTTAACACTGATCATAGGTTTTTGGTAGCAACTTTAAAAATAAAGTTGGCCACAAATGATAAGAGAGATAAACTCAAATTGTTTCAGAAACTTTTAGGAGAAACTTAGCAGAAATATATTTATCACAAATAACTGGATTTCCCGACAATGTACTAAGAAATGGACTAAAAAAAAAAAAAACATCAACTAAGAAATGGATTAGCAGTGCTATAAATACGTCCGTGGAAGACAATGGAAAACTACTACGCACACCCATATGCGCGCTAATAATAATATAGTACACTACAAAAATACGCGGGGCTGCATTGTGCCGTGAGAACAAAGCGATTATAATCATTTCACCCAGATGTGTGTCTATCTACGCTAACGTCATTGCCTTGTACGCTACTTACACTGTACAACAAAATATGTATAGGTAAGTAGTCGCCTACCTCCGATACGGAGACGACGCTTAATGATGATAAATAAGTCAACATTTAGAAACATAAATAAGAATAAAATTCATTGGATAACTGATGAAACCTTCCATGTGGCCGAAGAAAGACGAATACTGAGAAAGATGCAACAAAATTCAGATCAATTAAATAAAAATAACACAATTGAAAAAATGGAGTATTCATATGTGAACAGGATAAAAATGCGCATATCTGTAGTAAAATTTAGTTACATGCTAACCATCATGAAATTCAGAATAGTGAGATACCTAACAATTGAATTTAAAACTAGAATAAAAACTATAAAAGTTGAATATTGAAAAATATTGTTACTGAACCAATGGGAACTTTGAAGGTCACGGGGTAAACAATAGGATTACTAAAGAGAAGAAACCACATATCCTGGAATTAGAAGTAATAAGAGCTTTATAACACTGAAAAGACATATAGCTGTCGATGTCGGAGGGGATCAAATTCTAGGAGAAACTTCGAGAGAAATTTGGGGAGGAAGGATTTCAATTATTACATACAATATGTAAAGAAATATAGTAAACAAGAAAGTGGCCAGGAGATGGTGTAAAGCAGTTTTCATTCCATTTTTTAAAAAATGTACAGTATTTTATCAAGAGAATAATATATCTTTTATCGCATTCTAGTAATGTACTACTGCAAATCGTAAATGAAAGACTTACTTTACTTGCACAAATCAATGAATAATAGGATGGATTTATTCACGGGAAAGTACTAGTTACCATATATTTAGTGTATTCGGACACAACAAGGAAAACAGACTCACTCGTACATACTATCCTACAGGGAATGCCAGGAGGATATAGAACAGAAGGAATTTTCGACGGACAGATTGAACAAAACAAAAAACTAGACTCAAACTCGTTGCCGTTACCGGAAAGGCAGCATGTCAGGAAGAGTAGTGGAGAAAAGTGTTCTACGCGATTTCATGTTAATATCACGTGATGTTACCAAATACGTTCGCGATATAAAAGATATTATACTTTATAGTATTTATCCACTGCCGCTTTGATCGACCAGCTGTTCGTTTTTTATAAGTTATAAATTTCTATGTAGTGGTACTACCAAGATTTACATTTTTTATTATTTACATACGACCTTAAATGAAGTTTTCCCATTTTTTTCAGTCGTAAGCTCGATTGCGAGCGGTCGTGATTAACCATTGTGAATTAGAATTTAAGTAATCTTAAATTTGTAATTATGGTATATACCCTATGAGTCCTATCGAAGGCCGTTTTTCGGTCCGATTCTTCCATATTTTTGTTGATTTACCGAGGGAATTTTTTGCAGTGCTTATCCTTTGTTTCATTCTCTCACAGTTTCTGTTATCTATTATATGTAGGCATCGAGATATATAGTCCCCAGTGCTGTTAGTTAATATCCGTTGTTAACTTAAATCTTTTGGGTTGTCTTCCTGTTTTATCGACGAATATTATTGCGCAATTTGGTCGATTTAATGTGAGATTCGCTTCTCGGTCAAAATATTCGATTCGATATAGTAGTATTGCCAGTTCTTTGTATCAACTATCATAATCTCATAAACGTATCGCGTATTATTTATTTTTCTACTGTCAATGTTGATTCCACCTTCCCAGTTTTGCATTACCTGGCGGATTATCCATTCACTTAAATAGTGTAGGGATAGAATTAAATCTTGTCTGACGCCCTTTCTCTTTTAGTCCCTCACATCTGGGGATTTATCAACGGCTGCCCATAAATTGTTCAATAAAAATCATTTCTGACGCGATCATATAATCACGCTTGATAACTATAAAAGTAAATCTGTATGTTCTAGGATTGTAATTAAAAATCATAAAATAATATACCCCGTAAACAAGGAATTTAGTGCGCAAAGTTTGCTAATTTAAGGAGTTTTATAGCCAAGTGAAGTACCAGATTTTGGGTATACAGTGAAAATGTTAAAAAATCGCAAATCGTTCATATAGAATAAATATAGTTTTTAAAATATAAACTTTTGATAATTGGTTTGAAGATATCGTAAACTTAGCTTTTCTATTTAAATTCCATTGCATTGTGGAAAATGAAGATCAATTTTAATCGTAATTTTGTATATATTTTTAAATGTTTTCAAATCTATTCATATCATGCTCATTAGAAATATGCTTCGTTTCGAGAAGCTTTGTTTTATCATTTAATGCACGCATATTAAATATATGTCCCGGATCCATGTAAATTTAAAATTAAAAGTTTGTTTCTATGATCTTCGAAGACATCCTTGGACAGATGTTTGTTTACTATATGTATAGCGCCATTTCTTTCGGATCGACTTTTTTTTTTTTTTTTGTTCTTTATTTCTGAACAGATCCATTCGAATTTATTATTTTTTCATAGATACCGGGAGGTTAGCTGTTTTTTATTTATTTTTTGCAACAAACGTTTTGTATTATAAATTTAAACTGTGTTCTTTTTTAGGACCTGCTGAAATCATTTGCTTCCCGAATATATGTTTATTTTAATACTTACTTCGCTATCACATCATTTTTGAGATAATAATTAAATTCATTTGGTTGTCTTCAGTCTTTTATCAGCTACCAGTATTCCTAAAACACATTAATTTAAATTATATACTACTTCCGATTATTATTCAAAAACATTTTTTTTTTTTTTTGTGATCTTCATTTAATAGTCGTTGTTCATTGTTTCATCCGATTAAAGGAGATACGAATTCGAATTACCTCTCGGATAGTAACGGTTTCTCTTAATGTAGTGGCCAAGAAACGCGATCTGTTGTAGGAAAGGACAATAAACAAAATAATCGGATAAAAAATTATTGCATTTGTGTAAATACTCGGCAGAATACGTATCACACAAACTCAAAAGCTATAAATCTACAAAAACAAGAACTATCTTTCCTCGAAGTTTTATTGGCTAGAAAATTAAGAATGATTTTATTTTAACATATTTTGCCGTAAATTGTTTATATATAATACATCCACTTTTAAAGTTTTATTTCAAATTCATCTAATTAACAATATGTTTGCTGTTAATTACTGTTAAAAACACGTACTAAAACATGGAAGAACTTTAGTAAAACTAAATACAATATGATGTACTAGCATTACACACTATTAAGTTTAATAAAATTGTCATATATCATACCGTATTTGTTTCATCGAATCATTGTTAATTGATTTTGTATGAGCATAATAATACAAATAAATTAATACACGTGTTCCAGTTTTGGAAGGCCAAACGAAAATTCCATAGAACCCAGACATCAGTATCCAGGTCCACCACCTCCACCTCCATGTAAGTAAAAGTATAAAAGTAAATTGTAATTAAATAATCGGATTTTTGAAGAAAAAAAATCGTTTCTAGCATTATTTTTGGTGATTATCAAATAGTCGAAATTATTCAACAAGTATTGTCAAGAAATTAACTTACCGTATTACTAGATCTTATAACCCCATTTAACCTTTTATTTATTGAAGGCGAAATAAAAATTATGAAACTAATTCAAAGGTATATTCTTTGTGTAAATTTATTTATTAGTTTTAAATTCGTTCGAATTTTAAAAATGACGGAACAGTTTCGAATATGTCTGAGAGTAATATAAAGATTTTTCATATTAAATTTCGTTTGAAGTGATTTAAATTATAGAGTTCAGTGTGCATATATGCTTTACTATAAGAAATATATTTTTGAAACTAATTTCCGCAATAGATATAAGTATCTTGTACGTATTTATGAAATTATGACGCTTTATACGTAGATACGGTTTCTAGAAAGTTTATATATTTAAATATATCATCGCTATTTGTAGAGCGCTGTAAATAGACGTAAAGGAAATAATTATTAATCAACATTTTTCTTAGTGTTAGGGCATTGACGTTTTGTCGAATACTTTTCGAAACGTGACATGAATTACAGCGATAATTTTGCGTAAATATAAGCAAAATTCTCACAATTGCATAGTAAAAATCGTTAAAAACAATTGGATTTTTATTTATACAATTTATAAAAATCATTTGAAATTTTTAAACGAATATTTACATTTTGCGTACAAGTTCGTATAAAAAATTATTCCATTAAAATATGTTGTAATAGCTAATTATTTATCGGAATTCGCGCCATTCATTTTTTTATTTACGACATCATTTTTAGGATGTGACCGTAATGCCGCATTTTGCGCTGAATTTATTTTTTGTTATATGTTCGAATATCAGACGAAAATCGGTCAAATGTGGATGTGACGCGCCAGCTTATTTATAATTTGATAATTGTCGCGCGTATTTTTTTTTTTTAATGAATTTTTAAATGTACGTTTCATTTTAGTAATGACTGGGCCGCCACATATGCCGGTAAATATGCACCCGATGGTTGTACCACCCATTCCTCTTGTAGGCCAAAATATAAATAATATACCCCGTATGACGCCTGCTTTAAATTCAGTTTCGAGGCCGTCTTTACCAACCGTGTCTGCATCGCCGTCGACAGCGTCGTCTATCAATTCGTCACCCGCTTCAGCAACAGCGGCATCAACAACAGCTACTGCAACAACAACAGGCGCTAATCCGGACACGGAAAAGGTATATATCATTAAATTACACGCAGGATAGATGGTTTATTAAATTTAAATTATTAAACGATTTTTATATTTTTGAGAAAAATGCCGTATATGGAACCGATATTTATACCCATTTTTGACGACGAGTCGACTGTTACTAATTACTTCCGATTCGTTAATGTTTATTAATATTTAATGGGGCATGTTCTGTTTTGAAATTAATTTTAACGAAAGTACTGATTAAAAAAATGGAAGATAATCTGCGTATTTTAAAACGGCGATAAAATAGACAATAATTTTAACAATACCAAAAAATACAATTAAAAATAGAAATATCTGGATATTTGTTCAATACAGAAGATTTGAAGTATCAAACCAAAATTAACGTTAGTAAATCGATGCCTACGTTATTTGACACATATATATATATATCAGTGGCGACTCCTGGTTAAAAAATCTAGCTTTTGCAATTACAACCCCCAACGTATATACACGAGACATTTTTTTGTTTCACACATCAGAAATTAACATTAATAATATCAAATTCAACAAATGTAATACAAATACAAGAACCTTTTAAAACCGTAATCAGAAAAAAATTATGAAATTAGATTATCAAACCCAACATAAAAAATGTTATTACATTAAACCGAAATATATTTAAAGTTTATTTCCGCATGAATAAGTACAAAAATGCATTCAATTAGAAAAGTATAGAAATTTTTAAAATACAAGAACAAACCAATTCGATAAACTAATAAAACTAAATAAAAACAAATTTAATCACTATAACAATTTTTTATTCAATCGATGCTTGATAATGAAGTAGTTGCCGAAAAGCTTTACATTCATACAAAATTGCTATAGTGATTAATTTTTTTTTTTGATTTAGTTTTATTAATTCATAAAATCACTACTCTCCGATACATGAACATTAATTCTAGATAAATTACGTATAATACTTAAGTATTCTTATTTTTTCACAAACACACTGAAATGATCAGTTGCCGTATAAATAAAGTTTCAGTAAGGAAAAAAATCTACGTATATTAACGTCGGTCAGCTATGAACAATATAAACCGGAATATTACACCCGTAGTAACATTAGGCGCAAAATCACCATATAACGCTATATATGACTTTCCGATGCCTTCTTCAGGCTGCATCGAGCGTGCAACCACTAATCGTTGTAACTAGGCATTTCAAAACACGTTTTAAAAGATTTTTTATGTTTTATAAATATATTTAGTATTTTTAATATTACATCATCAGTTTTTATACTGTTCTGGATATTTCTGGTGCTTGTGCAACCATGCAACCTGTATGTACGAGCCACCACTGATATATATATATATATATATATATATATATATATAAATTAGTTTGATTTTTCATTTAGTGTTTTCACTATGTAATAATAATCATAATAAAAATATATGTCATTAATATGGTAAAGTCTTAATATTATGGAATTAAAATAGGTTATTTCATTTATTAAACGATGATCACTTTTTCGTTCTGCTTAATATTTATAATTCATTTATTTTTCGAATACCGCTTAAAAATTCTCCAATTTTTACTTCTACCATGAACTACCTAATATCGTGTTTTAAATTCCCATATAATCTATGCAGTGGGATATCGTTCATTTTATCCAGTAGCTTGAGTACTTCTTACTAAATTTTACCAAGCAATTTTGTTTATGTAAAAGCATTTTTTATAATTTCGTATCCTGACACATTTTCTTCAGTGACCGCTTGTAAATATTAAAATGTTTCGGCTTTTATTTGTTTAAGCGTGATAGTGTCCTTCAAGGAAAAGAAAAATCGTTTCTCGATTTATACAGTTTACATGTCTCGATCATTTGATTTTTCAGGCGGCTTTAATTATGCAAGTATTACAATTGACGGATGAACAAATAGCTATGTTGCCGACGGAACAAAGACAAAGTATTCTTATTCTGAAGGAACAAATTTCTAAAAGTACAAAGCGATGACATTTTTATACAATAATTTGCTCGGAATAAAGTATGTAACAATGTACCTTTTACTTTTAATAGTTAATTACCGTAAAATATTTTAAGAACCATAAAAATTGTTCGTTAAGATACGTATCGACCGTGTACGGAAATTCTCTCAGTTGTAATTTCCCTTCTTTTGTGTATGCTACATAGGAAGAAAAACATATATTTCAACAAATTTATAAAAGTAATAAAACAAGAATTTTAACTAATAATATGGCTTATAGTGTAACAGAATTTATGTTCTAAATAAAATAGTAAAAGAAAATTAATAATTATAATTTAATGATAATAACGCATTATGAGAAACTGTACAGCCAAAAAGAAAAGGTTATAATAATAGTAAAACATTATACAGTAAGTAACTATGGAAGAAAAAAAATCATATATATATATATATATATATATATATATATATATATATATATATATATATATATATATGCAAAGGTTTACAAAAAATCAGGTTTTTGAAACGTGGTATGTTAAAAATTTCGGGGGTTGATGAAATTCCGAATGAAGTTTTCAACCTAGTTCAAGACGGAAGGTCACTCTTGAAAACAATTAGGAAAACAAGAATGAAGGATAGGATACGTGTTAAATGATGACCTATTGAAAGATATTATGGAAGGAAAAATAATATCCACGTGCATGCAAGACAGACTCTGATCGATACAATCGAGAAAGAAGCGAACATTAAGAGATACATTGAACTGAAAAAGCTAACAGCAGAACAGGAAAAATGTAGTATTTAGATAATAGCGATGAACCAATTCTAGGACTGATACACCGATTGAGATATATATATTTATTATTAGAAACTTTTTATATCTTATTAAATTTTTATTTTCATTTGTTTGTAATTATTATATTTTAAATTTTGATGCTTAAAATGAAGACTCGTCTGTATGTTTTTCTTTTTTTTTTCAATCGTGTGTGTTTCTTTTTTGGGTACTGAGGAGTAATCGATATTCTTTTTGAAAGATATTTGTTTAACGCTGAATTTCGGTAGACATTTCCTACTGTCAGCTTGATCGACCGTAATTTAAACAATGTTACTTATTTCCGCAATTCCGAAAACTATTAACCATATTTGTACGTTAGATTTTAAAAAATGTATAAAAATGAAATTTAATCCGTTGTATAAATTTTACAACGGCATTATGTATTTATATCGATTATTATAATTTTTTTATTTTATTATACATAATGTTATAAAATATTGAAAAATAAAAGGAAATAGATATGTTACGTTTAAAAGTGTTATGATTAATCCATGAAAATAAAAGACCGTTTAAACAAAGTAAAAATTCGAAATAATAAATTACGCAGCACTTATTATAAGTGATAATTAAAAATAGCAAATTTCCTTATTATTATGCGTAAATTTAAAAATATGTTATATTCGTAATTTATGTTTTGTTTACATAATTTTCCTAGTTGCTTTTGTATCTAGATGTATCTTAAGAGCTTCATTTCTTCATTATTATTATTTTTTTTTTTTTTAATAATACAATTGAAGCGAACTTCACAATAGTATTGATTATTTTTATTATCGCATTGAGTTCGACATGAATTTTCTTAACGCAAACACTGTTGAACCAACCTAGAACTATGCACTCACTTCTGGAAATGTCAAGGATAAAGTCAACGTCCTTAAATTTGATTTTTGAACCAAACACCACGCTGCACTCTTACTGGAAATGTCAAGGATAAAACCGATGTCTTTAAAGTTTATTGTGCTTGCGAGGCTGTGTATATTTGTTGTTCGTATTTTGGATGAATTGTTTGCTCAACGGGACAACCGGATATGTTGATGTTGAAATTTACAGCCATCTATTTTTATAATTAGTTTTTTTTTTTTTTTTAAATTGTTGACAATAAGTGCGACACAACAATTTCCTTCTTACTCGTTTGTAGTCGCTATTTCTTAAAATACTGTCACTACTTCTATATCTTATTCAAGTATGTATTGCGATTTCTGTTTGATTATTATGTGCTGGTACGGAGTCATCTGAATACATAGAATTCCAGTATGATATTGTTGGAATTTATGTGAAATCAAACACGTATTTAACGATTTAATCTAGTATTCGTTTTTGTTTCCTTAGTACGTTGGCTGACTTCGTTATTTAGTAAAATTAATTCTGTCCCTTAAATTCTCATCTTTAAAGAAATAATTAATTTTGAAATTTAAAGTAATACATTTTTCGTATCAGAAACCTAAAAACATTATTATTATTATTATTATAACGAATGATCTTTCAAATTTTCCCAAATTTTTTGACGAAAAAATTATAGGATATTTAAAAATCATGTCCTATTTTTGTTGTTATTAAACGTTGAATGTCATTTAATATATAAGCTGTGTTGATAACATGTATCTCCATATATTGGGAATAATACTTAAAAGGTTATAATGATAAAAAACAATGAACCAATAATATGGATTTCGTGTTTGTTTGTTTTTTTTAAAGGACTTCGTGCATATTATTTTTTAAAAATGTATTCAAAACTAATTTCATAACTTTTATTCCTCAGACAAATAATTTATGTAAAAACCAGATGAAATAAAGAATGAGTTTAGTTGACCGTTTATTATGAAAATTCATAATTTTTATTTTTTAAATGTAAAATTCATCTTATAACCGCTTGATAAAATCATTATGTACTTCTTTTGTACGTATGTGGCACTTATATTTTAGCTCACATTTTTACGCGCACAAATAATATGTATGTATTATTTATTTTTAGATTTCCTTGATAAATATTTTTTTTTGTGTTTTACTGGTACGTTCTTAGATGAATTCGTGGATATACGTTTCTGTTTTTTTCTCTTCTGCATAGAACCGAATCTGTTTTCAGCTGATGGTTCAGTCGTCTTCTTTTTCTTCCAGATGGGTATAAAATTAGATTTCTTATTCGATGTTTCCTTGTTGAATAACCCTACAGATAAAAAAGTGTAACTATTAAATTCGAGAGAAGTTTGTATTTTTGAGGAAAACTATATATATATATATAATATAATATACCACAACGAGTGGTTACTATAATGCAAGTTTAAAATTTATGCTACAACCAGTAATATTCTATTTAGAAAAAAATTAAATTACTGCAAATTCTATTAACTTTGAATAATAATTTTTAAAATTAGTAACCTATAGCGATGCTGAATATAAAATAATGTGCGAAATTTTGTTAATAAAATTAAAATATGAAAACGAGAATTTTAAAAAATAAAACATAAAATGTAACAATATTTGTGTCTCTATATAAAATACTTTATACATGTAAACATAAACACAGTCACTCTCAACATACATTGGAATGTACACATATAAGCAAAAAAAAGGTTATAATTGTCCACAATGTCACTACACTGGGAAATATGTAATCCTACACGTGAACAGAAATACATGTGTACACTAGTATACAGTAAAGAAAATGATATGGACAAACATAACGAAAATTTCAAGTTATCAAATCAATAACTCAACAAGCTATCCACGAACCAATGCCGACACTTTTTTCACATTAACAAGTTCATAAAGCTGTATTCATCCTAGGTACCACATAACAAATTTGCGAAGTTAAATACTCGTTATTAACGCGACCATTGCACAAGTTATGTAAAAACTTTAACTTGGAAATTTTCACAGGAAATAAAACATAACATCGCATAACAATGTATGTGGTCTAACTCATTATACGAAAAAATAAATATTTCAAAAACTTAGCCTCAATCCTTTTCACATCTGTAGTTTATTGTAAAATGCATCCCAAATTATCGAACAATACTCTGAGAACGAGCATGAGCTTTATGTAGAGTATTTAACGTTCTCGGATCACGGAATAATTTTGATTTTCTTTTGATGACGCTAAGAACAGAATAAGCATGTCGAGTAATATAGTTTATATGGGTCCTATCAAGGTACACTTCAATATCATGAACAAGAACGACTATCAAAATTGTAATTAAATATGGCCAAATGATAATGTCACGCATTTACTATAATTGATGAAAAGCCGCCTACTCCATACAGCAAGGTTATTTAAATCTCTTTGAAGAACTAAGCAATCAATAAATGGCCTATACATTTCCAAGACATGTGCAAATAATAAAAATTTAGAACTTAAACTATCGCCTACATCATTAATAAAAATAATGAATAGCCGACGTCCAAGATTAGAACTTTGAGGAACACCCGAAACACGAACAATAACCATTGTAACTGGAGATGGGCATAATCGAATTAATAAATGACGTTAATTTGAGTTTTTCATAAAAAGTTATTCAATGTTTTAAATTTAAATCCGACTTTTTTTTTTATTTTATTTTAACCGTGCTATGTACTACAACAAGGGCCAGACGCACGGAGAAAGGAGACTTTAGATTAGATTATATAGATTGCACGATTTAAGGAAAGACAGGAATCTTTTTTCAGAAGAAGGTACGTTTTGAAGGATTAGTGGAAGAGATCTAGGCATGTTTAGGGAGGAACGAATATTTGAATATAAAGGACAGATGATTAATATATGTAGGATAGTTAATTGAGTGTTACAAAAGTGACAGAGAGGAGGGCTCACTTGTTGCAGCAAATAAGAGTGTGTTAACATGGGTGTGACCCATACGTAGGCGAGACAAAACCACTTCATTTCGTCTTCCAGGTATAGTGGTCGCAGATGGTTTTGGAACTGTTTTCAAAAGACGAAGCGAATTTAATTCCATTGGTATGTCGATCCATCTCTGGATCCACTGCTGCTTCTCGAATATTCTTTCATCTTCAAGCTGTACTGCGCTTTTCTTTCTTCCGTCCACATGTAACTACTGGTGTTCTTCTTCGCGTTTTCAGCAAAACCTTTAAATGCGTTAATTTTTTCTCGAAATTTATTTCTATTATTTACGTCCTCACTTTTTATGTTCATTTCTGATATATCTTTTTTTGTTTCTATAAACCATATAAGTTTATTCTTTGGATTGCTTTCAAAGTATTCAAATATGACTTTGGTTCCATTCTTTTTAGGTGACCGTAAAATCTTATTCTTCTTTTTCTCATTGTATATCTTTTCAATTTTTTCATATATTTCCTTGTTGCTTTTTAATACCCGTTGTTTAATGTTCGGTCTCAGAATTTTTCTCATAATTTTCCGTTCCTTCTTCTCTACGAGCTCGATTTCTCTTCTTGTGTTCATATTCAGACATTCTGCTGCATATAGACATTGCGGTTTAATTACAGTATCATAATGCCGTATCTTCGTATTTATAGATAACGACTTATTTTTATATATTTCTCTGGTTACATTGAATGCTTGTTCCATCTTGTGTACTCTGGTTAGATTCGCTTCTTTATCTAAACCATTTGGTTGAATTATTTCACCTAGATATTTAAATTTGGTGACTTTTTTAACCTTCCCGTATTTTGTTGATGTGCCGAAGGTTTATTTGTTATATAAACTGTTTTTTCATATGAAATTTGCAGGCCAGCTTTTTCAGCTACTTCTTTCAACGAATTTAACCGGATGACTGCATCTTCCAAATTATCAGCTAAAATTGCAATATCATCCGAAAATGCAAGACATGAAATCTCGATCCCAGATTTTTTCCTTCCTAATCTGATTGGTTCAATTCCGCAATTTTCCAGCAGTATCTTCCACTCCCTTATAACTTTCTCCAGAACACAGTTAAAAAGCACAGGGGATAGACAATCTCCCTGTCTTACTCCTGTTTTAATTTTAAAAGTCTCGGATATTTCTTCTCGAAACTTGACTCTGGATGTTGTGTTTGTTAAGGTTTGTTTTATTAATGTAATAGTCTTATTATCCACATGGAATTCTTCCAAAGTGTTGAGTAGTGTCTTCCTATCAACAGAATCGTATGCTTTTTTAAAGTCTACGAACGTGCTGATTATGTTCTTTCCTCTTATTCTTTTATGTATAATTATCGATTTAAGATTCATAATTTGTTCAACGCAAGATCGACCTTTCCAGAATCCAGCTTGATATTCACCTATTTGTTTTTCTGTTTGCCTTTCTAACCGGTTTAAAAGTGCTTTAGACAAGATTTTGTATGTCACAGGCAATAGTGAAATGCCTCTATAGTTATTGATATCATCTTTTTTTCCTTTTTTTTATGCAGTGGATAGATTAATGCTATTTTCCACTCATCTGGCACCTTTTCTTCTTTCAAAATTTTTTCTATTACACTTTGCAGTTTTCCGATCATTTCTGGGCCTGCGTTCTTCCACATTTCAGCAATTATCCCATCTTCACCAGAAGCCTTATTGTTACTTAACTGTTTCACAATCTCTTCAATTTCTTGATAATTAGGGGCTACAGATTCTTCATGTTTAGACGTTGTTAATTGTCTTGGAAATTTTTCTTTTGACTCTTCACAATTAAGGAGCTTATTAAAATATGTTGCTAAAATACTACAGTTTTCTTTATCATTAATAGCTAATTTACCTTCCTCATTTTTAAAACATAAATTATTATGTGATATAAAAGAAAATTTTAAAGAAGAAATTGTAAACAGTAACAAATTTAAAAGTTCATCATCTACTACTATTTGGGAATCCAACAGCCTGTGAAATTTTTTAGATAATACAGTAGCAGATATGACAGAATATAACACACCTACAGGTAGCGCTGCAACCGAAATTCAACAGTATTTATCTTTACCGTATGAAAATAGAGAAAAATTTCCAATTAACTTTTGGTCACAGTAAAAATTAGTAATGCCCAAAGTTGAAGAATCTGCACTGGAATGTGTATGATACAATCAGAAAGGCTGTTTTCAGAAGTCAGACAATTAATTTCGGAAAGACGAAGTAGGTTACATGAAAAAAATGTAGATAAAATATTATTTTTAAATAATTTAAAATAAGTTTATAATTTAGTATTTTATTTCATTAATATTTTACACCTTTTAACGTGCATCATATTATTTTATATATTTATATGTTTAAAAAAAAAACTGTTACGAGTTAAGATAATTAAATTTAAAAAAATTATATTTAAAGTATAAACAGTTACTCAGACTAAAATTTATTATAGCTAATTTTAGATGGTTAATAATTTATAATTAGTACATTATATTGCGACATTGAATAATGTAGAAAACATTGAATATATCTGTTATATTATGTGAAACAAATGTGACTTAAAAAAATTGATACCAATTTTTAAAAAACGATATTACTAATCAGTCGATTATGCCCATCACTAATTGTAACACACGTAACATATTCTCGATGTTAAATAATACGAACGGAAAATATCAATATACTTACTAGACAGACCGTAATGCTTAAGTTTATTTAACAAGACGAAGTAATTGACCTGCAACTTCATAAAAGGATGGGTGCCTTTATATTTGTCTATATGGTAAAAATAATACTTGAAAAAACTATTGTCTACATTCTTTATGAGGCCCTGCCAGCTAATCTTATCACATAACCCGACCTTTTTCATTTTCATCCATGATCGATCACACCTTCCAATTTCTGAAACACACTAAACTCTTTCCTATAATATAAATATCCACAAGCGATGTCTCTGGCCACAGTAGCAGTACAAAGCACTGCTTAAAAAAAAAAAAAAAAAAACAAGCTTATGAAATTATATAAATTATACGCAAAATAATAAGCACTGAAAAATATTCTAGTGTTCACATAATGATAAAATCATTAAAAAATACATCTTTCTACTTTTTAATGGAAGTAATAATAATAAAAGTAAGTCAGCATTTAATACTTACCTTCGTCAGGTTCTTGTCCAACTTCTTTTGTGTAATACTGAGCATCATCGTCTTCATCATCGTCATTTTCTTGATACATTTCATCTAATTTACGTTTTTTTCTCATTCCTAAAAAAATTTGATCAAAGTATATAATTTTTCACAAGGGATATAACTATATTAAAGAATGTCAGCACAATAGCTTTCAACATATACTCGGATTTTAAAATTCAAATTTTTAAATCATAGCACATTTGTGTCGAATTTTTGTACCATGAGACTCTGGTTATCAAATATGATTGCATTATATCGAATTTGGGGCCCTTTTCTTTTATTTATATTTGTGCAATATTGCGATTTTTTACTTATGCAGCTTTGAAGTGACACAAAGCTGCGTCGACAATGTGAAATTACCGACACTGAGGTTCTTTTTCGGTTATAGACGTTCATATTTTTATATACTCTAACCAGTTTTTTAGGTTTTTCGTGATCACTGTATAACTAAATATAGTGAGTACTATTGTAATAAATCTTTCTTAACAAATTTTAAAAAGGTATCGGAGAAATTCAGCTCAACGGAGGATCATCGTACCGTGATGACGACAGATTAGGTATACATATGAAAATTTGAATATAATAGGTTTATTAGATTATTTTGGCATGAAAAACAAAACTTGATTCAGATTTCTATTCTATGTACTCATCAGTGTTATTCGGGGAAAGTTCATGTAATTTTGAGGATTTGTACACTATTTGTCAAAATTTTGTTATCACGACGGATGATACATACATATATAATTAGTTCATGATGTAGATAAAAAGACACTTGTTGATATAATGTTTGTATTACAAATACTGAGGATGTAACATACGTATTATCTTCTAGAATTGCATTAATTCTGCGAATGAGAAATTATTTTGAACTAGCAAAATATGTTAAAATAAGTGGAAAAATAATGAAAATGCAGTGTATAAGTCAAAATCTACATTCATATTTATGAAATGATCTTGGTGGATTGTTAAACCTATATAAAGAATATTATGTGTTTAAAATGCCATATTTAACTGATGATGACTGGCTTTATTACTATTACCTCGTAGAATATTTAATATTATATTATTTAAATAGTGGTGCTTTTTAGTAAATTTTATTTTTAAACATTAATAAATAAAGTTTTCTACAAATGTACTCATTACGTATAATCTTATTTGGCGGAGTATTCAGTTATCATATATAAAATCAATATAAAACGAATAATGACGTAACAATATAACGTGGACTGAAACGCAAATTATCTTAAAATATTAAAAAATTATGAATTAAAATCTACTGGATAATTAAAATGATTCCAAAATTCGGGTACTTTATTATTTTTAACTATTTCTTTCGGATTTTGTCTAAACTCGGCAGAACATCAGCGAAAATATAACGCGGTGGTGGTATTAAAAATCAATAAATTTGTACTTATCTTTCGGAGGAACAATGTGGATTTAGGCAGGAGCGCAGCACAATAGATATGGTATATGCCATACGACAAGTTATGGAAAATGCTAGAGAGCAAAACAGAGCTCTGTATATGGCGTTCACAGATGTCAAAAAGGCTTTCGATACGGTTAATAGAAATGCGCTTTGGCGATGCTTGGAAATAGCTGGTTGCCCATTAAAATTTGTTTCAATTATAAAACAGCTGCATGATAGCATGCAAAGCACGGTAATTTGTGACAGCGAATTGGCAGAACCTTTCCTGGTAACAACCTGTGTAAGAAGAGTATGTGCTTACACCGTCTTTTTTTAATCTTTATATGGTAATGATTTTCTTAACATACAAAACGAAAAATTGAACGGATAGGTATAAAAATAAGGTATCGTTTTAATGGGGAATTACATAACCTACAAAAATTCAATACGAGCAGCAGGACGGAAATGTTTGTACTGCAAAATTTACAATATGCTGATGATTGCATTATACTGGGTGAACTTCTGCAGAATTACAGTGCGCGCAAAACTGTGTACATGATACATATCGGGATTATGGATTAAGTATAAACACAAATAAAACGGAAATAATGATATTGAATGGCACAGAAGAAAATTGTCATATAAACGGGTCGAAGTTAAAAATTGTCAAAAGCTTCAAGTACCATGGAAGCATAATTAGCGATAATAATGAACTAGATGAGATCAAATATAGAATAAAAAATGCAACGATCGCCTACAACAAGCTGGCGCAACGTGTATTTAGGAATAAAAATTTACATATTAATACTAAACTAAATGTTTATAGAGCAGTCGTATTATCAACGTTGTTGTATAGTTGTGAGACATGGCCAATCAGAAGCAATCAAATTTAAAAACTTGAAATTTGTCAAATGAGATTGCTCAGACAAATCTTAAGAATAACATGGAAAGATAAGATCTCAAATAAAAGAATTTTGTAAACAAAAAAAATAGAACAATATTTAACCAAAGCTCGACTAAGGTGGGTTGGCCATGTTATCAGAATGGATAAAAATCGCATACCGAAGCGATTATTATATGGTATATTACACACCGGTGAACGATATTGTGGAAGACCAAAATTAAGATTTAAAGATGTGTTATCAAATTCCATCAAAAAGAACGGTATTAATCCAAAGAAAAATAAAACTTGGGAAGAATGGGCATTGAATAGAACTGAATGGAGAAAATTCATCGATGACATAGCAAGATTAGCAGATGTTCACACCGCCAGAAGTCGCGCAAAAGGAGCATAGAATCAGTATGAATGTGCACAATGCAGTTATAAATCTAATTATAAAATTGCATTAATATTACACATAAGATTTAAACATTGAATTATTTAACAGAAACAGATATCATTAGGAAAGGCACTCACTCGGCAACGAGTGAGTTAGAATAATAATAATAACATACTTATATGTTCTATAAATAATATATTATACAATGGGAGTATTAATTGAACTTTAACAACCTTCTAACGATTTTTCTTTATGGCGTTCTTTCTCTTCCATCTTCCTCTTCACGTTTTCTTCTTGTTGCCGTTTTCTTTGTTCTTTAAGTTTTCTATTACGAACGAAATAAATAATACAAATTTCATACTAATAATTTTAGACGCACATATAAAATGTTCTACGTTATTTAAAAACAGAAAAATAATAAAAACTAACATTACTATTAATAAAATCCAAATAAATTATAAATTTATAATTCAGGCCCTGTTGAAATCGAATCTTTTATCAATAAAACTTATATTACTTTTAAGTTATACGTGATTATTTTTGAAAAATTAAAAACATTTAAAAATTAATATTAAAAAAAAATGTATATCTGGCAAATCAAAAGCATTTGTTTATTTCATATATGTAGATATTCTATATGTATATAATAACGAACTTGTTAGTTTATATATTACAGCATCATTATTTACACAATACATACTCTTTCATATATATAATTCTTAAAAACCAGGCATACACGTGTATAATGTAAAATGTAAAGGTTACATAATGTCGATATTTTTAAAAATAAAATGTAATTTTAAAATTATAAGACGTAATACATGACTTCACGAAAGTAAAAAAATATATATTTACTTTTTTTGGATTAAACGTTTTCGAATAATCCTCTTTTCTTCAGATGTCTTTTTAATTAGTTGATGATATATGACTTCGCCATTTAATAATCCGTCTTCAATTTTTTGCAACTGGATAATCATCATAATAATAATATAAAAGAACATTGATTTATATTCATTGCACGAGGGAAATGTTTTTTTTTTTTAAATTAGAACATTGTAATCCGAAAACAACTGAATAAATTTCAAAATATAAAATAATACATGTAAATCGTGCTAATATAAATAACGAAATTATGTTTTGTATTAGTTTAAAAAATAATATTTTGCCAGAATACAAAAAAATATAATGAATGAAGATATCCCCGTATCATACCCGTATTTATTAAATACAATGCACGCGAATTCCCGTTCTCAAATATGACATAAATTTATGTATCAAGATAGAAAAAAGATTTGAAAACCATTTTCTTTAATCATGTTGTCAGCAAAATATTTACAATAAATTTTTAAAGAGCATGATAGGAAAAAATAACGTATACACATGTTACACAAGTCATCTACTTTCTCGCATGTAAAGAAGCAATATTTTTTAAAAATTTGCTCTGCTTAAATAAATTATTAATAAGTTACTTGTAAAGTAAGACGAGGTCCTAGTTCGCTCAATCTTACAGATGATTTTTGTGATACTATATTACCCCGAGATGGTAAATTTTGAGGTACTTCTACATGGCTGGCTGGATCATCTTCAGCTTCGCTCTCAGATAACATACTCGGTCTAAATGTAATAAATTTTTTCATATTAGCATAATGATGTTTAAAAATATCACAAGTGTATTAATTTCGAATGTTACTACAATAAATGAAAAAATGAAGCTTTAAAATTTACAAGTATAAATACCTTATTAAGAAATCAGAAATATCGTCATATTTTGACAAATCTGGTATTTTACTTTGAATAATCTTTTTAACACTGCGTGAAACGCCTACAGGCACTATACGAATGGCATAATGTCGAAAATCTATCAATCCCGTTTTATCATTGTAATTGAACATTACGCAACGTCGAATATCGGCTAACTTTACCTAAAACAAATGTAATATGCTTAGCACAATTTCAAAAATAGTTAAAAAACGTAACAGTAATCATATACATAAACAAAAATCAAATTAATGTATTTTTATATAAAAAAATATTCTTTCTACTAAAAAGGATAAATTTTTCATGAAAACGTAATAAATCGGCACAGTTCAAACTTACCTTCGTGACATTTATCGTTGGAAACATATTTTGTAATACGGAAGCCATTAATTTAATATGAAAACCATCTTCTCCAAAATTATTGAGTACAATGAGAGGCGCACTTGCAAATAATTTTTTATTTGTCATCGGCTTTTTAATCGATGAAATGACATCTCTTGCAAGACAGTAGTTATGAATTCTAAACATGAGCGTTGGACCGTGTGGAAGTCGAGAAATTCTCATGTACGGGGAAATTGATGAAGCGGTGAACATTACCAGATGTGACACTTTTAACACAGCCGATACTGCAACGAAATCTTTTAATGAATTCTTCTTAGTTACCTTTAGAAATTAAATTTTGTATAATTTTTCTTTCAATTTTGTTCATTTTTATACATATTTCAATTGAATACGAAAATTAAATTTTGAATTACTTTTAGATTTATATAAGAAATTAGTAGTCATATGAAAATTAACAGGATACTTAACAAACTTCTTTAAGTCTAGAAATTCAATACAAGCGCTTCAAAGTGTGCATATTTGTCAAAACTTCACCTGTAAAGACGATGCAGTGAATGGATCCATTACTCTACGGAAATCAGTTTCTAATTCTAATATGTATCGACCAACCGTACCCCGGTGAATTACGAAAGAATGAGGAGCTAACTTTACTTCATCGGGTTCCTCATGTTTCAATTTAAGTTGTCTCTTTTTGCGTCTTCTGTGTATCTGTAAGTTGCAAAAATTTAATTATAACTAATGTTCTGAATTCTTAATAAAATCTAATAATTCTCTAATAATTAGTTTGTAAATCTTTTTTCTGCATACTTTTTTTGCTCTTAAAGAGTTTTTCTTCGAATGACTATGTTTTTTAAAGCCCATTATGAAAATATAATACAAAATTTAATTATTTATATTTCCAAACAGTAAACACTAAACACGTTTCCTTTTAATTTGTTGACTTTGTATAAATTCAAATTTCAAGTATGGAAAAGTTACCGGATACTTCATAACATTTTAAAATTCGAAAAGTATACGCATTGAAGTGTTTTAAATATTTCAGTATACATAATAATTTATTTATTAATTAATAAAAAACTGCAGAAGTTAAACAATGATTTAAATTTATTTAACATTATTCTGGGTTGAGATTACCAATAGATATTGTGAAATAGATCTAGGTCTCTCTCTAGAACTTCTAGAAGCAATATTATTTTCCTCTTCTTGATGTTCTTTTAATGTAGTTCTTTGTTTAGAGTCAAATTTAAAATTTATGCATTTGACTGTGTACAAGCACTGTGGCTCAATGATGATATATTATTTTTGTATTTCTGGATATTGATGTTTAATCATGTGTTTCTTGTTAGTTTAAGGCCATTTACAATATATTTTCAGCATTTACTTGAATTATTTCCTCTACATATTGAAATTCTACTCTTTCATAATATTCCATTACAAGCTTTTATTATGTTGGGTGCATTTTTACAGCTGTCAACTTGATGTTTGACTTCTACAGTTTCTGTTATCAATGCTGTCATCTGTGAAAGTAAGACAGTCAAGCTGCAAGTTATTTTTCTTTCACTTCTTGATTCCTTCCTGTTTTATATACTTACTCCATTCCCAAATCACTTTCTCCAAAATGACAATTTAATAATATTGGCGAATTGGCGATAGTCCATCACCTTGTAGTAACCATATATGTATTATTTATTTGTATTATAATTCAAATTCCAGGTTCATTTTGAGTATAGAAAATTTTATTTAGCCATCAGAATTTGCTATTATAATAAATGTGATGAATCTATATTTTTTGAGTTCATATTTTTGATAGCGACATCTTTTTTTTAAGGTTTTACTGAACATTAATCCCCAATTCTTTTTTGTCGCAACATTACAGAGATACATCTTTAATAGTTTTACTAGAATTCTCATTTTATTTATTATTGTGCAGTCTCGATGTTTATTCAATGAAGGATAGGAAATATTGTTTAATGAATCATATTCTAGAAATAATGTTAATAATACTAACAGAATAGATTTAAATGTAAAGACAATGCTAAATATTTCTATGTAAATAATGAAGTCTATTTGATACAGATGTGTGTAATAATGTAATAATGTTGGAAATAGGAATCAAAAAGTATTTTTTGATCACATAAAGTCAATGTTAAATACCTTTTGATTATGATAGAATTTCTTCTGTAGTAATAAAAAAATGCTACTACTACAAACTGTTACAAAATATTTCAAATCTAATAAACGTTATGTTCACATTTAAATATTACTTGATAAATTGGAAAATAATGAAAGTTATTGCTTTTCTAAATCTAGAAAAGATACATCCATAATTAGTAACATTTACCCCATTATTTTACGTCATAACTTAAGTAATATTGTAGAAAAAGTTATTTTGATAAAATCATATATACCATTAATAAAAATTAATTTGATGTGAAAAGTAATGCCTAAACAGCAAACCTGCTCCAATCAATTATTTTTGTTGTTCTAAACGAGAAAAAGAAGTATATGTGGGTGGAAGAACTCTGTAGTGAAGTGTGTGGCATAAATATAAAGGGATGAGCAACATAGTCTTATTACACATCAATTATGGGTGTAATGAGAGTTTATGACTTAATAATAGTATATAATAACAATAAACAGAAAATATAATGTTAAAAAATATATCAAACGTATTAAATTTTTTAAATTAAAGCAAATATGTAATCATCAAAATATAGGCTATATAATAGATTATAAGTTATGTCCAATGTAGAAAAGAGTTAAAATGGTGTACAAACATTTATTGTTATAACCAAAATTTATATTACACTGTGTGGGCGGCTTTAGTTGAGAAAAAGAATTTCGTCAGTTTTACTTTTTGGTTTTATCAAGTTATGTTATGTATTATGTGGTGAACTTCATTAGTTCTTCATTAGTTCATTCATATTATGTTCATTTAAAAATAAATGTTATTATAAGAAAATGTAATGTGTTCTTTTATGAATAATAAAAATAAAAAAATGACATGACAGCGGCGACAAGGACTGTTCGAATTCACACCAGTTCAGAATAACCACTTGCGGAAGAAACAGTTCTCTCAACACAGAAGTAATACATTTTCAGTTATCCTAGTTTTAAATGTGTATATTTTTTAAGAAAATTTTTTATGTGCGGAAAATCAGATATATTCATTGCGCACTTGGGTCTTATACCATTTTTCTTAAAAACACAAAATATTACCGGTAACCAAAAGCAATTATAATCAAGTTAAAGGAATATTTCAGCGATTTTGGAAAGCAAATGTCAACAATATTTGTAACATAAGTGAGCAAAACTATTAAGGAATTAAAATTACAATTATCAGCTTGTGTATCAAATACAGATTTTACAACAGTGAAATCAACAGAAGGGAATCCTAACAATAATTATGTATTTAATAAATTTGATGTTGACAGTGGAAAATTATATTCAGTATATTGAACGGTTGGAAAATTATTTAACAATGAATATTAGAATGGAAGAGAAAAACAAAAATACTTTTAAATTATATAGGTGGTAAACATTATAGTTTATTATCAAGCTTGGTAGCACCAAAATCGGTTAGTGAAATAAAATATAAATAAATAATCAATTTGCTAACTGTAAATTTATGTCCAAAGCCAAGTCCTACTGTGGAAAGGCATAAATTGCATCTACAATGTAGAAACAATCAGAATCAATTTCAAGCTACATTGTAGAATTAAAGCAATATGTAGTTATATGTGAATTATGTTGTGAAGATTGTGAAGCAGAAAACCTAGAATTATTGTTACAATCCCAGTTTATTCAAGGAATATCAAATACACATCAGAGAGCAATTATTACAAAGTAGTGAAAAATACTGCTCTTTTACTATTTGCACTTTTGCTTGTAGTTTCAATATTACATAGCAAAATATCTAAAATGAAATCCATTAATGTTTACCATGTGAACCATCATCAGTCGTCTTCTCAGGAATCATACCAAAAGAAACAACAATGACAACAGGAATCATTAGACTGAAAAGAAAAGATATATAATTGACAGTGTTTTCAGCTCGCAAGAATGAATAGATTTTAAACAGCTTGTCATAGCAGGTCTTTGTAAACATTGGGATAAGGATAATCACACTACAAGAAAATATAAAACCCATAGCAGTAAATTAAACTGTAAAAGGTGTTCAAAACAAGGACACAGAAAAAGTGTGCATAACCACATTGCTCAGAAATCATTCATCTCCTGCCAACTATGTTGAAATAAATAACCTGCTTGGTGAAGAACATCTATAGATTATATACAACTAAAATTTGATGAAACACAAATCTATATTCAGAAAATCATCAGAAAAAGCCAAATGTATTCTGAAAGCTCTGGGATCCAAGAAATAAAAAAGAGCTTGAATAGTTGTTAGGATTAATAGCACATTATTATAAATTCATCAGAGATGTAAACCCAATTACTCATAAATTAAGAGAACTAAAAAAGAAAAATGCAAAGTTCATATGGAGATCACAACAAGAAGTAGTATTTATCAAGTTTAAAAATATTACTGCAAGTGATGTTGTACTTAGACCTTTTGATCCTAAGCTACAAATCATATTAACCTGTGATGCATCTCCAGTGGGTATTGTTGCAATTATAGCACATAAAGAAGATAATGGAGAAGAAAGACCAGTTTTCTAAAATCACATTCTCTTAGCAGCACAGAAAAATCCCAGTCAACTGGATTGAGAAGCATTGGCAACATATTGAGCATTTAAAAAGTTGCAAAAATACTTATATGACCAGAAATTTGTATTGGTAATAGATAATAAGCTTTTATATTATATATTTTATCATAACAAAAATCTGCCATCTATAACATCTGAAAAATTTCTCAGATATGCTTCCTATATGTCAGAATTCCAATATACAATTAGGCATAAGTCTACAGAAGAAATGTCAAATGTTGATTACTTCTTCTCCAGCAAAAAATGAGGAAGTAGAGGAAGAAGAAATTAACCAGATCCAGGAGCTTTTTATTCAAACCATCAGCTTGAGGGTCATGTATAGGGATGGAATGCAGTATTTGTTTAAATTTTAGGTATTCTCTATGATAATGCCCCTAGTAAGGAACACATGCTCACAGATGGTGATATGTGACAAGCGCCAATGATTATATGGAGAGCAGAGTGATGTATGGGATCTAGGCATTCTAGTAGCTTTTGGAGCGCCATGGAATAAACTTCATACTATAGTTTAGTCTACTAAGAATTATGGTTTTATAGAAATTTATTACTATTTTGACATGTAAATTGAGGATGTTTAACATTTTCAAACATTTAACCTTGAGCTGTGTTATATGAGGTCACCAGGTCAGCTGTGGGTTAAAATGAAGACCTAAGAATTTTATATTTTTTGAAGGGCTTATCAAAGTATTATAAAGTATTAATGGAGAGAAGTGAGTAATGTTTTGCTTCCTCTGGAATATTATGAGGTGTGTTTTTGAAGGAGAGAATATTAGTTCATTATCAATGGTCTAATTTTCAAGTTGTATGCATGTTTTTTGGATGGGTTGGTGGGAAATTAGGGTTTTGGGTGAGAAGATATTTATGTTATCCAAAATTATTGTATTGAGAATGAAGGTTGAATTAGTGAAAAAATGTCATTGATGTAGAATAAAAAAAAGATTAACACTTAGAGGAGAATCTTGAGTTAGACTATTTGGGGTAGACAGTGGGAGAGATAGTCTTCTGAACTTTAACTTGGGTTACCTTCTCCTGTAAGAAATTTGTGATGTATTTTAGCATATTACCTTTTATCCCCATATGGTTTAGTTTTATTAGAAGATTGTTATGCCCTACTCTCTCATATGCATTCTCAATTTCAAAAAATAGAGAATGTTTGTTGCTTTGCAGTGAAGGCAGTTAAAATTTTTCTCTGTAAGGATAGAAGATGGTCAAGGGATGATTTACCTTTATGACCACCCATTTGGAAGAGAGAAAGAAGGTTGATGATTCCAAGATGAATAGGAGTCAATAATTAATCATTTTTTCCATAAGTTTAGCTGTGTAAGTGGTCAGTGAAATAGGGTGGTAACTGTCTAATGTATGATTTTCTTTTTTTCTTTTTGGGGTTGACACTACAACTGACTGCTTCCATTTCAAAGGTATGAACCCTGTTGTCCATATATGGTTGTATATTTGAAGGAGATGTAATCTGGCTGAATTAGAGAGGTGTTTTAACATGAGAGGATGTAAAAGGTCTGCACCAGGTGCTGAAAATTTTGTTTTATGGTCTAACTGAAAATTGAGCTCATGAATTGTGAATGGCTTGTTATATGGGTTTATGTTTTTAATAGAGATTTTTATCAGTTGTCCATTCTGTGAATGGAGGGTCATGTGGGGCAGTAGAAGGTTGTGTAGTAAAGTATTTTGCAAGTGGTTTGTAACTTCCAATGGGTCGGTGATGTTCTGATTAGATATTAATAAAGTAATAGGAGGAGGTTGGTTAAGATTTGCTATATTTTTTTGTTCAATTATAAGGGCTGTGAAGTATATCAAATAAGAAATTCAGAGCTCTAAAGTTAACAGCAGTTCAGTGCTTACAGAAAACACCAGTGACAACAACACATTGGAAGTGGCTCTACTTATGTAAAAGTGGCAATGTCAAATAAAAAACAAATAACTATACAACCTTCAGACAAATGTTCAATAATTAACCAACAGACACAGCTAGAATCTTCTACTGATGCATTCAATAATATTACAAAGGCATTAGAAAACCTTATAAAAGAAGTTCAGAATCTAGCTACTAGATTAAGCAAATTAGAAGATGAATGTAACCAGAAATCTGCAGGACAATCACTATTAATATCAGCATTAATTATAAAATGGATAAAAAGTGATAATATTTTCACCATATGAGGTGGCAACTAAATTTGATAATAATATGAATCCTTGGAAAACTACAGGTATTGATGGCATATCCCCTGGAGTTCTATGAGAACTCACAAAAAAAATGTGTAATTATGTTAATATATTTGTTTAATGCTTGCCTACATTTAGAATACATGACAGGCAGTTTCAAAATAGCACAAATCATTATGGTAAAAAACATAACAAACCAAATGCTGATGTAGGGTCATGTAGACCAATTTCATTATTGCCAACTACATCAAAGTTATTTGAGAAATTATTACTCAAACAACTATTGCTTATGGTTGAAGAGTATATACCAGTACATCAGTTTGGGTTTTGATGGAAGCACACCACAACTGGTCAAGTACCCAGGATCACAATGATAATATGGCATTCAAGGAAAAAAATTATTGTCCCATCTTCTTCTTAGACAGCACAAGCTTTTGACAAGGTATGGCATGAAGGGCTGACATATAAATTAAGTCAAATTCTGTCAGGTAACATCTGCTGTTTGCTCATGTCTTACTTATCAGAACAACAATTTAAAGTTCAACAAGAAAATGCTACTTCTGTATCCTATAACATAGAAGCTGGAGTACCACAGGGAAGTGTTCTTCATCCCATTTTGTATCTTTTGTACACAGAAGACTTATGGATGCACAAAATGATGACATCTACATTCACTGATGATACAGCTATATTAGCCATTAGCAGTAATCATTCTGAAGCTATAAATAAATTGCAAAACTCTTTAAACAGTGCATGAATGGGCATCAAACTGAAAGTTAAAATCAATGAAGAAAAATCAGTGCATATATCTTCACATACCAATGAACATATACATTATTTAGGAGGTAAACATGTTCCACAGGTTGACTCAGTCAAGTACCTTGGTATGCATCTGGATATGTGGCTGACTTTGGAAATACATGCCAGAATGAAATGTAAACAAATAAAAAAGAAACTCAACAGTTATATTGTCTTATTGGACAGAAATTGTCTCTAGACAAGGTACAAATGTCTACTGTATTGGCAGATCATAAAACCAATATGGACTTATGGTCTGCAGTTATGGGCTGTACCAGCAGATCTTCTAGAGCAAAGATCCAAGCTAGGTAAAGCATAATATTAAGAGCAATTGTTGGTGCATGCTGTTATTTGAGAAATTATGATGTCATCAAGACGTGCCCATCCTGCTTGTAAACAAGGGGATTAGAAAATTCACTACAACACACAGGAAGAGGTTGCACCAACATGTCAGTGTGGGAGCTACCAATTTAGTGGATACTAGTCAAGATATCAGTTGTCTTAAAGGACATCACCTGGCAGACTTATTATAAAATTATTAAATTCTATTAGATAAATAAATAGATTAATATAAACTAATTTTTGAAGTCATGGTCAATGGACTACTAACTTTAACCCATAAGCTGGCTAACAGGATGATAACTTGTTAGTAAGCTACACTTTGCTAAATTTGATGCTTATTTAACTTTAATGAGTTAAGATAACATTCGCAGATGATACTGCCATATTAGCAGTCAGCAGTAGTCACCTTGATGCTACGAATAAACTCCAATGTAGACTTGATCAAATTAGAAAGTGGACTACAAACTAGAAGATACAAATAAATGAACAAAAATCTGTTCACGTTTTGTTCATGCTACACTATGCTGACAACATGTATCAGGTATACTTGGGAAACCAACCTGTTCCACAGGCTAACTCAGCCAAGTATCTTGGCATGCATTTGGACTCTTGGTTATCTGGAAAGTCCATGTCAAAATGAAAGCTCAGAAGATCAAGCACAGAACAAGACAGCTATACTGGTTAATGGGAAGACAATCTGAGCTGGATGTGTCATGCAAACTTCTGCTATACAAGCAAATTATTAAGCCAATCTGGATGTATGGTCTTGCTATGTGGGGCTGTACTGCCACAACTAATCAAAATGTGATACAATGTCATCAAAATGTTATCTTATGTGCAATAGTCAATGCATATCACTACTCGCATAACAATGATATTCACTCCAATCTCCATGTGCCATTCCTTAATGTCATTAAGGAGTTTGCAAAATTGCACAGGCAGTGACTGCACTGTCATGTTAATGTGGAAGCAAGACAACTGCTCAACACCAAACATGAAACTCGGTGACTTCGGCATTGTCAACCTCTAGATTTAGTCACGTAAATATATAAATACTGTTATGCGGATAATGGATACATAGCCAATGGGTTATGTACTCCACACCTGTTCATACTTAATAGTTAGTAGTTAGTTATTAAGTAATCATGTCATAAACATAGATAATTATTTAGGTAACCAGATAAGATTGTATCATAGTTATAGTCCTATGGGCTGTTCAAAAAAAAAAAAAGATTGTATCTTTATTTAAAATAAAAAAAAAAGATTAATGATGTTGAAGTGGACTGTGAAATAGTTGATACCAATCTAGATAATGATTCTGTCTTACTTGTTTGGATTAGGTACTTGATTTTTTAAAGGCAATTTGATCTTGAAGACTATTTGTTCTTTTGAATGTTCAAATGCATTTTCTTTTTGATATAGCATGTACTATATTTTTATTCCACTAAGAGACAGTATGTGTATTTGTATGGCTACATAATATTGGAATAGAATCCACTGCAGCTTGACACATTGCTGATGTGGTTATGGATGTTATCTGAAAAGGACTCATGGTCTTGGGTTATTAGATTAAATTTATTTTTATATTTGTTCCAATTGGCATTATGGAAGTGCAGGGACAATGATTGGAGGTGGGATATGGAAGGATATAAATATGGGGAAGTGGTCACTGAAGCATAAGTCATTGTAAACCAGTAAGTGTAACTTGGGGGAAAGAAATGGGAAACAAAAGGCTAAGTCAATCATTGAAAAATTTCCTCACACTGAGTATAGTGGGTGAGAGTTGAGGAGTATGAAGTAATTTTCTAAAATAACTAGTTAGTATATTACCACATGAGTTATTGGTTTGTGAACCCCAATGTAATGAATAAGCATTAAAGTCACCCAATATAATTTGTTGTTGTTGTTAACAAAAGTAATAAAGGTATGGCTGAATATACTTATAAATCTCATTGAAGTAGTATTTGTTTAAGTGGAAGTGAGTTGTGAATAATAATAGATGATCCACCACATTTCTTTTTAGTTAATGTACATTTGGTGAACAAGTTGGATAATAACTTGGCATCCATTTGATATTTATGTAGTTTTCTGTTGTCAAAAACCACATTTCTTTGTGGCATTAGGTGCTACTCTCATTACAAATGCTAGATCCCCAATTTCTGATTCAGTTCATTGTTTATTCTCCTCAGTTTTCTTTTGATCTGTGTTGAAGGTTGTATGCCAAAGTTGTTTGCGATTAATGGACATGATGCTGCTTTGTGAGTTCTCTTTACAGATGAAACAGTGCAAATCGCTAGTGTTGATGAAAATTGTGTAATCATGGTTTTGATAATTGATTATGAAGAATGGAGGAATGGTAATTTCATCAAAATTTGTTGTGTAAAATTGCTTACACCAACTAATAATATGACCAAATTCATTGTCAGAAAGATCAACACACAATATGACAATTGGGGAAACAATGTTGAAGCTGATCATTTTAAGATGGTGTTTTAGTAAGTATTTGGGATTACCACTAATATATTGGATAAAACAATCTTTTTTGTAAGTAAAGATAATCATCTAGCTTTGATACAGTGATCATTGATGGTTGTGGTACCTCTAGTATTTTAAAATCAGCAAGATTTGAGAAATATCAATACTCAATTGCCACTAGTTCATGATACCTCAATAATTTTTTTTGGTTGCATAATACTAGGAAGAAGGGATTTAAAATAGTCCATGTATAGAAAAATTATCCCTTGGTTTTTTTCTTCTGGGCAGTCAAATTCTGTGAGGGGAGCAATTTTAGGAATGGGATGTGATTTGACTATCTAAGAATAAAAAAATAAAATTATTAAAACTTCTTTATCCGATCCAAATATTAATTTATTAATATGATCAATTCCTTCACTCCTATCTCCCCCAAATCATCCATCACAATGCCAGTCTCAATCAATTTGCATGCAAGATATTTGAAAAAGAAGAAACAAAACTAGAAAATGAGTGCAGATAACTGAAATAGCCCTATTCAGGGCTGCTCTACATTGAATATTGGATCTCACCTCCAAATCCTACAACTTAATATAGAAAGAATCAGCAGAGCCAAATGTGAATTTCTTGTGAGGAAATACAGCAATAAGGTAGATATCATACTCTTACAAGAAACACATACTATTTCAGATAGTGTGTCCCAAAGACAGAAAATTACTTATTTCACTTTGATCGCCACAGTGCACCATAAACAGTATGGAATAGCTAACTCAATCATCTCTTACAAGGTGAAGTATAAGGCATCTGAAAATAATGTATTCGTAATTGCTATCAAAGTTGAAGGATGCTACATCATAAACGTGTACAAACACCCAAGCGTCCAGTGGTCCATTCCTCTGCTCCCAGTCTTCGAAAACAGAATGTCCTTATATCTCTGAGATTTCAACAGTCATCCCCAGTGGTGGGGTATAACACAGAAGATGAAAATGGACAGAAATTAACTGAATGGATGGGAGCAAACGATTTCATGCTAGCATACAATGTCAAAGATCTGGGCATGTTTTACTTGTCAAGATGGAACAGACTGTATACCCCAGACCTTTGCATTCACTCAAAACCTACAATTGATATATACAACATAAATAGACAGATTGAATACAGATTCCCAAATAGTCAACATGTTATAGTGTTAGTAACTATGGGAGTGAAGATTCCTGTTTGTGAAGTCATAAATAAACCAAGATGGAATTTTGCTAAAGCTAACTGGGAAAAATTCTCTGCTGAGCTAGAGAAGGAGATAGTATACATTAAACCAGAAGTAACAAATTACAACCAGTTTACAAAAACTGTAATTCAATGTGCCAAGGACAATATTCCAAGAGGTTTGAGAAAGAAGTATGTTTCAGGCTGGAACAAGTTATGTGAAGACCTATATAACAATTTTGAAAAAACAGGCAATATAGATACCGCAAGCAAACTTATGCATCAACTGAATAGTCAACGTCACAAAAAATGGGTAGCTACAGTCAAAGACCTAAATTTCACACATTTAAGCAGGAAAGCATGGCAGCTACTGAGAAGGCTTGGCACAGACAGTGCAAAAGAAGTCAATAAAAGTGATAAAATCAAACCAGACAAAATAGCAGAAAGACTCCTAAAAATAAGTGAAGTTAAATCCGATAAACAAGTGTCATTAGAAATAAAATGTAAGCCACAAAAATCAAAAAGCGAATTACAGAACGATGATGTATCATCCCCTTTAATAGACAAACTACTTCCACAATTTTGGTCATGGCTTTAATTTTGTACATCGAATCTGGTTTTCAAAAATGCCTGAAAACATCAGCAGTCTTTATTGATCTTACTGCTGTCTATGACACAGCCTGGCACAATGACTTGCTCCTAAAAATAGCTCAGGCAGTTCTTAGTTGTAAAATTGTGACTCTACTTGGAAATATGTTGGCTGACAGAAGATTTGCACTGTATACAGGCACAGACCATAGCTGGTGGCGTACCATAAATAATGGACTTCCACAAGGTTCAATGTTGGTGCCAATTTTATTTAACTTGTATATACATGATCTACTGGTCCTCCAAGTGGAGAAATTCCGGTATACAGATGACATTGTACTTGTAACTCAAAGCAAGCACTAAAAAAATGGTGAGGACATACTCACAAAGGATTTACACGGCTTGGATGAATACTGTGCTAAATGCAGACTCAGGTTAAACCTGGTAAAAACAGAAACTTTGGTGTTCCACCTAAACTAACAGATGGCAAAAGCTAAAATACATGTTAAACTTAATGGTAAAGATTTGCCTTTTAACCCAATGCCAAAATATCTAGGCGTTGTTCTTGATCAAACTCTCACATACAAAGAGAACTCTGAAAAAATAGCTCAAAAGTGAAGACAAGAGTAAACCTTATCGCTTGCCATGCAGGTACAGCTTGGGGAGCAGAGACAGAACTCATTAGAACTGCTACACTAAGATATTCCAGAGTGTGGGTGCAATAATAGAGCTAGTTTCCTGCTGACGATAGAGTCACTGATATCAAGAGATGCATATTTATTATTAAAGTAGCTAATGATGGTGTTAATGATAAATGTGTTTATTTGGAGATGTTTATGTAAAAAAATTATAGCTGACCACCTGCAGCTATGAAATGCTGCTTTAATGTCAAAGTGAATGACAACTGAGAGAATTTCTTGTTTTAATTCCTGAAACTAACTTGTAAAGGGCGCTCTCTAGAGTCCTCTCTTGAACTCAAACTAGTTCTGGTAGAATATATTTTGGTTATCAGCGTCTTTTAACAACATATCATTAATTGCCCTTTCATATTATTTACCGATAGTATTTAATAATTATATAGGGCAATGTGGGTATGGGTCATTTCTTAGCTTAGACAGTAGCTTTATTTTTGTCACTTTTCAGCATTTAGAGAAAAATTGGAAGCATAAGTACTTATAGGTAATATAGTGTAATAAGAGAGGGCAGTTAGAATCTATAAATTTAATGATTTTATTTTTAATTTTGTCATAAGACAGATTTTTTAAATTAAATTTATGAATAATGTTCCAGATGTAGCATTCAATAACCATGGGTACCTTTCCGCAGTTGGACATATAGAGATGCAGCAATCGAAACCTGTAGGAAAAACTCATTTAGAAATGCTTTACATTTGTCATTATTATTAGCAAGAATAGTGTTATTATTGATTATGTCAGAAATTGTGAATTGCTTGTGTTTATTGAAAATGTACTTATATGGATGCCCCCATGCGGTGCATTAGTCCTTTATAGAGTATAGTTCTTTCTTTATATCATAAACCATAATTATTATGAAGTAATCTACTAAGTTTATCGTATAGCTTACTGCGTTTAATGTTCATTGAATCTTTATGGCCTGTAAAAGTAAGTTTTTTTATGTATTAATCTACCAAAATACTTAATTTTATCGACAAGACAGATCGATTTATCAGAGATTATATTTAATTTGTTAACATTGTTCGTTATATTTTTGTGACTAAACTCATAAATATACATTTCCCTAATTTACTTTCCTCTATTTTTAATAAACGTCTTAAAGTTGAACTCTTCCCGTCTGTTTTGAAAATTGCAGAGGTAAAGTTATTACAAAAACCAAATAAAAATAAGATGGAAGTTTCAGGATATAGAACTATTTCACTCCTAAACTAGTTTGGAAAAATTTATGAAAAAATAATTAATGCATACATAGTACAAGAAATTGATGAAAAACAAATCAAATTTTGGTTTTAGAAAAGACCATTCTGCTGAAGGAGCAGTTTAAGTTTTTGTA